>JASXSY010001394.1:0-238388 GCA_034509805.1 Sipha maydis
ACAACCTTACGCAAATAGAAGTACGAGGTATGTTCATAACTTTTTATTTGTAATAAGCTTAATAGCACCCATTTACCAAAATCGCCTAGGGCAAGCACACCCACTTGCCCCTCATCAAGATCCTAGATTATTTTCGATAATATTAAAACAAATAGTAATTGTAATTATTACAAAATAATAGTTATTATAAGTTTCTCGATGTTATTGATAAATCAGTCAATCAGTTTTTATTCCAGGTTTAACCCTTACAGTTTTATTTTAAGGATCTTAAAAGATAATCTCGAATTATTTAATAAATTGCACGTTTTCTATTTCAAATATGTATTTATAAATAAATCGATCTTATTTTAAACATTGCCAATAAGTTTATTTCTTTAATACTATCAAATTAAAATAATATCACGATAGTAAATCTATATGTTACATTATAGTATTAGGTCAGTATATGATATGGCTCGCTCGAATAGCACAGAAAAATACCACTTACAACAGCAGTGATCAATTCAGTTTTTCGTAAACAACATTAAATGTTTGGTATTTAAAAATATTACAATAACACAAGAGAAAATATAGAACGTATATATTTTGTACAATTTAATTATTTTATAAATATGTTTATAATATATATTATTTAGTACTTTTTTGTTTAATATCGTTTTGGCACCATTAATTTTTATATTGTTAGTTTAAATAAAAATAAATATATTTTTAAATTACACCAAATAATAATGATAAAAAAACATATAGAAATGCATATAGAAATTTGTGTTTAATTTAATGCAATTTCTGCTCTAAGGATTATGAGATGAAAATTCGGTGTATGAGTGGATTAACGAAATCATTAAAAATCTAACAATTATATTTATTATTAAAAATTATGTAAGTTTAAACAAATTTCATCTTATAATAATCAAACCTAATATATATGAATATACATTTAACTACATTATTTTTAAAAAAAAAGTTAATAAATTCTCAACATTTTAAAACTCACGAGACCTATTAAATATGATAGGTAACAATACATATAGGTCAATATTTATACATACATATATATCATATAGCTAACAAAAATTAAATAATTGAAACAATGGAAGTATTTGATCAAAATTATTTTCCAAACATACTCATATTATGGCTGTTTATTTGGTTTGAGATAATAATGTCTTTTTTGTCAGATAAGCAATTTTTACTACTAATGCTTGATAATTATTTTATGAATTCATCTAAACAATAATATATTAATATATTATGGTATCTTTATAATTTTGTTAAGCACTTTTTATAATTCATGAATACCATAAATAATTATATGAATGTATTTGTATCAGTACTCAGGAATAAATGTACGAATCAAATTATAAATAATATTTTCTTCAAATTTGTTTTGCTTATTATGTGCAGATGTTCTATCATTGCAAGCCAAATAAAACTAAACATTATTGACGGCTAAAAGTGATTTATTTTAAACATGAATATTCCTAACACAGTTATGTCTCCGATATGATTATTATAATTGTGTTTTATAGTGGACTACACCTAGTCGTATAGTAAATACAATTTCACAACCCTTAATTTTCATCGCAGTCTGTTATTGAATTATTTTATAAATTATATTTTATACATTTTTATAATGTGAAACTTAATTAACTATTACAAAAAGAAAATAATTGAATAAATTAACATTTTAAAAGACCAATAGCCTGATTGTATATGTATATAGTATTTATTCATTTATATGTATGAATAAATTTCATTATTTTGATACAATCAAATTATAGGCACGAAAATCACCCTTTGTTTAGTTTAATATAACATAGGTACATTATTATTCGTATTATTTCTTCGCGCTGTAATCAGTAAAGCGACGGTCTTGAAAAAATGTGTTGATTATTATTTGATTCAATAAAAATAAAATATTTTTTGACTTTTATTGGAATCATTATTGATATACTTAATTCGATAAATGCTGTCTTTAAGCGTACGTATGTCGTAAATATATAATTTTTTTCTTTGTGACTTAATCGTATATAGATCATGTTAATATTTCTTGAATTTTGCCTAAAAATTGTGTTATTTTCATGTTATCATCTGCAAATCTGGAAGACTTGTAGTATATATATATATATTATATAATAATCTCTATATAATATAACATTTGTGAAACATTCGAAACATACGTGTTTATTTGATCTATAATAGAATGATAAAAACTCAGTTGTATTTCGGTTATTATTCTACATGTAGGAGAGCAACAATAACTAGACAATATAAATACGAATATTTGAAACGTCATAAATATATATATATATATATATATATATATATATATATATATATATATATATACATTTTTATATGTATGTAGTATGCACGAATTTTATCCCATATATCACATCGATCAGACGTTCATCCCGTAAAAGAGCACTGGGTTTTTGGGTGTTTGCGATACGGGTGGAGGCAAATTATTGTGATCAGCAAACTCTTGTTGCTGCTGATGCAGCTGTTGCTGAACGTGTCTATTGCTGCCGGCTACTCCTCTGGTAGGCGACGTCAGTTTGAACTGTGTCGTCGGGTTTTCGTCGGTCGGCTGGAAAGCCTGCGGTGGTAACTGTGGTTGCGGTAACTGTTGCTGCTGCATGTTAGGCGGCGGGGGCGGCGGCAGCTGGTAGTATCGTGTGGTGGATATGGCGGCCGTCTGGGTTCCACGGGCGATGACAAACTGCTGACCGTGGTGAATCCTGGCGTGGCCATGTTGCACGATGTACTCGTTGGGTGGGTGCCGGATCTGGACTTGTGGCGAACCGTGGCTGCCGACATTGGAAGCAGCCGTAGCGGCCGTGGTCAACAAGTGAACCTGCACAGGTCCGACTGCCTGGTACGGCACTCGGATAGTTTGCTGCTGTTGGCCGTGCGTCACCCTGATGATTGACCGCTGGGCGGCGGCTGGGTAAGGGGGTGGCGCACGTGATTCACCTTGGACACGGGCTCGGACCGCGGCCGCCGATGCCGGATACCTTGGCACGAAATCGGGCTGCACCTCGATGGGTGGTGGTTGCCTAGCCGGGTCACCGTAGTACGAGCGCGGCCGCTGCGGTGGCTGCGGGTTGTTCTTGATCATGATCTGCGCCGAGAACCCGGATCGGATGCCGTGCACCTCCGGCCGACGGTTGAACCCGTAATCATCATTCTCGTCGTCGTCGTCGTCCTCGGACGCGGGTGGCATGTACCGCTTGCGGATCTTCTCCAGGCGACCCGAGTCCTGTTGCACGAACGCCGCAAGCTCTTCCTGCCTGTGAGAGCTGGGCGCCTGGGTTCCGGCCACCACGTCCGGTTGCGGGCACTGCGACGGTTGTGTTAGGCCGGCCGTCGTCATGCCGCCGCTACCACTGCCACTTGACGTGCCATGCACGTTACCCGTGACGCAGGCCGTGGCCAATGTGGACAGAAACGGTTTGCCAGCGGCCATTGAACGTACGGCCGCCCGGTTACTGGTAGCCGAGTGGCCGTCACACAGGTCCAGGGTGTCAGGCTTGGCGGTCGGGTCTCCGCCACTAGTCGGTGGCAACAGCGGTTGATCGTGCCGTCCACTGCCACTACCGCCGCTGCCAACTCCACCGAACAAATCGGTAAGTTTCTTATACGTAGGAGTGGTGGTCGTGGTGGACGGAGCCATCGACTCGCACTGCACTAGCACCGTGTAAGCGGCAGCCTGGTCCTGAGCGACCACCTTGCTGTTGGCTGAGTCGTCCGCATCGTCGTCACTGTCACATGTCAACCTCCGGATCTTTTCGATTAACGAAATCTCTTTGGTGTCGTTGGCGTTCTTCTTTTTCGACGTGTTCCGCCTCAAAGTGCTCCGCTCGATGGTTCGTCGTATCAGGCTGTTCGACGTGTCGTCGTCGTCATCGTCGCTGTGCGGTTCGCTTTTAAAACCTCCACCGCCCAAGACGCCATTCAGTGACCGACTGTCGAACGCTCGGAGCGACTCCTCCGTGATGAGATATTTGTTCAGTAGCCTAGCATCGTCCGTCTCCTTAATCCGGGTCGGTGGACACACGAATTTCGTGGCTGGAAACAGCTGTCGAACCGCTGAGTTCGGATTTCGGTTGTTGTACAGCACCGTGTTGTTACCGCACTTTATCATCACGTATCCTTCGTCAGGGGTTGTGGTGGCAGGAGCGACTCCCGTGCCCGATTTCGAATCGTCGGTCTTGGGGCCATCGACACTAGTCGTGTCAACGGGTCTGGTCTCTTGCACAATCTGCCTTTCGGTAACCGTGGTCATAGTTATTGTTTCTACGATACAACGGGGTTGTTGAGCTGTACTTGAATTCGTATCACAGACAGAATTTGGTTTTGACACTTGAACAGCAGCAGTCGAATTTGTCAACTGCTCTTGTTGTTCGTCTTCTGTAGATAACAAATAAATCGATTTTAGTACATTTTATCATAGTTATTTTTTATGAACCTATTAAATCAAAAAAAAAAAAAAAATAGAAAAACTCTACTCTCGAAGCGTGTAACAAGTGATCGATGTGATAAAAATTAAAATGTATTTATATTTATTGTGTATAATTCTCGTGGTATAGTAACGTATTTTAATCTAGATAAATATAGACAATTTGTTGCCACCACACTTATATTTCGAGTAAGCAGGATGAATTTACTGACTGAGTATAAAGCTGGTGTGCGCGTACTTTAAGTTGCAGAGATATGCTAGTTTACATATATATATATATACATAGTTATGCAAGACTAGTATAATGCATTATATATAATGTTTAATATACTTACTACTTGGTCGGGGTGGAGATGAAAGTTCAGGACGAGATTTTTGATTTTTATCGTCGAAATAAGACGCAGAATTTGTGATGGAATTGTATGGCATAGCAACATGCGTATCGTTGCAATGGTCCATCATATCTGAATTATATCTCGTATTCAAATCATCATCTGCTATAAATTATAATATTATCTCAATATTAGTTTTCTATAATATAGGTGTGTAATTTTTGATACATTAAAATATATATATTTGTCTATTTTAAGGCAAGAAAATATTATTTCAAATATCTATTCATTACATAAAATGTTAAAGATATGTGATCATGAATAATTATATTCACCTAATTTTTTCGATATTTTATTTATGAACAGTTGAAAGTTGTATTTTAATTTGTGTATAAAGTACCTTTTAATGATAATAATAATACAACATTAGCAATTTGTGTTCAAGGTTACATAGATATTAATTACAGTTATGCAATTGCTAACGCTATACTTGTAGATATTTTTAAAATGATCATAAATATTTTATTTGTTCACTTTTTTCATAAGATTGTAGACTGCATAGACTTATAAAGTGTGTTTATTAGGTTTTTTTTTATCGAATTATTTAATTTAATTATCGCTGTGATTAATTCATTTAATAACGGGGTCATTACAATTTGATGTTACAGTAGTTTCTCGAAGAGATAATTAAATTAGAGATAAAGTCTAATATCAAATCTTTGTGATGTATGAATAAATTATTTTAATTTCTAGTAGTTTTTCGTGAATATGAATAACTTACACCAAAAATTAAATTTAAGTAGAGTAAATCATTTTTACCTGCAATACTCGTTATTAAACATTTAAAAAAATGCAATATTTACTTAAATTAATAATTATTATTATAAAATTTTAATGTTGAAAAAAAAAATGTTGAATTTCTATGTATGTTTTGAATGTACTACTTACACAAAATATGAAAACATAACTTAGCATAGTTCTTTTAACATGCCTATATGTATATAGATACTATATTTATTATATTGATTTCAAATAAAATCTATTGGGAAAAAAAAACAGTTATAATATGGAAATTATACATGTTTAGGACACTTGTTCGAGTTTTTAGTTAAAAAAAAATATGAAATAGAAAGTCTCTAGAGAAAGATAAAACTAAACTGTCGATCAAAAAAAAAAAAAAAACAATAAAAAGAAAAACAAATCTGTTACGACAGCTTGGATTTGAATGTGATACGTATAATAAATAATAACTAAAACAAGGCTCTTTAAAAGAAAAAAAAAAAACATCTATTTAATTAATTATTTACTGTAGATGTTTCAACAGATTCTATTCTAAACTTATTATATTTGATAATCAAAACAGACTATACAATTTAAAAAAGAAAAGTATTTTTTATTATGTATA
Source organism: Sipha maydis (assembly GCA_034509805.1). Taxonomy (NCBI): domain Eukaryota; kingdom Metazoa; phylum Arthropoda; class Insecta; order Hemiptera; family Aphididae; genus Sipha; species Sipha maydis. The sequence continues at coordinate 6,200 of JASXSY010001394.1, forward strand.
GAATTTTTTTGTTTTGGATACGTCAGAGTTATGGTCAAAAAATAAAATAAAACTATATTATAAGCGCATTAGTGTTGTTTTAATAAGATCATAAATACATGGTATTATTATACTTTATATTAATAATCATATATTAACAACTTATAGAACATAAATATTGAAAATCGAGATTATGTTATATGATCGTTTTATACACCTTATCCAAAGCCTTAATGCGTGTATTATAAGTAAACACCTAATTAAAAAATAATTATGGTTTCCTGTACGTATATGTAAAGTATAATTTATAACACTATTGCGGGAACCTTTATTTCAAAACAGAATAACAAAAAATTGCTCACTGAAGTAGATTAAAAGAATATAAATTTGGAGTTATACATCAATGGTAGAACTTAAATGTTCGATCTAAATTGATATCAGATAATGGTCTTAAGGACTAAGACATACAATACATACATCATGTTCGTACGTTGGTAATATTTTATTGAATGTTATAATAATAAAAATAAATAAAATTACATGAATGACTGAAAAATGTATTTATTGTTATTATTTGGTAGCAAACAAATATGTATAAGATAATATCTTTCGAATTTATTAATGTATTTTTGAATTCGCTAATATTTCCAGGAGCTTGTTCCACTGAAAAATATTATTTAAGTCTTAACAATTGGATCAATTAACACTCATATAGCTAAGAATCTACCATTGTTACTGATATTTGATAATATTATGTGCAAAGCAACATTTAACTATCAATAAGATAATTTATATAGAAAATAAAATAAATTTTATTTTTTATTAACAAAAGGTAGTACAAGGAAGTGTTTCATCCATAACAACGTCATAGAAAGTTATATGTAAATATTTAATCATAAATCGAAAACATTTCTCGGAATATTAGATTTATGTAGCTTCATTATGTTATATTCAACAACAAAATTACTCACATTTTAACTATCATTAATAACACATCACTCACTCGCTATCAATAGTTCGTTTCTTACACCTACATTGAGATATTAAACATTATTTATTTTCGATTAAGAACCATTGTAGTGAAACACCATGTATCACTAACAATCCATGTAAAAAAAAACAAATATTAATATTTTTATATTAAGACAAATCTATTCAACAAAACTAATTTTGATAGTTTAGTGAAATTAATTAATTAAAATTAAATTAATTATTGTGGTTTGTAGCTTATATTTTATAAATTAAGTGGATGTAGTCCACTATTTAAAAGAAAGTTGTAGGGAACACTTGTACTATGAAAATATTGACGAATAAAATGTTTCTGAAAATTTAAAATTGCTTTAAAATTCTAACCTTCATAATATACGATTTGTATCATTAATGGCACTAAGTATGTACTTTTATATGTAATTAACGTCCAGCATTACCGTATTTCAGATGGTCTAACGATGGCGGCACGTGTCTGGGACAGCCATCCTTGTAGCCATCCGGAGGGCTGAGCGTGGCGGGCTGTTCCTCGTACGGATCTAGTGGTGGCAGGCCACGGCCGCGACCGTCGTCGTTGTCCAGCCATGGCTGGAAACATGACTCGTCGCCGCAACTGCAAGGCTGTTGAGACCAAAAGTCAAAGTCCTCCTCGTCGAAGTCGCAGTCGTCATCACGAATAACGATCACGTAGTCAGACTCGAAAAACACGTTCAGGCTCTCGTTGAACTGCACATGCCGCTTGTTCTTACTTGATTTTGTCGCTTTGGAGCTGCCACCAGTCGCTGTGCGTTTCAGCGCTGACTTTTTGGGTCTCGGTTCGCCAGCACCATTGCATAGCTGCTGCTGTTCATCAGCAGTAGACGGCTGTTCATCTTTCTTCTTCTTCTGTTTCATGTCCTCGGTGGCAGCGGAAGATAAAGCGGCAGCCGCAGTCACACGGTCGTCATTGGCATGATGAAATCGGTAATACTAATAGAGAAAAGTCTCCGTCTTGTTCGTCGTCGTCGTCGTCGTCGTTCTCAGCTCCGCTACCGTCCGGCCAGTAACCAAACGAATCGTTCGCGACTGTCCACTGCGAGGAGGCTGCGACGACCGCGGTCACGGCGGCGAGAACGACATCGGACTTTCGGTACATGCAACGCGCGATTACCGAACCTACTCGAAATATCGGCGACAGAACCTACACCTATATTGATCTCTATGGAAAATCAAAAAACGGTACGAGAGCGAAAACTCCGTGCCTGCCTGTCTTCAAAAAAATAACAAATTTGAACACTTGACTTGGTGTGCGGTCGTGTACTTGATGGTGGTGGCGTTCGTCGCGCACAGGGTCGCAGCGAACGTGAATGAGCGGCGGCGGCGGCGAACGGTTCCGTCGGGGAACAACGCGGTGGTGGCGGCAGCGGCAGCGACGACGGCGGCGGCGGCGGCAAATCAAATGGCGTGCAGGTCGATAATGCTGAGCACTCTCGTTACGGACGCCGCGACGCCGCCGCCGCCGCTACCCCGTCCGTTGCTACCCTTACGCCGAGCGGCGGCGCGCGCCTGTGTACACCGTCGCGCACGAGGCAGCCGCACCCTTCTACCCGTGCCGTGGCGTGCGGGGGCGCACGCACATACGCACGGCTGCATGTGTACGCGCTCGATCACTTGCTCGAACATGTCATACATAGCTGCCTTGGCGTCCGAGATAGCCGATCGCTGTGATGCCATTAATATTATCTCCTCTTTAAACTGTCACTGTTTACCTTACCAGCCGTCTGTCAGTACACGGCATGCACCCGCATCATCGCTCAGCGAACGTTAGCTCGCGTCTCTCTTTTCCTTCTTACAGCTGCATACAGCTGTAGTACTGCAAATATGAGCACGCGCGCCTGCTTACTTATAGTAACCTGTACCATTACCGTGAGTATATTCAACGTGTATTAAATACATTAAAATAGATTTCAAACATTTCAAGGAGAATTAAATTTTTATTATGTTGAATCGATTTTTAAGTCTGATCTATAGTAATCTTTATACAACTGTATATACAATATCTGAATACAATTGGTTAGGTTTCATCACGTTTTGCATTATGTAGCAAAATATTTACTCAATTTACCCAATTTATATATTTATTTGAGTGATTAAATTACTTCAATATTTTTTTTCAAAGATTGATAGTTTGTGGTACCGGTGAATGGTGGTTGATTTTAAAACAAAAGGGAATTTGTAATTTATTTGTCATAATGAAAGTATTTTATTATATACAAATAAACAAATAGTTTATACAAAGAAAAATAGAAATGCTTAGCGTGGTGTATTAGTATATTTGTAAAGTATGACCGGTTTCGAATTAAAAATTCATTGTCGGATATAAAGTACAAAAAAAAAAAACAAATTACAAAGTTAATAAAATTGCAATTCGAAAAAAATATTATTATAATATAAGCATATCATATATTCTAATTTATTTTATTATTGAATGGTTAAAAATAAAACGAAAAAGAAGACAACTTCTTTAATTCACTTCTTATGTACAATCTTGGATAACACCTTGATTCATCAGATTGATGTAAAACATACACTCAGTGCGAATACATCTCGGCAGTGGGTCACTTGTCGTGGTATGTTGTTTATTTTTCAACATGGTTAAGATAAGGGTTCAACTAATGGCTACAAAATGTACAAAAATAAATCGTTAAAGCAAATTATTATAATATCCATGTAAGAAATTTATAATTTGCTTATTTGAAAAACTGTCTTGAGTGAAGTTACAAATTGGTAAGTAACAAATTTTACTTTCTTTTTGTTCTTTTGAAAATACATGTATGTAAATGTAATAAACATAAAATAGCCATATTGGTACTTATAAAATGATTTTTTTTATAAACAATCATAGTTTAAGTAATACATTACAATGATAAACTCTAATTTTTCTATCAAGTAATTTTTTATAAAAAATCGGAATTTAATTGATGGCCAATTAATATTTGAAAAAATATTTCAAATCACCGTTTTAGGTTTTGTTTACACTTAAAGAAGTAATACGTTTCACTATTAGAACTAGAATTGTTGGATGTTTCCAATTTCACAATATATAAATTTATATTTATATGTATATAACATGAAAAAAACACGCACACTTACATAGATATAATATACATATATTTTGTAGTAAATTTTAAAATCCTGGCTAATTGGGAAGTTCAATGGAAAAATATCATTGAAGGTTGAGCAAATCATTAAATTTAAACACTGATATGCTGTGAAATTTGATTTATAGTAATATTATTACACAAAACAACTTTTTTTATTAAATAAAATTATTTTTTTAATTTTTAATTATTCAAAAATGAGTTACTGATTGTGATATTCCAAAAAAAAATAAAAAAATAAAAAAAATACTCAAATTTTATACTTTTAAGTACAATTATAAACCACTTAATCAAGATAGTTTTATTATAGTAAATTGTCAAAATAAAAAAGAGGTTTTTCAAATAATTTTCAATTATTGTTGAAATTGATTAACATTATAATTTTAAATTAGTCAAGTTATCATATTATTGTATTCGCTATTTATAAAGATTAAATATTTAATTTTTCTTTTATATTATTTTCGTTATTATTTTCAGCTGTAGTGAAAATATCAACGTGGTACCTATAGTGACGTTGATATATTTTTTAAATGGAAATGGTTGAATCGATAAAAAAACGAAGATCATGTAAGTATGTGCAACCAAAGGAAGTGACATAATTCAGTACCAACAGATAACAATGTTTTCTATATAATATCAGAATATACTTTCAGTTATTTTTACTGGATGGCACTTCAATAAAATTATCTACCAGAGGAATATACAGAGAAAGTCAATTCTTATCATCACGGTCGTTATAAGAATGTTATAACGAGCCGATATGCGAGAGATCGATACAATACATTATAGACGAATCAATACTTAAACAGTTCACGTAGGTGATGTTTTAGTGATGTTTAAAAAATTTTCTAATAACAAAACATTGTGGTTTAATGTTAAACCAATAATTATAATAATGCATACAATTTATAGTTTATACAAATTAAATAGTAATACAATTTAATAGAATACTTGAGAATATTTGAGGATAGAGTGTATAAGCTCTGCCCGAAAATAATAAAATTTGACTCACAGAGCTGGTGGTGATGTGTGGCGCGCGGGTTTCATGACCAGATGAGCGCTGAGGCAATTAGCGGAGTAAGTTAATTCTTTATATTATATTCTAAAGACACGGGTACATGGATACCGTATTTATAAGCAGTCATTTTGGATAAGTATATGGTCAGTAGTGATGGATGTGGAAGAGTTTGTGATTATTTGTGAACAGGAAGACTAGATTCTGTGTTATCGAAATAGGCTCTCTTTGGGGTCGCTGTTTGTTTATATGAGTATATACTTATAAGTATTGATATTGCTTTCCTGTGTGGCTTATCACATGAATATCCATAAATAATAATAATATTACAAATATCTGCTTCCCATATGGTTTATTACAATATGTTGGTCAGTGGCACGATAACTCACCACTGGGTAAAATTCAATCATCGCTGGAGCGGAGGGGGCGCTAATGCCATGTATTTTTTTTTTGTTAATATATGCTCTGCGTAATATGGATAATGTTAATTCTTAAAGCAGTAATCTGATATTCAGATACCTGTTTTCATAAAATAAATTATGCGACGCTATCTTTGAATATTGATGTTTTATTATTCAATATGAAATATATACATTAATTACAAGTAGGGGGGGGGGGAAGTTGGTTTTAAATCCAGACCGTGTGGCAAGATTAAGCAAGCAGATGGTATCAGATCTGAGCAGGCATGACTATAAATTTAGTGGACTTGTTTGTTTTGTCCTTTAAGTAATAGATTTAATAAGGAAAGTCATTATCAGTATCACCTCCACTGGCTCGAATAAGTCGGGGTTGCGATAGTGTAGCCGTGAACGATCACTCGGATAAGCACACCGGGAGTATCGGTTGTGTTGTGACCCTCAAAAGGGCCTTTTTATGGTCGCGATGGCAAATCGACCGATAGACGTGATTTTTTACACTGTTCGACAAATTACAGTAGTCCAGCAAAATTTCGTGTAAAGCGGCAAATAATTTCTGGCACTGTCGGCGGCTCAACGGATGTTTATCGATGGACGATATTAGCCGTTTGTAGATGGCTCCGACGGCGGTGACGTGAGGCTTCTTTAAGGCCGATCGTCATTTCAGGTACCACAGATTGTTGTCGCCATTACCACCGTCTCGTCATCATTATCGACGTTATTGTTATCTTTGTGACCTTCGTATCTACTGCTCCGGATATAGTTGTGATGATTGTGTGCTGCCGTCATCAAATGTCGTTCTCTGATAGTTGACCTTATAATTATTTTATTCCCGTACTTTGAAAGATTCAAATTGAGAATGATTGAAATGAATGTTGAAGGTTATTATTTTGTGAGTTTGAGTTGAATGAGTTTGAATGTTTGATATTATGTTTTTGTGGATTGTTGTAAGTTTTGCCGAGTTGCGGATTATGAGATTTGAGAAGTACTGGAGAGACTTGGTTATTATTCGGAGAGAGATATTTTGAACAGCTTCAAGTTATGCCTAGTTGGTTGAAGAGATAAAGGGGGCCATATTTTGTCGGCTGCTGCACTCGGTATATATATTTTTTATCATACTGACTAGCAAATGTTGGACGACCGATCGTGGTGTATTTACTTGCGATACAGTTTCTTCTGTTACTTGGTCGGTATTGCTGATATCGGGATCGGACGATCTCTACTATCCATAAATACCCTTTTCCTGTCCATCGTTCCTCTTGATGAACGTTAAATATATATTCTCCTAGTTTATCTTCCGATATTCACCGTTCGATCTCCCATTGGCTCATGTGGTCTGCCAATGTATAACATTATGGGATAATTGGTGCCCTTGAAACAGGCCGCTTTCATCCAGGTGATTACTCTGTTAAATTTTTAATAATAAATAATATAATTAATCCAATGTCTTTATTTTATTTTTTTCAACATATGTTTTTATTATCTAATATCAATATATTGAGCGGCCGTTTAAAAAGATTCGTCATTTGCGACTGTTTACTCATATTAGAATTATTTTATAATAATAAATATAATCGAATAAAGATAAAGTATATAAAAATGTGATAAACATTGTAAAAATGCAATTTATAAACCTACTTTACAACGGCGCACGGCGATGTAAACTACGACATAATTATATAATAATATAATGTGTGCTCTACGGCGGTGGCCTTATCTTAGGTTGATACTTGAAAATTCAAATTCAACGTTTATTATAGATTCTTTAATAAACGTCAAACAGCAAAATCGCTTTAAAAATAATAATAGTAAGTTTTTCATTTTAATATAATAAATAATCTATACCTACTCGTAATATGTAATATTATAATATTTTATTGATTGAATTAAATACAATTTAGAAAATTCTTGATTATTATTATTCTTATTATTTAAGCTTTTAATTTTCACATTGATCTAAGCCATTCGATTGCCACCCTTAATAATTTGGTGACCCTTAATAGGAGTCACGGCCTCCCCGCCCTCTTTGAGAAGCATTGGCTTAAAGTATTATTATATTTGTAAAATTAGTTCATTATCAGGTATACACAAAGTTAATAAAACGGTGATTGAGTATAAAAAATTAAAGAAGGAATATATTGGAAAAAAATAGTCGTTTTATATAGAAATAATTTATTTTAATAGATGAGATTATTTAAAACGAATTCTTATTTGATATAGATACACTATGAAGTAGTGCTCTTGATTTGTTGTGGGTAATACCCGGGTACCCATTTATCCGGGTAATACTCAATTTTGTGGGTAGTCAATGTTTTCGGGTAATGGGTACCCATTACCCAAAATTTTCGGGTACCCGATGGTTTTTGATGTACGTAAACGGTTTAGCTAAGTCTTAACTCCTAAGAGGTATCAGTATTAAATTATACATTACACAATTATTCGAATAAAAAATATAAAAATGATCTATAAAAATATAATCTAAAATATACATAACTTAATATACCTAAGATGATTAAGCTATGGTTATCGAACAGAAACAGATAAGATAAACTAAAGTCTAGTTATTAATACTTTCATATTCTTATATACCTACACTTTTACTATTATCGAATTATAAATACATATTGGAATTGTTGTTAAAATTTACAGAATATGTAAAAATATGTAAAATTAAATATTTCTTAATTTATTGTAAATCATGTGAAACGAATTTATCATTTACAATAGTTAATTAATTTATCAAGTTTAAAAAAAATATGTATTTACATACAAATCCCAGCTCTAGTAATGAGTATACAAATCATAACGGGTACCCGAAATTTTGTATATCGGGTAATACCCGTAAAACCCGGTTACCCGGGTACCCGGGTAGTACCCGAGTACCCGGGTATCAAAAGCACTACTATGAAGTACAAATACTTTGATTATTATTGTTTATTATTATCTAAAGTATACATATTGTTATTAGAAATTATTTTTAAAATCGGTTTGTATATTTAAAACAATATAAAAATTATTTTTTTTTTAAATAAAAAATAATTTTAAGCTAAACATTTACTTATTATTCATTTCTAAATATAAACTATTTATTTATTTTTATATTGTTTTTTTTTTTTTTTTATTATTAGCGTGTATATAGGTACTTACATAAGATAAATATAATACATTACAAAATAATAATAACAAATACAATATTTTGGATAATAGAAAATAGTATTAGAGATTAGTATGGGTCGAAGACCCATGAAATGACAAAATTACCGATATTTTGAATTAAATTAAAGTGCTAAATACTTGATATACTATATTATGATATTTTCTGTCAATTAAAAACAAAATATGTTTGTAAGATAACCTGAATTTCAGTAAAGTTTTTACAATACAAAATGCATTGGAATATATTTTTAAATATAAATGTACTTTCTATTCTACTGCCAACAGATGACTTCAGTAATCTGTATCTTATAAAAATAACTCAATTTGAAATTTTAAAGTATCCCACAAACATATTTTTGCACTCGAAATTTTCGTTACCAAATTATAATTCACTCCATAAAAATATACAACTTTAAAATATCAGACATAAAATACAATTATATCACACGAAAAATACTAATGGAAACCATACAAAAAACAAGACCAATAGGTAGACCACATATGAGAAACATATGAGAAGAAAAGAGGCTGTAGAGAGAGATATCGAAATGTTAAAAAAAAAATGTGTCAGTTGACCTTATATTCAATGGAAAAAGATGGAGATAATTGTTTGATTAGATACTCAGGGATTGTTAATCTAAGAGAAGAAAAAGAAGATACAATTAATTTTCTCAACTAAAAAATTAAAAAACATAAATGTTTTTAACAGTAGCAAATACTATCAAAATGTACCTATATGATCTTATGAATATGAGGGTCAAGTTTCTTTTTTTGAACTAGGTCAAAGTATTTTATAGTTGTTTAGTTTATAAATATAGTACCTGTATGAAATTATTTAAAACTGTGATGATTCATATAACTATCAAGTATTATGATGATCACTAAATAGCTTAATGTACAATTACGTATTATAGTCGTGGAGCATAAAATAAATTAAACAAATTAATAACCTATCCCAATTATATTTTATTATGGTATATGGTGTAACTAGTGCTATCTTAACTAGATGCTAATAACGTCCTAGAGCTACAACAAGACGCCATTTTTATGACACCACTTAAGTTCGCAATACCTTAGACGTTTTAAAGCATTTGTCTCCCCTCTCCCTCTTGGGATGGCTATGGGTGTAACATTCGATATTACAATAATATCTTACTATTCTCCCCACTACAAATGATTTCCAAGAATATTTCAAGAATATTTTGCTTAATTCTTTTTACATTTTAATTCCTGTCTAAAACATAGATTAAAATAAAACTAATTTAATAATATTATCTAAAAATTAAAAAATATTATGGAAAACTGAAATCAAATTTTACATTTCGTTCCTTTAATCCTCAAACAGGAGGTATTTGGAGAAGAGTAGAACATAATTTAAGCTTTGAATGAATAAAGAACAGCCGAATAAAATAATACTATTTGTGTAAATTTGAAATCAATGATATATTCAACAATATTTTGAGCAAAGGTAATATGTATTATTAATATAATGAAATATATTATATAAAATTTTATTTTCAAAAATATTATTATTTCAGTAGTTATTATTGTACAGAAGTATTATATTCAAGTATTCATTTTGCAAATCTCTAAATCATAAATATCTAAATTAGTTAGATATTAAGTGTCATAAAAATAATATTTATTAATAAAAACCTTGATGGATAAAGTTAAATAGTGATTTTTAAATAATAGTCATAAAAAAATGTTAACAAAATGTAAAAAGTCTTGCATTTTGTAGTCCAAAAAAAAAGTGTATATTATATTTTGGAAAATAAATATTGATATCAATCATTTAACATTTGTGAAGTCAACATAATCAATGTAATATTATTTCATCTAGGATATAGATAAAGTAACTTATCATTAATTAATATTATAATATAATGTTTAAATTTATAGAAGTTGTTTTTCATAATAATAATTAATAATTACTGCGAAGCTATGATAAGAATATTAGTCATTTTAGGTAATTAAAAATAATATGATAAATTAATATTATACATATATTATTTTGTTAGAGTATAAACTAATAATTACTTTATAGTTTACTAGAATTACATAATTTACACGATTAAACACATTAAGGACTGTTTAAGTGTAATACCCATCTAATTAATAAAGTTCAAAAAACAAAATAACGTTACTATATGTGATTAATACATCCGTCCTGCAATTAATAAACATGATAAATCATTTAACTGGCTGCTCTTTTTCTTTGTCGATTTGTTCAATTTTATCGAATAACAAATTATTTTATAATCTGATTTGATTAGTCAATGAAATAGATCAAATAATTTTGTTATTCAGAAAAAAACCCTCAAATTAGATTTTTTAAATATTTTAAATGTTTAAAATATTATTTTAATTAAACAATTTAACTAATAAAAAAACAATTATCTGAAATAAAGTTTTAAGTACGATCAAAAATAATTTATAAGTTATGTTTGATATATAAAAATTGTATAATTAAATAGAACATAATAAACAATAAAAAGCTTCAACTGATTATGAAAATGTAATGCGATAAAAAAAAACTTACAACTGTGTTAAAATTTCATCTACAAAAAAAGTAGTTAAGTATATATACCTCGTATTCATAAAGTATAGATAAAACAAAATAATTAACCTTTGTGAAAAAAATACACATTTATTATTATCATAAGAATTATCACAATATTATACTAGAATCGAATAACTATTTTTTATCCTAATCAAAAACACTCATATCAGCTTTTTTATAAAACAATACATCTTATAAAAAAATGAAACAATATAAAACGTAGAGAATGGTCATCACTACTTAATTATCAAGTAATAGTAATATAAGTAATTTGCTTAGAAATTTGATTATAAAACTATTTGTCTATTCATGTAAAGATTAATTTCGTAAGTTTAATAATAATAAAATATTTACCTTTAATATAAGCTAATATTATAATGTCTACTGTTGCTCAAGAAAGTACTTTCGCAGTGATCATTTATACCTTTACACTTATGTTATTCTCTTTAATATTTTGGCACAAATAATAATGTAAACTGAACTAATATAACGGCGTTAATTAAAAGTTTGTTATTATTATAAAACGAGACATCAGAGATCTAGAATCATACCTTAGAACTAATATATACATTATAACATAATTATATTATAGTATACACTAAGTATCTTAATTTTCTAGTTTTTTCAGGAAATTGTAGCGCTATCACTAACTATTGTGTTATGATTTTCAAAACAAAATAATTTCGTTAAAAAAAAACCGGTATTCGATTAATCGTAGAACATATAAATACATATATTTTTATATGAGAGAAATAACGTTTATGATATTTTTTATTGTCTTATTATAATAAGTGTAGATATACGTGCATAGCCTCACTGAATTGCAATAATACCTCACGGACGACTATTGCTTTGCATTAAATCTTGTGTAACATAAAATATAAACATCACGTTAGTGCTACACTCCGTGGATAGATATTAATGAAAGTCTATTATACGTTGACCACCGAGATAGAAAACGTACATTAAAAAACAAAATCCGTACGTTTGATTAACTTATCATAACATTATGTTAAATTGTTCATTAAAATTAACGAAATTAGTTAATTCGACTAATCAATTTAAAACGTAAATAAATAAAGGTATTTTTAAAATACTCATACGTGCATGTATATTGGATGTGATAAAATAATATTAAAAATCTGTTCATAGCATATCTTAAAATTATTTTAATAGAAAACATTTTAAATAATAATTTCTTAAAATAACAACAGTAATTAAATTAATTATTGAACGAAAGTTCAAAAGCTGTTTATTTATTTTTTTATAAAAATAGTCACCCTGTCCGTTACTAGACAGGGCTCATCGATTTTGGTATTTGTGCGTTTGTAGTATCATGCGAAAAAACTACTTTCGCTAAAAACCATGTCACGTGAGTTTCTTCTTTTTTCTACTATTAAAAATATATGTTAACGACGATGTAGTTTTCTATAATGTATACATATACCTATTCAAAAATCATATATTAAGAAAATAATAATGGCAATACCAATTGCATCGGTATAATGCTTATTTTAACTTTCATATTGATTTTTAATTAATACTTATGTACCTGTATCAGAAATGCAGATAAAAATGCTTGGTTATATTTGAAAATATAACAATAATTACATACATGCATATATTTATGCATAAATAAGCTGTGATTTAAAAATGGACTTTAAAAGATTCTTATTATTATTTATTACTATAATTTGAGACAAAATATATTGATTTTTAATTTTAATTTTACAATTATAAATAAGTCGTTTTAACTTACACACCGCTGCTTAATAATTCAATATCATTCCTTACAACGGATAATTGCTGATCACTTATTAGAAGGTGTATTAGAATAAACTTAAAATGGATTCATGATTTGTGAAATGTGGTCTATATTACAGAAAAAAGATTTTAGAACACGATAATGACCTTACATCGGACTGTTACTATCGACCACTACTCTTATTATCTGTAACACATTGGACCTAATAAGTAATAATATCGTTTTTCATAAGCAATATTATGATAATTGGGTAAATATTAGATTCTTTCGTAAGTATATTACGTGTCAATTAAAAAATGAGTTGAATTTTCATTGAATCCAAAGACAGTTGACCTTAATTTTGAACTGTTATAAAATTACGATTTGTTTAATTAATTGCTCAGAAATATTATATACATCGATACATACATGCATTACACAGGGTGTTCCTGAAATTGTTAAGGAAACTAGTATACGCGTACTCTCTGGAGTGATCAAATAAAGAATCTTTTCAAATTTTTTTTCTATCTTCAAAACCTGAATTTTATCTAATTATCTTTAGAACATTGTTTCAAATCTAAATACAAATACTTGTAATGTATTTCTTGTAAATTTATCACGTGAATCGATATGTGACATCGATTTTGGGCTTGTCGCGCGTTTTTCACGCTCGAGTCGCCAGGATCAGAAGATGAAGTGTGACATATCGATTTGTATGAGAACTCTGCAATATTATCGTGGGTGCAATTCATTTGTTCTTATTTTACATATTCGTTCTCATACAACTCGATATGTCACACTTCATCTTCTGATCTTGGTGACTCGAGCGTGAAAAACGCGCGACAAGCCCAAAAGCGATGTCACATATCGATTCATATGAGAAATTTGAAAAAAATATCTTACAAGTATTTATTTTTAGATTCGAAATAATGTTCTAATTATATAAGACCCAAGGTTTAAAGATACACCCTGTATATTATTTAAAGTGTTATTATAATATTATATTATTATTTTATTCTAGAACAATTTACTAATTTAATATAATTACCATTAATCCGTCATATTAAATTAATTTATCCTTGGTAATAGTTGATTCCGTATTTACATCAATGTTTACAGTATAAAACCTTTTTATTATATTAAAGTTACGACTTTATTTTTTTTCGGTCGTAATTCATATCGGTAGCATGATGGCCAACATATTAATAGGAATATCAATAGTGAGAGTATTGGACGAAAAATCTTCAATGATGTGAAAAAATTATATATATAGTTAAATTCTCAGATTACATTAGTTGTGAACAAAAAAAAATTCACTAAAATTAAAGACAAAAAACGAAAAGCCATCATCTTCCCGTTCTGGATCACATTCAACATTCTTATGCCTCTTAATGCGACGCACGAATGCTAAGATACATACACGATACATTTATCTCTGCATATTCGTATCCGCTTGTGTGAATAAAGACATTTTGTTTATACTATGTGACTACGCAGCAGTATGCGCACGTTAACAATCTCATGGAGAATCTTATAAGCTTATAACTCACAAAATGTACAAGGTTTAAACAGTATTCTTGTATAGAAACTATCTAAATAAGAGTGGCTCTATTAAATTGTCAAAGTTTGAATCAATTAAATTACTTTTGGAAGAAATGCCATGATACCCTGTAAAGTTACTTAAACTAAAATAATAAAATAATACATACATCCAGATGTATATTATTCAGTACATAAACGTTAATAATTGTGTATTAAATATTATATACGACCAACTATTCCGCACTCGATTGAACCAAATGATTAATGTATTTTCCTGTTCGAGTTACACAATATGCCGAGCTTTAATATATTAATAATTCCCCAACCGACTAACCATTTAAAACTTAAAACAGATTTGTTTTGCCTTGAATGTATTTATAACATTTTTATATTCTTTGCAACAAATTAAGCGTAAAACATCATCTTGAGATTGAGTTTAGTCTAAAAAGATGGTAATTTAAAACAACGATACAAACAATGGTATAACAATTTTGATATACATGCGTGAAATAATACATAGAGGAAGGGACTTCTTATTCTTTACTAACATTGTTAAAGTCTTTTCACGACGGGTTCAGATTGTAAAAAAATATTACTAGATAATCGGCCTAGAGTATTTCAAATGTTATATTTTTTAAATGTATAACTAACCAGACGAAAATAAATTACTACACTAAGCGGTGAAAGTGAGAGCAATAGCGGGACTGAACTAGGATAATGGTTATCAATGTATTGAGTTTTAAAGACATTTTAACTTATTTCCTTAGTGAAACGATTCTAATCAAAACTTTAGCATTGGTATAAGTAAATCATTTATATATTTTACCATTTTTATTGTAATTGTCGGTAGGTTCTATTTTTATCAATCTGTTTAATATTTTTTTCTTTGACGGAAGAAAATTTTTTTGTAATCAAGTATTTAAAACATGTTATTCTATTGTATTCAAAGTTTAATTATGATTTGATGAATTAATTTTTTTAGTAAACATTTAAAGTTTAAAATTGATGTAAAATTATTAGATTCCGCAAACATTGTAAAATAACTTACTTAAACTCGTACAAAATTAAATCTTGATAAACAATTTTTGAAGTTTTTTCAGTATTGTTAGATAAGTATATGAGTAAGATGGTAATTTCCAAACCTTAATGTCCAAAAATAAAAATAAGTTCACTCAAAAACTTTAAAAAAAATGAGGTATTTTCAAAGTTCTATACTTAAATCAAAAATATTTAATCGTTTTTGAACATTTTATGAAAAATAATGTCTCTGATATAGGGTAAGAGTTTCAGGTTTCTAGTCAAATTACTTTTGGAGTTAGACTAAATAACAAAAATCTGAAAAAGTGAAAATCTCCATTACAGCGGATTTTTACCATTTTACTTGGTTTTTCGATAGTTTCTCCTCGTGCCTGGAAGAAATATTAAGTTTTTGGAAAAATTACCTCGCCAAAGTACTAGCGCAGGCCGATTTCAAATCGAATAAGTTGCTAGATGACATTTTCGAACCAGTATTTCTATTGTAAGAAGTGTGTACAGAATAAAAGAATAATTTAACATTATTATAAAACCATAAAATCTTTCGCTTCACTCAGAATCTAAAATATTAGAATATTATAAGTTCCATTTTATTATTATTTATTATTTTTTTTTTATTTGATGATACTCGAAGGATTTTTTTCATTCGACAAAAACGCAGTCTAGTCGAATAATAACAAGGACTACTTGATATTGTTAGTTTGGTGGCCAAATTCTTATGTAAGAATTTTCTTCCGTTACAGCACAAAAAATATTTAAAT
This sequence comes from Sipha maydis, assembly GCA_034509805.1. Classification (NCBI taxonomy): domain Eukaryota; kingdom Metazoa; phylum Arthropoda; class Insecta; order Hemiptera; family Aphididae; genus Sipha; species Sipha maydis. The sequence goes on from JASXSY010001394.1 coordinate 22,538, forward strand.
ACAAATATATTGGTTTGGCGTATAGTTTAAGCTTTATACGTGTCCGAATAATTTGATGTTTGGATTGTCTGCAACGGTGCAGATATTATTTTATAAGACTGTCGGTCCACTTCCGCCGCCGCCACGGACAGGATACGCCTGAAAACAAACACTTGCGCGTCCCAGTCGTGGTCGTCGCGTGTGTGTACCATCGCGGCGGTTGCGGTGTGCCCTCGTTTCCGCGGCGGCGGTCGTAAACCGGTCATCGGTTTTGTGGGTCAATCGGCGGCGGGTCCGGATGCGTGGAATGCGTGCAGTTGCTTGGAGTGCGCGCATGCTCGCGCCTCTTCCTTTCGCCGGGAACCGGCCGCGTGGACCGGAGCGGATCACGCGTTCGTTACCGTACCCGTGCCGCGGCCAGTAGTAGTATCGTCACGGCCGCCGACGCTGTCACCACCGCCATCGCCGACCAAGTGACTGTTCGGTCAGTATAGTGTCCCGTTGGCTCCAGCCGCCGCGTACCATGAACACTCGGGGTGCGGTCGCGGGTTCACTGGCCACCGGACTCGTCGCGCTCGTCGTCTGCACAGTCTGCTCGGCCGCCGCTATCGACTCGGCCACGGCGTCCGGTCCGGCCGTGGACGAAGCGGCCGCGTTGACCACGGCTTCCGGCCCGGCCGTGGACGAATCGACCGCGTTGACCATGACGGACACCGCGTCCGAAGCTCGAGGACACTTCAAGAAGATGATGATGAGCCCGTACATGCTGATACCGCAGCTGATCACCCTGGGCTTCGCGCCCATCGTATTGGCAAACCTCAAGATGATGGTCATGTCGGCGCTGATGATCAACAACATGGCCCTGAACGCGGCTATCTTCATGACCGTGCGCAACATGGTGTTCGGCCCCCGGCCCAAGGTCAAGTACGTCAACTACGGTTACGGCAAGCATCACGACGGTCACGATAGACGGAGTCAACAGCAACTCGAGCAGCAGTCGACGTCGGAAGAGGAGATGCAGAGTACGGCTGAGGCTGGCGACCAACTACACCGCCGCGGCAAGAGGGCTGACGTCTCGTCGAGGCATCGACCGTAAACAAACACGTATCGTTTTTACCCCTCAAGTTTTCTTGCGTATTATCATTGTACAATCATTCGACTAGTCCATTTTATGTATTTATTTGTTCATTCATACGTGTATTATATATTACTATTTAATTATTATTATTGTTATTATTATAATCATCGTGTTTGGAGTCCCGATACGAATTCGCGTACGGCCGGATCTCGGTGTCATAATGTTGTAATGTATCTGTGTATCTAGAAAGATCTATAGATAACTACGTACAGAGCGTACGGGCAGTGTGTCCGACGGAGATCGACCGGTTAGCGTCATGGTGGGTGCACGTGTTTTGCGGAATCGAGAAATGTCGATAAGTTGTGTTTTGGTTTCCGTGAAACCCAGTCGAAATTGAATATGTATTTTTGAACTTTATGTACACGCAGTGGAATGTATTGTTATTGCAATCGACAGTGACACCTTGTTGTTGTTTTTAAGTTTTGCAGTTTCGTATGGTTAAAAGAGCGTGACGATTAAATGTAAAAAAGTTTTTATTGTTGTATTTTTATTCAACCATTATTTTGCGATGGTGATGACATATAAATTAAAAATTATTTTACTGTTTTCTTGAAACGTTTTTAATTTAATATTTAATGCCAGTGGTTAATGCGAGTAGACGGCTTAAATCATCACAAACTCTCGCGGGACACACGTCTTTAAAGGGGTTTACGTGACATACCTAGTAAGCACGTTGTTTACTATTAAACGTAAAACATAATAATATAACACAGGTAATTCTACTCCATTCTATCAGGAAAAAGTGCCGTGAATCTCGAGAGATTTTTTAAAATCAAGCGAACGCATACTATTCTTGAATGATAGCGTGTGTACAGTAACGAGAGAAACACATCATCAGATTCATCAGATGGTATAATATGATAAACATTTTTTTTATATCAAATAATTTAAGAAATTCTTTTTTTTCCATTTAAATCATTTTAAATAGATATTTTTTGTAATTTTTTTTTGTTGAAGTAGTGTCATAATATTATAGAAGTATTTTTTTCATTATATAGTTATAGTAGTAGTTTTCGTGTGATTTTGTAAAATTATGTCCGCATACCGTTTGCATGCTTGTGTGTGTATTTTATCATATATATATGGGTACATAAATAATCGTGTGAAATTAGATTTAAATAAAATACGTATTATAAGAATTAATTAATTCAATTGTTTTATGATAACATTTTATTTATTATTTGTATAGTTTTACTTCCCATAATGCTCGCAAAAATCACGAATATCAAGAATTAGAGGTAAATAATTTATTAGAATTTTTGTTAATTTTACGAACCAACATAGATCGTAAATTTATTATTATGGGTTAGCATATTTTCAATTTTTTCAATTTTTAATGAAATGAAGAATTTATTAGCTTTACGAAATGTTTTTATATACGTATATCTAAGTTTTATGTATAAAACCGAATAAATACCTCCTCATATGAACATGATTCTAATTTTTATAAAATAAGCAAAAAAAGATCAAAAATTGATATTATACTTGACGTTTCAACAAAGTCGATTTTTGTCATAAATTAGAAATCAATAAACTAGGAAACTTGGAAAATTCAACGCTGTTCATAATCTAATATTACATTATACGTGTTATTGCTTTCACTTATTTTATTATTTTTTTTTTTTACTCCCAAATGGTATTTCAAAAATATCAAGAATGTATTCATATTTTTCGAAATTCTTAAGCTGTAACAAAAAAAGAATCAATCACATATTATGTTGTATAGGTATTAACTATTTATTTTAACGAAAATTGCTATGAAAGTAGCCAGTCAACTCTGAGTTTTTTTTTAAAATCATTTAACTACGTTTAATGTCAATCTTTTATATTTTTATACCTCTCAAATGTAATATTTCTTTTTTGTGCTATTCGGTCTGCGATAAAAATTTCTATTGCATTATTATAGTATAATAATAGCTAATATACCTGAATCTTAATAGTTTAAAAATATAAAATATTATTATGACTGTTGTTTTCATTATAATGCGCACGTATTCGCCAGTTTTTTCAATTCTCCGTTGTCGTTGTCTATTTTTTATTTCTTAATCAATACATCGAATTATTATACCCACTAATTTTAGTAAGTACATGACTTGTCATAGAATGTTTCAATTCATTTTCGAATGAAACTTGCGAATCGTAACTGTTTGTTGTTCGTTTTTTTTTTTACAGTTACTGTTTCATCGTCATAAATATATTTATTTTCAACTCGTACTACTATTATCTAATATAAGATGCATATAGGTAAAAATTGAATAAATTCAATGTATTATACGTGTAAATATGATAATAATATATGGAGGTGAGTCAGAAGAGAAATTATGCCTAAAAAACTAAAAAAATGTAACAATATTTCTTCTTTAAATATCAACGATAATAATTATAAAATGTTAGCTTTCAGCTGTCAACCCGACAGACGTCCTATCTTGATTATGAATATTGAATTCGAATTGGTATAGTTAATAAAAAAAAATAATTATTTAAAAAATATAGTTTTTATTATTCTAATTCTTAATAATACCCAACATTCATAGTTTTATTTTCTGGCATGTGTAAGAATAGTTTTTTGGTTATTCCGACACAGGAACGTACAACTGGATATGAGAAAAATATGGATTTTCAAGATTAATGCCACAAATACTTAGCGACTGTCCTTTCGATTTATTTATTGACGTATCAAATGTTAGCCACACTGAACATTTTGACCGTTTGAAGTCGAATAGCATATTGCTAATAATCAAAGGAAGCTGTGAAATCAAAACGTCTTTGTCTTTGTAGTTTTCCCTTTCAAAATTGTGACTTCAATGATGTTGTTCATTAATTCCTTCACCGCAAATTAAGGGCCATTACAAAGACGTAGATACTCGTAGTTTATATTCCGCAACATAATTATTACCGATCCGATTTTTAATTACAGATCATGAGATGGTAATCTGGACAATTTCAGCGAATTTAACAATTTCGTTGGGTAGATAACAACATCATCTTAGTGACAAAATCAATTGATTTTTGATCTGTATGTCATATATTCGCCACATATCTTATTTTGAATTCGAAAATTAATTTAATTGGCATCAATATTATTTGCAGCAAGTATAACTCGTTCGCTTAACCAAACATGATTTTTGTTACTTAGAGTAATTTTCAGGAAATTCAGGACAATAACAAATACAACAAAAAAATAATTAGCGAAATCAATCTAGCCGTTCACGTATGATATAGTGACTAAGAGTAATAGGAATTAATTTATATACATATATATATATATATATATATATATATATTTATATATATATAGATAAATGTCTATATAAATATAAATATATAAATATGAAATATGTTATATAATATTCAATTAATGAAATAATTCCAGAGCAGGTGGTGTCCAGGTATTTTCTGTGACAAAAACTAATGCCTACTGTGTAAGGTGCTCTTATATATTTTACCAGGAAAAATTTAAAAGGTTTCATGGATCATTTTGTCACAAAAGAGGCCACAAAAAACAAAAACAATTGCTTTCCTCTCAGTTTGTCTACTCAAATTAAAATATATATGGTATAACTATTTTATTAATTTAAACATATATAATTAATCGAATATCAAATTATTTATCTGTTAATTACATATGTGATACAATTTTAAGCAAAATAATTTGTATTTTTTAAAATAAGCAATTTTGTAATAGCGTACCGTTATTATTCTATATTTTTTTTCTCGGATACAGATAGTAAATTTTCTAAAAAAAAAATAAATAAAAAATATTATACACAGTTAAATATATTTTTAGTTAACTAAAGAATAACCTTTTATTATTACCTATTATATATATATATATATATATAAATTCATTAATTGCCTCATGTATGAAAAAGAATAACTTAAGAACTACTGGTCAATTAGACGGATTTTTTTTTTTTTTTAGTATTTATAATTATTTAAAATAAGTTTTGTATGAAAGAGAATTTTTAGAAAGTCTATTGAATAAGTTGAACATTTGTTACAGCTAATGTAATATATGAGGTGTTCAGCGGTTTATGTTCGATGGACTCCGTAACCACTTAACCGATTATGATGAAATTTGGTACAGAAATGGATTAAAGCTTAAAAAATATCATAGACTACTTTTTGTTATAAAAAAAGGAAAGGGAAGAATCAGTACCTGATAAGGCTCGAGCGGGTAGTTATTATTTTTTATTAGTATAACAACAAAAAATGGAAAGGAACCCTGTCGTCACACACCTTAGTGGGCACTTAAAAAATGATGAACGTATCTATTATACTGAAAGTAATTTCAAAGAGCAACTATCTTCTCCTCAAAAATCGACATTCACCACTTTTTTTAATACAAGTAAATTATACAAGATATTAATTTCCACAAACTGTTCTGTACCAATGTATTATAATTGAATTACAACAGGAAGAACGCCAATTTCAAGAAACATTTTTACCTCAGAACAATAAACTGTACTAGGTACTAAAAACGTTTAAAAACATATAAGTATTATCTAACTTTTATTTTATAATTCCTATTTTAATTTAATGCCGGCCAAAAAAATGTAACCACCACAATCGGAGTATGAGAAAGGCACGACACAAACGTGTTGAAAAACATTTAAAATAATCGACCAATCAAATAGTTGTAAGAAACACAGTTCAAAAAACAGGGCTGAAGTTAAGGTATGGGGGTGAAATATCTCCCAGCTTAGAATGATCTAATTATAATGTCAGCAATCATCAACAAATTAATTATTGCTAGTATTGTAAAATGTTATTTTAGAAATAAGTCGGCAAATTTGTATATTTATATATTCGGCTTGGACTTGGAAAATTCATGTTTCTTCCATGTGCATCAATATATTTCATGCTCATATGTAGGGAAACATCGTATCAATTATGGTAGCAAAATATAGGTATGTTAACCACAAATATTGTGCACCAATTAGAACTTAGTAAAATTAAGATTATAAATGTTTGTATTTTAAAATAATATAAACATTTGTTACTAAAAAATGATACGTAAAAGTGTTCCTGATCTATTATTTTAATTAACAAATATAACGTATACCTACACCAGAAATCTATCTACAAGGTTACTAATTATAATCGTTTATCTACAGAAAACGTGCATTTAAACATTTTTATTTACATTTTATTTTATGCATTCCTAAGTCAAAAAGATGAAAATTATTGACGTTATTGTATTGCACTAATCGACTTGTTGTTGAATGTAGTATATATTACAGGTAGAGTTCGAAAATGGGTAATGTACACATTACCCGAGTAAAGTACATCTTATCCATACGAACAGTATAATTTGTACATTATCCAGATTGCTATGGATAAAGTATAAAGTAGAAAAAAAACAATATCATATTAATTCGAAATCAATTTATTTGTTAAGTAAATTAGTTATTATTAAAATGTTATTTTATATAGGAATACATTTAAAAAATTAAATATAATTATTTATCGGAACAGTTCAAATTCGAGAAGAATTTGGAGTTGCAAACATCCTCCAGATTTAAATTTACTTGTACATTTATCTGTTAAACATTTATTTTTACACAAACATTTTTTTTAAATCTTGACCACCGAAAATATATTGTTCATTAGCTATTTTACACAAAAAATTGTTTGTAGCCGATACTTCTAAAATATTTATTAATGATTTATTGTGATTTATTCGTTTTTTCGATTAATTTAACGTTTCTTATTTCGGACAATAATATGTCATAATATTTTGATTCCGTTAAATGCACCGTATTTTCATTCTTTTCATTAATTAATTTATTAAAACTCTCATACAATTTTTCTTTTAAGAAGACATTTTAATAATCTAAATAATCAAAATTTAATAAGCCAAGCGAGTGAACTCAAAAACTGGTAACACCGTAATGAAGTTTAAAATTATTACACAATACCAGTGCATATGTTTTATCAAAATGTACAATTGATATTTTATCGTATTTTATTTTATCAAAACACTTTATCCAATCAAAAGTAGACAATATACAAAATAAACATTTTACAAATAACATTTTTACTTTATCCAACAGGCATAAATAATGTTCACATTACCCAGGTAATAATAATATGTTAATTTCTCTATTTTCGTACTTTACTCGTAAATTATACATTGTAACTTTTGTTGTGTACAATAATTGTAGTAACGCAATGACTTTCCATCAACAAGTCAATTACTATAATTCAGAGTTGATAAAAAACATTATTATTTCAAAAAAATCAAAAAAACTGTTTTAATCATGATTTCATCGAGTTTAACTCAATAGAAAGTATAACTATTTGGTTTTTTAGAGTATTATTAGAGTTGGTCAGATATGAACATCGGTTGAGATGTTCATATCTGATCGACACGGACTATACGAACTAGATAAACTACTCACGGCATTTGTTATTGAGAATGATGAAGCCTGACGGGAGTGCTTTTATCATGCGTCCACTATGTTTTCGGTTGGCAAAAAAACAAATACTTACTAGATCAAATATTACAATACTTATATTATTTCTTTCAAAAATAAACATCTTTAACATATTAATTTATAATAAAAACATATAGTACCTATTACATATGATTAAATAAAACTAATTTGGCTAGTTGACGTCGTTTACTAACAATATTTGAAGTTTTTTTTTCAAATATTTTTTACAGATTAGTGTTACTTAATCACAAAGGCGTATCTAGAAACTTTTTTTGAGGGTGATTTAATAATCTCTTGACAGGGAAATATAATAGTTAATATACATCCGTAATCTTATTCGCGACCTCAATCGCCTATATAATAAAATAACCTCGATGAAGTTTATGAAATTAAACTTAAATTTTTAAATATTTATTAAAATTTCAAAGGAGCTTAAATCCCAAAACCCTTTTCGGCACGCCTCTGCTAATATAATCTATGATTTTCTAAAAATTAATAATTGGAACACGTCATATTTTGTAAAATATTGAAATTATAATCATATATTTTTGCTGAAATTATTATTTTAACAGATAAATCAGATATAATAGAAGTAAAATAGCAAGTTAATTTAGTTAACAAATTTTCATTATATTTAACTAATTTTATGACAGTATTTAAACTCTTTAAGAGGAAGCTACACCGGTTATTATATAGATATCTAGAAAAAACATGTTTAGGGAAAACCAACGAAAATGCCTTTTAAAGTAATTTTTGAGTGAAAACACATATTTTACAAATAATAAATCATAACTTTTTTCAGTAAATCTCATACGCGTTTTGAAAAATATTTAATAAAATAAAAGTTACAATGATTTTAAAAAAATAAAATAAATGCTTTATTGTGTTTATTATAAGAACTATTAATTTGTAATAATGAAAACCCCCTATAAGGTTCACGCTGAAATATTGTTCTATATAAATAAAGTAATAGGTTTTTTAATTGTTAAATCACTTTCAGAGGCATTTTTGTTAGTTTTCCGTGATCATGTTATTTGCGATATGATTTTATTTTCATCTATTTTATACATCAGTTAATATAAAATAGACATATTTATGTCTATAGTTATATTTACTTGATTCTATAAAACTGTCCATACATGTTAAACAATCAATTAATTTATGTAACTTTCTTACAATAACACCAGTTATATAATAAAGAATATTATTAATATATATTATTATTATTTATTATTCTAGGATATATTAAGCTTAATATTACTGAATTGGTCAATCTCACCCTTAAAAAATAATATTTGGGTATCCGTAAGCCAGATAAGACATTGGCAAAGTTTAAATATAGAATTCAATATTTCAATTACAAAAAAATTTATTAAAATTATGTAATATGTAAATAAAAAAGCAAAATGTGGCGAAAAATAATTTGTTGAACCAACCGAGATACAGCATAACCGTTAGTAAAGCTCCATGTGATAACAAAAGTACCTTATTTAGTTATTATAGTCTGTGGGTTTAGGTTAGGACATTTATAACAATTAATACACAGGGAAACACATTGAGGAGGATAACCTAACGATTAGGTTATCCACCTCAATGTACTATAATAATACATTCTATAAAAATCAAAATAATGTGAGTATATTGATGACTATCAACGTTTGTATATAAAGCAGATGAATACTTGTAATATGTTTTAAATTAAAATTTCAGAAGGTAAGTGTGGTTTCTCCTCAAGCTAATGTACACTTTTTTATATTTGTATCGAATTCTTATTGTATTTTTCTTCAAATAAAAAAAAGAAAGTCAAATCACAAGTATCACGTGTACCTTTTGGCAGTAATCAATAACATTTCTGTTTGGCTTTTTTGAATATAATTAAGGAATATAAGACCCTTTAAGTAATAACTGGAAGCCATTCACTATTAGCCTGTAGAATCTGTCTATCGTTAATTAATGTTTTTTTAGTACCTATAATCCCGATCATAGATCAGTTTATGAGATAATATTCATTGTCAGCTATTAGAATACTGTCAAAACAGATATGACATCGCACCCTTAATATCCCTCACAACTTGGAAGCAGCATTTGAACCAAACTCAGAATATAATCATCTAGTTCTGCATTTTTAAAACAAACAATAACCTATATATTAATATTTGAGTTTGATGTATTTTGAGACAAATTAAATGTAATAATAACTTATAACTAGGTACAACAACTTAAGTTGGCCTTATTTTATTTATTTTGTAAAAAATAGTTATGTTTATACAATAAAATAATACCCACCCCCTCACCTCCTGAATTAAACATTTTGTACGACACAGCCAGACCAAAGGATAAATTGATCAAAGTGAATAAGGACGTAGAAGAAGTATTAAATTCATGGATAATTAATAATAAATCGACAAACTGGCTAATGGCAATAAAATGTGTGCAGTTCAAAAAAATCAGATCATGAACTCGGGTATGGTACTGATTGACATAAAGTATACCAGCAAGGACAAGATTGGTTTCAGCACGAATCTCTTACAATTAATAATTATTATTAATTCATGTGTATTAGAATAATAAAATAATTATTTAGATGATTAATATGACAATATGAGATTTATCATCATTCAGTAGCATGGTGAACATGGTCCGAAACAGGCAATTGTCGTATTAAGTACTGAAGTGGTAGGTTCCACCTACCACCAATATTAGTTATATAACATTTTTGTTTTTTAACAACACAACCAATACAAACATAAGCAGTCAAGCGGTTATTTTAGGACAAATCATCTCTAGTCAAACATTTGGGTGTTCAATGGGAAATTGGTACTGGTCTATTAATATAATTTTTCTGTTCTATAAATTATTATAAGATACAGTAAACTTGGTCTGGTAAGTTTTCCAGTAATTACTTCTAGGAATGAAGATGTTCTATTAAATATAAGAGACATTATAATTTTTTAAAGAGTACGTGGGTAACAAAAATCCATGTTGCCCCTCACGAATAATCCTATCGCGACACCACTGTCATGATTTGCCAACAGTTTTAGTAAATGATGTCATTGACCGGTGAAAGTAATTTTTATGCATAAATTACATAATAAATAATCATTACATTAATGTTCTTTGTATTCTATGAGAGATGAGTATTTTTGTATTTTTTTATTTGCCAATAATTTATTTTTATTTTCAGAAATACTTTGAAATTTAATAAAACTAGAAAATGTTAAGTCGTACATTTATCAGCTGTAGAAATTTGAAAAACCATTAGTTTTTTCCGAATGTGTTTAATTGGATAAAATACTACAATTAATAGCATGACTATTTGTAAAAACTAAAATTATTATTAAAAATTATACCTGTCACCGATATTATTACGAAAAGCAAAATAAAATAAAACTACGTTCAACTATAAATAATATTGACACCTACTAATACTATTATAGTTCTACGGATATTGTAACAACTAATAAGCTAACAGCATTGATTAGAATTCTATAATCAATAGAGTGAAGTTATAATAATTTATAAGGTAGTAGTCGATTAGTACAGACAGTGGCATAAATGAGAATAAGAAAAAATATGAGTCTGTAGTCCCTAAACTACCTATTGCATTTATTTATAAATAATTTTATCTACGAAAATCCTGGCGCTAATGTCATAATATATAACATACAGCTCGTAATCAATAGTGACAGTTCTCCTCATATCATCACTGCGATTCAAAATAATGTAAAAAGGCAATCATTGACATCAATGGCCTTCTTTTTAAATTTAAAATTATTCCTTCCAGCATCTTGCTATCTAATAATCCGCTTTTAACTTTGCAATCAAATTTTTGCAATTTAACAAGGCGACTTAATATTTTCTTACTTTATAATTTCTGTTGGTGTTCTTAAATTAAGTAACCGTTTGAGATTATAGCAACATTATGACCTTTAATGTTATTGTAATACCCATACAATAACTCCCCTCCAATTATTTTTAATATGAATTCTTTGACTGAAAATCATACAGCTCAAAATATTTCTTTTTTTTAAAAGAAATTCAAATTAAATTTATTTTCCTCTATTTTTATTTTAGATTTTTTTTTGATTTTACATTTAATACTTTAACTATATGTTACCATACATGAACCATTATGAGTATCTTGAGCATAAATCTTTTTTAAAACAAAAGCGAAATTAACTACAATTTTGTATATTAAAAATTGAAATAACTTTCAAAAAATAATATTTTTAGGTAAACCAAAAGATATTTAAATAATAAAATTGAAAATGTTTATAACCATTTGTTTTAAATTTTTTTGATTTTGAGGAACTACTTGTTAAATAAAATATGTGAATTAAAATTAACTATGAAATTTAAAATAAAACTTTTGTAGTTTACTATGCAAAGAAAAATTAGTATTGTATTTTTTTATGATACTGTTTATAGATTGTATAAGTTTAAATATGTATAAGATATATTTAAAAAAAAATTAAAAACTATATCTAATGAAAATGGAGGAAAACTATTATATTATATTTTTAAAAAAAATGCATTTTCATTTGTCTTTTATCAATATTATACATAATAGTTACACCGTATTCGACAATAAATCTTTAAAAACATTTCTACATTTTTTGTAAAAAAAACAATTTTTAAATATATTTAAATTAAAAACTCATTATATCATTATAATAAAATATCTAAAAAAGCACTTATATGAAGCATAAAATGTTGAGATATATTGTTAATAATATGTTCTTTAATCAGATGTTTCCTTATATTTTTAACAGTCTCGCTTTCAAAAAAAAAAAAAAAAAATAATAAAAATAATAATAATAATAATAAAAATATTTTATAAATGTTGATGGCAAATAAATGACAACTTCTATCACATAAACTAAAATTATACATTGAACTAATAAATTCATTATAATGAAAATATATTAACCAAATGTGGTTGTATAAATAATAAATAACTTAAATTAATAATAACTTAATTTTAAATAAGCACCATTTTTTGTTTACTCTGTTAATGTTAAAATATAAATTAGGATTAAAAGTAGATTATCCTATTTAGAAAGCACAATTGTTTTGATTTATTTTGTGATATTTTAAAAATAAAAATACTTAACTGAGAATAATATCACATAAAGTGCATAATAGTGGAATATATATATATATATATATATATTAAAAAAGTGTTCTACGTAAGGCAATATTACTTTTTGCATGCCGTTGTATAGATTGTTGTTCTTCTAACTCTGTAGCATTTAAATCTGGTCTTAATGTACACAACCAAGATATGAATTCATCACAACTTGATTTACAAGAAAAATGTACAACCCAATCATTACAGCTATCTTCTAATGTTGCATCATAACAGGACCATCCCTAGATGATAGAATGTAATTATATAAAATATAATAATTATTTATTTATTTATATACAAGAATATTTGTGTCTTACTTACAATCACAACATAATAATGTGATGATGAAGGTGAACATTTTAACGAATCTATATTGACTAACTGCATGCTGTTTGTTATTGTATAAGGAAAATTATACAAAACAATATGACTATTGGTTAACAAACAGCAGTAACCATCAGGTAATTTAACTTCAACATTGAAGTCTTTATGCTGAAAATTTAAAAATATTTTCTTATTAATTATTTCATATGATAATAATTTATAATATACTAAACAATATACTATCATAAATTATAAAAATAATAAGATAAATAATAAATAATGTGTTAAGAAGTGGTTTAATAACCAAATAATAGTTAAAATAAGAAACATTATACAGTAGGGTTTTACTAAAAGATTTTAGAATATTTAAAATAATAAATAGTTTTATTTAATTTATTAAAGTTAAAGGTTACTAGAAAAAATTTGTTTATAATCTCATTTACATGTTGAATGTTATCAATAAGAGATAGGTTTCTTTTAATTTTATTTTCATAAAATATGTAAATACCTTAAAAATCTATATGAATGATCATTAGATTGATCATTATGATCTATATTTTATTTGCAATAACATGTTTTAAGACATCAAAATAATGTACAGTAGAGATAAGAGTAAAGTTAATTTATTAATTGTTATTTATCTGGAAAAATTATATTCATATGTATGTAATCAATGATTTCTAGTATATTATTTTAATTATAGCAAGGTATTATACTATTTTTGATCTAATATAATCATTAAAAATGAATAAATAATATTTTTATTTGTATTATGTACATAAAATTAAAAAAATTAAAATAAAAATATATATATATATATATATATATATATATATATATATATATATATATACATATATATATATATGTATATTTAAGTATGATAGTGTGAAATTTAAATTAATAATAAAAATAAAAATATATGATGGCCCATAATCATGAGGTTAAAAAAAAATAGACTTACACCTACTAAAGAGTAACTGAGAGCATTGAACCATTTTTCTTCTCGACTACAATCGGCAGGTGCCAAAATTATTGGGTAATTAATCAACAAAATTTCAATGGAATGAGGTCGATCACAACAAATTTTTCTCACTTTTTTAACACGGCCAAATCTTAATGGTACTGATTCACAAGGTGAATTTTGATCGGGATCATCAAATATGTACAAAATATCCTTACTGAAACATAATAAATTAATGATTTTTAGTTTTTTTTTTAGTAAATTTACGTCTTATAAGCAAATATAATAATTATATTTATATATAATTCAATAATTGATATTAATAACCTTAAACGCACAAATCTTGGTTTCCATGTAGTTCCTTTTTTGACCATTAAAAATTCTTCTAAATGAGATTTTGAAGTATTTGAAGATTCATTTTCTTTATAAAACCACAACCATGTATAATATTTTATTTTATCATTCTAAATTAGTATAAAATATTAAATTTAATTAAATTATAAATATTATAATTAACTATTAAATTAATATTTAAAAATGTACAAGGAACAAGTATTTACTTTTGGTATTGAAATTTGAGATTTTACAGCTTCATATAATTTATCATCATGATTGATATTAATGACAACAAAAGCATTGTTTGGATCATATAATCCACTTCGCCTATAAGAATATTCCAAACTTCCAATCATTTCAAGGGCTGATTGCACATCTATAGCTGTTATTAAAGTACATTTTTTTGATTTTTCACTGACAAATACTGCAGTTTGTTCATATGGGCCTAATGCTATTAGATCTAAATTAGTTAAATTAGAACTGTAGTAAACTTCTAACCGTTTAGTATACACGTTTTTAGTTAAAATGCAAAACTGAATATTTGTAATAACTATGAATAAAGGTGTTCCACCAGTGCTTAACATTCTATAAACCTGAAATGAAATTAATAATATAATAAATATTCAATGGGAATAAGAAAAAAATATTTTTTACTAACCTTATAAATAGATTCTTTGGTTTTTAATGACAAATCCCGTTTAATGACATTAATAAGTTGGTTAGATCCCAAGTCTAAGTGTTTATTCCAAACGTTGTTCCATTCTTTTTTCTTTACTTCCAACTGTATTTTATTTATAATGTCTTGTTGAGATTTTAGATCTATATCTAAATTATTCATATAAAGAGAAGGAAAATTTGGTTTTTTTTGTTTAAAAATAGAACGTTTAAACGTCTCTCTAGGTATTGGATCTTCTTGTCCTTCAGGAGCTTCTCTTTCACCATAGTCTCCAATTCGTATTTGAATGAGATTTCCATTGTTTGGTTCAATAACATCTTCGTGAAATGACACTCGTTTCACTGCAACCACTGGGTGGACTTTTTTGGTATTAGACCGTCGATAGACGATCGAATCTAGTAATGGAATCGACATTTGGAAAATGTTACATTCTTAAATCCATAAAAAAAAAAGTATTAATAAAAATTACTGAAACATTACGGACGATTACATTTTGACTGTATTATTAGATCGCATTTTGTTCTTTGATAACAAGTGTGATATAGTGATAATGTAGAACAAATAACAATAATAGTTGATAATAGTTTAAGATAAGAGATAAACACAATAATGGGATCAGAGTAAGAAAAAATCATAAATAAAAATAAAAAATCATTGAATTTAATATTTATCGAGCTTTTCGAAGCTTTATTTCTCTATGATAAAATATTTAGGTATGATAAAGTTAAAAAATAATAAGTATGAATGTATATTGTATGCTTAATCATATAATCTCAAATGTACATTTAAAAAAATAAATCTATTTGATACTATTTTCATACATAATTAATAAATGTGAAATAATCATGAAGTACATATTAGAATTAATTATAAATATTATAGTATTAGTAAAAATATGTGATATACTTTTTTACTTTTATAGTATTTTATCTTTCAATTTTTTACCATTGCAAAATAGGTTTAATAATTCATAAAGATACTAAATAAATAAAAATGTGTACATTGAATTCATTTTTTAATGAAGACACTTATTTAAAGTAGCAAATGGTAAAATATTTAAATCCTTGTGTTATACAGTAGTGCTCTTATAAATGCATAATTTTTGTCTATTTGATTTTTTGTTTTTTATTCAATATAATAATAATTCTCAGTAAAATATAATTATTTATACAAAAGCTGAAAATATACAGGAAACAATAATTAAATATGTCCTTGTAAATAACATATAAGAGATTAGTTACACTTTAAATAGAATCCCTTATTTTCTTAGTGGTATGAAATATAATTGCATTAATATGTTTAAAAAAATAAAGTATCCATTGAAATACCAAAACTTAAATTGCCGAATTTTTTTTAAAACACTATTAGATATTTGGGAATGTAGAAAATACGGAGTACAACAAGACATGCAGTACCTATTACTTGCATTTGTATTTTTTCTGATTCAAATTTTAAACTTAATTACTTTTTATTTTAAATAGGTACAATACTGATTTTGTCAGACTATGCGTGCCTAGGTATTATTTATGGAGAATTACATTAGTTCACGTTCATTTTAAAAAACAACTTAAATTTGTCATTAATATTATGTAGGTATCTCCTACTCTATTCTCTTGGTATGGTAAGAAATGTTTTGTGTCACCAAATCTCTTAACACAATAATACATTTATTTTTTAAGTATGATAATGATATACACATAATAATTTCTTATTAAAGTATGTTGAATATATAAAAATTAAAATTAATTTTAATTAATGTATTTTTAAAAGGTCTTTTCTTTAATAGCTGCCTTTAAACCACAAGACCTTATGCAGTGTTTATTTTAGAGGTGACTAGGGGGTATTATCTCTCCTCGGAGAAATGTGTTTATATATTAATTATTTACTCATTATTTTACTCATTATCGCATACCACATAACCCCTCAAAACATTTACGATACCGCCTCGGGATAAGCCTGCAATAAACACTGATCTTAAGTTCAATACTGTCTACGATACATAAGAACATTTTGTGATAATATTAAATTAATGCGTTAATTTATAACGTTATAATGAAATATTTTACAGTAAGAAAAGAAAAAATACTTAAAACGAGAAATGAAAGGTTTATAAAATGTATATTGTAATCTTAGACCCTATGTTAAAAACACGGACTAAGATAGAATGGACTGGTAACGGTAGGGTGGTGGGATCTGATCCCCAAATGTTTCTGCTCCGCTACACCGCACATCCATCACAATTACACTATGTTCAACGTCATCTAGTGATAATAATATACGATAGAAAAGTAAATAGTGGTTCCCGCCAATGCATTTTTATAAAATGTATAAATAATAAAAATTGGTATTTTAGTTAAGACCACTAATTTTTTTGTTACATTTGAAAGGAAACATGCCTCGTAAATGTAAAACATTCGATATCATTCCATTCTATCTTAGTCAGTGGCGGACTGGCCCGGTGTGCTAAAGTGCGATCGCACCCTGGACCAATAGTAAAACAAAAAAAGGTTTTTAATATTGAAAATTATTACTTTATCATTATTTGCCATCCATCACATTTTATCCTAATTATTAATTTGTATTTATTAACTAAACATAATATTAAAATAAATAGTACAAAAGTATAAATTAAAAATGATTAAAATAGACATAACCAACTATTGAATTCGTATATTATTTTGAGAACTTCAGATATTATAATGTTCTATTATTATCGTCTGACATTTCCGCATGCTATAAAGATATATATATATATATATATAGCATATTATTATATCCATACGGACACACATTTTATATTATTACGAGTTACGACAGACAACGCTGATGAGTGACGATAACGTCAATTACTTTGAATTTCGTATGACCTGCCAAAGTACTAACTGCAAGAAAAACAGGTACTTACTTATAATTTTTTAAAAGTTTTTCTATCAATACATTTTTCTATAAATTATTAATTATGAAATAGTTTACATAGGTATTGTCGGCAGTGTAGTCATATGTTCATGTTTTGTTTAAATATTATAACAAAATAAATTTGGTGCACATTATTTTAACTACCTACATGTATAAAAAACTATTTATGTTCCAAATTATTATTTTTATCGAAATCATATTATTATATTAGTATTAAATATTGTACTGAAATAGTATATCTACGTTTTATATTTTATATTTACACTCCAACAGGTGATAATAATACGTCACAGCAATTTTTTTTTTTGTTGACATTAAAGACAAGTGCGTGTGTTTATTATGCCGAGAAACTCTCAATTTTCAAACGTTGAAACATAGAAAGGCATTACCGAACTAAACATGCAGATTTCGATTTAAAGTTTCCAACGCATTCCATTTTACGACAAGATAAACTAAAAACAATGAAATTAAAACTGAACCAAGAACAGTCTGTTTTTAAAAATCCAATTAAATTGGCCCAAAATGTAACTATTGCTTCATTCAACGTAACATACTTATTAGCAAAGAAAAAAAACCGTTTCTCGTAAAATTCACATTTTTTTAAACCATCATCTGTCCACCTATGCAGAGTGGTTTTTCGAAGCTTTCGATACGGACGCGATCAATACGATTTAATGCATCATTAAGCTTATAAAAGAAATATTATTTTTAAACATAAGATTAATGACAAGTTTGAAAGATATGAGAATTTTACGACGAGATAATAATATAATCCTTTTATATATAAAAGAACAGGTCTTTTTTATGTACCTACCAATTTTGTGACGACAATATTTAACTTTTTTTCCAATTTTTTTTCACATAGTTGTTCCAAATACCTTCCTGAGTGCCACCACGTCACCCGATTTTCAAAATTTTGATTTTAAGGGGTTGAAATCGGCAAAAATAAATTTTTACGTGTAATTTGTATATTTATATTCATATAATAATAGCAATAGCAGTCGGCCGATAACGGGAAATACGGCAGTCCAAGGGTCTACCTGGACTCTGACCTTTTTTTTGTGTTTGTTATGAATTGTTCCGAGGCTATATGTATAGTATTAAATTTAATAAGTTGTTTAGAAAACACCAACTTAAAATAATAATACATTTCTTACCAAAATGCGATAAACGTGTTACGATGTCCTAGGTAAACGCGATTTTGCGAGCGGGCGAGTGGGCGGGCGATGCGATAAAATTCAAAATAGGTTTAATTTATGAAATGTCCTATTTAGACTTATAATGCCGATTGTTGGTTCATCGGTGTACTGCGACTGTGATCAGTAAACTGTGCACGTTTGTGTAGTGTTTCCCTAAATTATTTAACTACAAATATTATATTTTATTTACCATTTGTACGTTTATGTAACACAAAATAAAACTCTAAATGTGGTATACCAAGTGGTTTTGACTTAAGCCATATTAGCATTGAGTAAATACGTATAATTTGTAAATATTCATAAAAAATTTATATATAAGGATGGAATCAGTTTTTAATATTATTATTATTATTATTATTTTTTTTTTGTCTATAAAATTCAACAACTACTACTATTTAACACTTGATAGCATTAAGTAAAATATATTTTTTTAAAACACAACAATTTGTGTTGATTTAAGAATTTTATTTTGATAAAACAAAAACTACACACGGGCGAAGCCGGGTAATTCAGCTAGTATACAATAAAATAGAACGAGAATGAAATGAGTTATCACCGTCGTCGGTCAAACTTGTCCAGGAATGGTAAAGTTAATAACAATCATAATACATACAAATCAAAGCAGGCAATAAAAACAAAAGTTCATTTTATTTATACAATGGTGTCGACTAAGTTTTAATAATAATAATATTATACCTAATACTTAAAAATAAAACACTGATATAAGTTTGTTGACAATGGCAGCATGAGTTATGTATCTATAGTCGGTGACAAGGTCGAATCAATGAATGGAAGGTTTGAGTGGATCGATGGAAATCCATGGAGTAGTCCATCACGCTGAAACATGGACGGCTTCCCTAGATACTTGATGGCTTCGTGAGAACCTTCATATTGGGATTGGAATGGTGGTTTGACTGAATATATCTGACTTCACTGTGGTTTAAAGTACAATCGTACGGATGTACTGTGGATGTACCACGATGAAGCTTCAATCTCCTGGTTGTGCTATGTAAAAAAAAAATCTTTTGTTTTCAAACATTTTAGATGCACGTATTAATAATTACTTAACGAATTAAGAGTTTCTTCCGACTTAAACCTATTTACCTAACACTTAATTCTGAAACTTAAGTTGTATTCAATATTTATAACTAATATAACATGGCACGTGTTATATTAGTTATAAATATTGAATACAACTTAATATCAATTATATCAGAAAAGAAAAAAAAGTACGAGTTTGAAATATATGATATTAATAATTGTTCGGTCGTTGAGAAAAAATGAATAGAAAGTATCCTACGCACTTTATTCTAAGAGAGTGTAAGTTTCCACGCCACCTTAGCTATTAAAACCACAACAAAATGTACTGTTGTGTTTTAATAGCATGAGGTATTACACCAGCGCGTTATTTTTAAAGTGGTGTCCCCACGAACTATAGGCGTGACTCTTCTTGACCATATCTGTGAATGAATTAGATACAAACAATATTTTTACTTAAAATCAGATTTTTATTTAACTAATAATTTATGAGGACAAAAAGGAAACGCTTATGATTCGCAGGCCTACTCCACTAGAGGGAATTCAATTCTTTAACTAATTAATTTCAATTTTATGTTTGAATAATCTAATCAAGATATTTTATTAAAGCGATGGAGACAAATATTATCAAAAAAATTTAAAGTTGGATTTCAAATTTTTTTTTTAAATGTAATGTTTTGATGTGTATGGTCCATGGCTTTTTTTTGTAATTATTTAAAATATTTAAAACAATTAAATAATTACCAAAAAAGTCATAGACCAAGAACATCAAATTTATATTTTTACAAAAAAATTTAAAATCAAACTTAAAATTTTTTAAAAACATTTTTCAACTATATAAAAAAATGAAAAATATTTTGCTGCTTCGAATAATTGATGAAATACGTACCATGACAATGATTAAATTGTAATACAAACGTACCGTACAATTTGCATCACAGGAAAATTTACAATGCCTATAGAACTATTTAGAGGGCATAGTGACCCAAACCAAATTCGTCCAAAGTGCTCTTGATTTTTGTATTCATCCAAGTGCGTCTGTGAATGGCAAAGAAATATTTTGAATGGATAGAAAATATTTGGCAATAAAGAAATATATATGAAAAATCGGTATAGGATTTCTGCTTTAGAAATTTTGAGTCTTATGTCTTTCTGCACTGCCGATAACACTGCAGCAAATTTTCCATAAACATTTCATTATTAGTCACTCTTCGGAAACATAGTTCTCAGAGTTATCTGTTCTTGTTTCGGTGCGATTTAATCGGTATAACATTCTGCATAACACGAGTAAATGATTTCGACAATGATCCAATACTGCAGACAGAAGTTCTTCAACATCACGTGAGAGAGTCCACATCCACGAAATTGTTTAAGTCCATATTGTATAAAACATACATAGATCACAGCAGGGTCAAATGGACGGAAAATCAGTTGTTTTACAAAACTGAAAACGAAATATATGCAATGTGAAATAATATCTATGTTAAAAATTGTTAGTTATGAATAACGTACACAATTTACAATGTTTATTATAAATCATGCTTATTTTAAACAAATTTGTATAATTTATCTTAAATATTTGTATTCAAGGTGAATACGTAACAGTAATATCAACCAGTTAACAATTGCTAAGAAAATACTTACAGTGAATTCGTGTAAAATAATTTTTTTCGGTATACGTGACAGGCAATTGATCTGTGCGACGTTTACGATAGCTGGTTAAACATTTTGTAGATACTGATAAACCCCGTGAGTCCATAGAAACACGCCATCAACTGTTGTTGAATTGAAGAAATTACATATCTGCAGTTTGCACAAAGAATTGACGAGATATAGAACACATAAAGACCATCGATTGGTCGACAAAGATTTTAAATAATTAAATTGTACTGTCGAAGTTGTTTGTAATAATTGTAATTAGAATCGTTTTTAACATTTATCGAAAGCTGCTTGATTTAAAAATAAAACTGTGTAGTAGTAATTTTGATTGGTTGTGTATAAATTTTCTTAAGTATTAGAGAAAACTATTTTTTTTGAAAATTAATTTTTTGCGTATAGTTTGTCTTTCCATTCTGAAGATACTTCTTATCCGCCAACTTTGTTGATATTCTTATTTCATCAAACACTTTTTTACAATATTGTTCATATACATGTTTATCGTTGGTTTGATCATTATCATCACATAACCATAATTCTGATCCATCGATTACTGAACGTACTACTAACACAAATCTTGATATATGCTTAAAGTTTGCAGAAGGTTTAATAGGACCGCTCTGAATGGCATAATTCCTATAGTTGCTCCTTATGTAATTTCTCATTGTTATAAATCCTTTTTCCACTGAACTATAATACGCTGACTCACTGATGAACAAACAATTTATTCTTTCATTTTTAATAAAATAAGTAGTGACGTCGCCTGGATTTAATGTCTTATTAGTAATGTCCTTCATTAATCTACGGAAGAACAAAATAAATATAGGATTATAAACGTTACACGAATTACATTTCGATGTATATGTATATTATTTATAGTACTCATCACTTATGTTCATGTAATACTTTTATTTTACTCATATAAAATGTATATAAGCAAGTAATAATTTTAATAATGTAATTTAGAAATAAAATAATTACTTTTCTTTAAAAGATGGATATTCCAAGTTAACTGATTCCACCAAGTCATTCTTAAATTTGTTTGCTTTTACTTGGTCAATATCGATCAATAACACCAAGTCACTTAACTTGTCTTTAATCTGCAGTATTTTCTTTGGCGTTACAAATACTTTCATTTGTGGCGGCAATGGACGATAGAATATCTTAAAAGGATTTATGAATATGAAAACTATAAAATATTCTGTTATTACTAACACTTACTTTTGACGGAACACAAACGGTTATTTGTATTCCGGAACCGGCAAAAATATGTTCAATTAGTTGTTTTACTTTTGACCACTCTAATCCGTCTATACCACAGCCAATTTTAGGTATGCCTAGTTTCATAAGTTGTCTTTCTCGCATTTTTTCTACAAGCGACTTTAACGCATGTGACAATGATAACATTGTGGACGGGCCATTACAATACTTTTTCGTCACCAAATAAAAAGCACTTTCTTGTTGATTTTTAATGACCATTCCAACATTGCCCACAGTAAGTTTTTGGTCCATAAGTTGACCAATGCCTCCGAAATAACGTCTAGATAGTGAGTAAAATAATTATTGTTTCAATCAATGTAAATATAAAATAGTTTTACTTGAACTGAATGGCGACGCCACTTTCCATTCGTAAATCTTCGGCAATACAATGGGCTAGAGCGACGTCTCTAGGTAGATTGAATAAATTTTCATCAATTTCATGAATCACACTTGAAATTTAAAATAAATATTTATTATTTAATCAACCAACAGATGTAATTTCGGAGTAAATCATAAATGGATTTAATATAAATAATTATTTACCAATTTCTCTTTTCTGTTTGGCTTTTGGGTATGCTTGCATCTATCACAACTTTTTTACTGTTGACATTATTTTGAATGGTGCTGTTTCTTATTGTTTTTTCACAAATCTTTACGTTACTCGATTTTTGATTTGAAGATTTGTTTATCTTCGATTTCGTAGCATCACTAAATTTAGTTGAATTTGTAATAAATATAAATGTATGTTATTTGGTTTAATTAAACAAATTAATTTTCAAATATCTTCTTGATTAACGAAAAAGTTTTTTTTTTTTTTATACAATATATCATAATATTAAAATAATCACTTATTTAGTGTTCCATCGCTGTTATTAACCATTTCAGTCAGTATTACATTTGAAGAAGTAATATTTGACATTTTTGGTTGAACTACACTGTTTTGAACCGTTCTAATGAATACGAAATCATGAATACATATATATTTTTAAAAACCTAAGTGAGATAATTACTGTTGGACACATATGTTTGCTTCTAATTGTTGAGCACGTCTGCGTTTTTTCGCTGTATTTTTGCTCAATTTCTTCTGTTGGTTTCCAGTATTTCTAAAACATTAATCATGTAATTTTAAGATGCTCAGTATTAAAGTTTTAGTTATAATTTAATATATTTATTTAATAATTGTTTTCAAATGATACATTTTTTTTCTATAATTATCTAATAATTTGCTCATACCCATCTTTAGGTAATGCTTTGTGATTCCTCGGTTTTTCAACAGTTTTATTTTCACTTCCATGCCCAAGCGTAGGAAATTCTTCAGTCCTATATTTTATTCATAAAAATTATAATAATGTATACATATAGTACATATTACATTATAATTTATGAAAATAATTTATGATCTTTTAAACTTTGTCAATTAATTTTAATCATAGTTTATCAATAGAAAAATATGAAGCGTATTTGGAAACAAAAAGATTTTAAATATAGTAAGTTTATTATGAAACACAAACATATTTATATATGGTGAGATTATTAATCTTGTAGAAAGAGACCAACATTATCTTCAGTAATAAATTACAGAAAACATTATTTTTAAGTAATAAGTTTGTGACCGACAGTCGCGTGTTACCTCTTTGGTTGCATGCTCTTCTTGGTTTCACTTATCAAGTTTGATGCATTCATTTTATTTATTGTATACTAATTTCAAATAGTCTTAATATAATATGTGAATCTGAAAATGATAACGATTTTAATTTTAATTTACGGTACACATTTTTTTGTACTTCGTTTCAATTACACATATTAATCAGAATCAGGGACGGTCGCTAAAGGGCGTGAGAGCTGCTCTGAAGAAGGGATGGTACTACTATACTTCTACTTTACTTAAGTACTTTAATGATTTATTTGACCTATTTTCTATTTTCCATGATAATTCTGTTGTACTCAAGACGATCGAGATGAGATGCACTTTCAACGATTAATGATAGTGTTGGTGGTGGTGGGTTTGTTAATACGACTCCTAAACAGCGGCTCTTATTTCTTGTTGGTCTATCGAGAAACAGATAAGTTCGTATATTATATCCTGAGTCCATCGACTACGACGTTAGGATCATTGTGTTGTTATGACGTTGTCCGTTGTGAGCTGATAGTTGAAGGTTGAAAAAAGTCAAACGACTTACGACCTCCGTGTTTTAATCACTTCTGTAGTGCGAATCTAATTTTAATTCAAAATATTATTAATGACATACATACTTATAACAGTAGCTGCTAATTCCGTTTTCTATTCAAACTGTCGGTGACAATATCTGGATACTGCTGTACGACGAATGACAAAAATCGGTATTGAGATTCAACATTAAACAAATATAATTGAAATCCATAGCAAGGTTATGCGTGTATTATTAATAAAACAGAACGTTTTTAGCCAACATGGAATAACATATCTTTAAAACCATTTACGTAAACAATTTTATGATTTGCTATTCAAATATTTTGCTGCAAATTGTAAAATAAAGCAGTAGTATTTTTTTTATATAACTAGTTTGATAGGTGACACAAAATTAATAAAATTAAATAACCCTTCAAAACGACATAATGATTTAGTCAGTTATCAACCAAAAAAAAAAAATCTTATTCTAAAAATGATTTATCTACTTTTAAAAATTATTCCAGTGAAACAAATTATAATGAGAAATTAAAAGAAGAATCTTAGATAAATATTTTACATACATTTTTACTACCTAACCAAAATAATTCTTCTATTTATGAAAAGATGGCATTTTTAAAACCTCATCCGATTCAACCTTCTAATACTCGTATTAAGTCACTAAGTTTTGACCTCCATAAAGCTTATTTTCGATTATTACCGACAGGAGAAAATCTATAGAGAAAATAGTTATCATATTGCGTTGAGAATAAAAGTGTTTATTGTAGTTTATGCATGGCATTTTTTATTGACAAGAACACATTTTGTACTGGTTCAGTAGTTAAAATTATCTATGGTTTCAATCTGTAGATTGGTTTGCAGCAATCTTCAGTCTTCCCTCTTATCTTGAGAAGAAGACATGTTGATTGCTGATACTTGGGATAGTAAGTTAAAATTAAAAACATAAATAGTCATTGAGTCATTCTGATGCAACTTCATGCTATTTAATAAATAAATCTGGAGCGAATGTAGAAAATTGTATTAACACTGAAAAATAATTAGTTGTAAAAAATAACCGAGGAATAGTTCATCGTGTAATTAACATAATATTTTTACTCTCAAAAAAAAATTTAGGTTTTAGAGGTTTTTTTTTATTATTTATACTTATAGAATTACCCTGACATAGTCACCTAAACTTATTGTTAATAGATTTTTCCATTTTTAACGTTTGAAAATTATTTGAAAAAATTTCTAATTTGAAAATCAGATAATAATATAAAATATAATATAATACATTTTCGTTTTAGAGATAAACGTTATAAATCTGCTTATGATTTTAATAATTTACAAAACAACCACGGGAATTTTTTAGAAGTTGTTAACCTTTTATCTACATATGATCCAATAATTATTAGCGCAATTTGGGGGGTGCTTAGGATTGCTTAGCATCCCCACATGTTTTTAAGAGCATCATCGAATTTTTATTGTTCATAACTTTATTATTTAGTCATAAGTATTGATATTTTGTCATAGGCTTAGGATACATTTATTTTAAGACTTTCCAATTTGATCATAATTATATATTAGGTATAGGCAATTTATTGTTAATATTATAATTAATAAATTATTATGTATTTGAGACACAAGAAGAATTCATAGAAGGCTGATCAATAGACGATAACGATTACGCCGAAACATCTTTATCGATTATTCGCGTCTCGCAATAAAAAGCTAATCAATATTTTTAGGCCGATGCGGGTTGATCTGTAAAGGTACGGTTTCCCTTGCGCGATTGCGAACGCGAACCGCGAACGCGATCAGCGAACGCGATCGACGAACTAAGATCGCGTTCGCATCGTCTTGGTTTATTCTGAACGATTTTACGTCGCGATCGAGAGTAATTTATCTCATCATTCAGTCGTACTTAATATTTTGATGTGTGAAGTACTCTAGTGAACGGTGTAAACGAACATACTGTGAATTTTTAAATTATAATGGATACATCTGACGACGTAAATATATTGAAAATTCTCTTTGAAGAAGAAGATGATGATGACGTTTTGCTCTTGTATTTGTCAGAAGAAAAAAGAAAAGGCCATGATCAATTATTTACAAAGAGAAGTACGGAAGGTTATTATGAAATACTAATCAACGGTCATTTAAAAAATAATGAAATCAAATTTCGAGAATTTTTTAGAATAAATCGTAATCAGTTTGATTTTATTTTAAATTTAATAAGAGACGACCTAGCCTTAAATCCGACTTTTTTTATAAGGAAACCAATAACACCAGAGGAAAAATTGGCAGTTAGATTAAGGTAAGTAAATTTATATTATATATAATAATATAAATAGTAAATTATATAATATATAAATTACTAACAAACAATGAAATTAGCACACATATTACTACATTAGTATATTGTTATATCCTTATTTAATATAGTATTCAATAAAAAATATGCATAAAAACTAAAAAAAAAAAATTATTTTCCTTTATTATTGGTCATAATAAATCATAAATGAATGTCATATCATAATTGTCTTTCAAAATAACAAATTAATCGCGACGCGAACGCGATTTGACTGCTCTTGAAGCAGTCACTTCGCGTTCGCGCCGCGATCAAATTTAGATCGCCGACCACGATCGCGCAAGGAAAACCAACTGTATTTAATTTACATTGTATCAGTAGTCGCGCGATAATGATGCGCGATCTTAGATCGGATCGCGTTCGCGGTTCGCGTTCGCAATCGCGCAAGGGAAACCGTACCTTAACGGGTCACATGGAAAAATTTAAATATAATAAATGATACACAGCGTACTCGTAAATATACATATGTCTCTACATAATGATCGCGACGAAATGACCGAGTCCGGGTTTTAATGTGTGTTTTTTTTTTTAGTATTATCTTTTTTATAAATTATCTATTAGTTAGTTTGATGAATGTATAAATTACGATGTGGTAAAGGGGGAGGGCAAAGCCCCCACGGGTCACTTTGGTTAATTTAAATCTAACACCCCCATACATTTAAACCAAATTACGCCTATGCCAATAATGCGAGTTCATATACATAAAGTAATTAAAAAAAGTGCAGGAATGAAAAAAAAGAGAGAACAATAAATCTCAGAAAAATTGTAGTGGTTCACTAATTATATTTTTATCAAAAACTGCTATTAGAAATTTAATTGTACTAATGGAGAACATAATACAAAAAGCAATAACAGCAGATGCAGTGGCAGTTGGATTATTTTCATTAGAAATGGATTCAACCCAAGATATTGCTGTGAAAGATCAAATGTGTATTTGTGTAAGTGCGAGGTCACACGAGCGTTTTATTAACGGACGTTGAACGGGCGTTTTATTAACGGACGTTGAACGGACGTTATAGCACAGGCATGTCAAACTCAAAGTATCAGATGGGCCAAATATATTGAAAAGTTTACTATTTGGGCCGCACATACAAATTTAGCGAAAAAATAAATATTTTGTACAAATTTTTCTATATAGATATATAGATATAAATTTATATAAAACCATCAATAATCCTTATTCGATTATGATTTATCAGAAGATAAGACAGTATAATAATGTATACCAAATAAACCACTCTCTAAGAATCTAAAATAGTCGTTACACGACATAAATATATTTTTTTTGTCCATTAATATTGGTAGCCGCGGGCCACAAAAAAATGAGCCGCGGGCCGCATGCGGCCCGTGGGCCGCGTGTTTGACATGCCTGTTATAGCATGTCTTGTCCGTCGTCAACGTCGAACGGACGGTAAATCCAACGGACGTCGTATGTGTGGCTGCTACGTATGATTGTAATGAATTTCAACAACGGACGTCATGACGTCCGTCGTAACGTCCGTTAATAAAACGCTCGTGTGACCTCGCACTAAGATTCGTTAGAGCGCTTTCAGACGAGACACTTTGTGGCCGGCCACTAGAATCGCGCTACAAGACACAAAAAGCGTTTCATGGGTGAGCGTCTTTCACACGAGACACTTGTCGCACACGAGTATCTGGTTAAATACAATTATTTATTTTAATAATTATTATTTATTTTTTACTCAACCATGGAAGACACGCCTGAATGTACTAATTCAAGTTTATACATCATCAGTAGCTCAGACTCAGACACAGTGTCTGGCGGCTGACGGAGACGAGACACGCCGATTAGGTGGCGCGACACAGACTCTCGTGTGTACGAGTATATTTATAGCAATGTTATCTTAGTCGCGCGATTCTTTTCAGACACAAGTAGCCGGCCACTAAGTGTCTCGTCTGAAAGCGCTCTTAATGTTAATAATGAAAACTTGGTTCAAGAGAGATTTTTAAAAATGGTAACAATAAAATCAGCAACAGGTGAATCACAATACAAATTAATTAAATAGGAATTGTGTGATTTAAATATTGATTTAAAATTACTTGTAAGTGATTCTTTTGACGGTGCATCTAATATGAGGGGGAAGTACAAAGGTTTACAAAATCAATTAAAAATAGATGCTCCTAATTCTATATTTACTCATTGTCACGCTCATGTTTTGAATAGTTATAACTAATGTTTTAGTTATAAAATTATCTATTAAAATCTATAAAAATTATATAATAATTATCTATAAAAATATGTTGTCATTCAAGATTCTGTAAAATGTTGTGTTTGTACTCAAAATGTTTTCTTCTTGATTAATAAAACTGCTGTATTTTTCACTGAATCATATCAGCGTGCCGATATTTGGACGGATACTGTTTTTGAAAATGAAATTGGTAAAGAGAAATTAAGAAAATTAAAAAAGATAGGTGTTACAAGATGGAAATGTAACTGACTATAAAGATGATTTAATAATAAATGAACTTGAAAATAGTGAACAAATTGGAGATGAAAGTATTGATGACAAAAAAGGCGATGATAAATCTTTCGACTTTTTTAAATCTAAAATTAAAAAAAATGATTGCAAAGATTTCATACCATGCGTTTTTAAATGTTTACAAAAGTATAATTTGCATTCAGCAGCGTATTCAAATTTATATATATTGTATAAATATACATTAACTTTGACAAGCACACAAACAAATTGTGAAAGGGCATTTTCTAAGTTGAAAATTATAAAATACAGATAACAATGGTTCAGCCACGGAACAAGATTTATTAAACGCGCAACTTCTTCTAAGTATAGAAAACGATTATTTGCCTGATACAGAACGTATAATTGATAACATTTCAGAAAGTTCTACAACATTCTCAAAATTATTACATTTTTAAAAATTTTACATTTTATATACACGAATGTAGTACAAGATGTTTATTAATTGTTTTCAAAAGGTAAAAATATAACTATTATAAAGAAATTAAATTTATTTTACATTATTAAGAATAAGTTTATACAGTCCTATTGTTTAAAAACTGAAATCCTTCTTATTTTAGAAAATAAGTATGTACTCTTATAAATACATAAAAATACTTTGCTGGGAATAAAGTAGAAAAGTATATTACATGTTTTTTTATTTTATAAAATGTTGATAGGGCCCTATAAATGTTTCTGCACCCCGGGCCTTTTTATTCCATTCCGCCACTGATCTTAGTCCGTGATTAAAACATTATTTAGGTACACAATATGTCCGAGAGGGGTCGCGGTTTTAGTAGTTGTCACTATCAGTCATATGTTTAAGACAAATGTTATCTATTCTGTGGTGCACTGGTGCAATTTACAGTATTAATAGTAAAAAATATAATTATCAATAATTATTAATTTTCCAAGTTACTTCGTAGGTACTTACAGAGTTAGGGATATTATTTTCCGGTTTCAAAAGCAAGATGTTGAGCTTGAAAATTTTTCGTCATACCAAATGTAAGTATTCTCTTCTTCATCATATGGTGTAATGATTTGTGTACTTGTATCTTCCTAATGGTGTTTTTTGTTAATAGGTTCGATGTTTACTGCTCAAAGACAAATGTCTTTCCGTGCATTGCCCAAGTGCATTAACCAATTTAATGTCGCTAATAATTTGAACAATAAAGTACTGACGGTAAGTGTCTATAAAAAATATTGGTGTATTTATTGTAATTTAGTTTTTATTACACTTGAACAAGCCACTGAATTTTATCGTAAATTAAGATTTATTATAGGTATATAGTTAAGTTGTATGTTTCACGTTAGACTTTTACTAAATGCACAAGAAAGTCTATTCTTGGTTTTTATACTAGTTAAGTTAGAAGATTTGAGATTTGCTGTAATGTTTATGACAAAGGCAAAATATTAAAAAAAGAAAAAATGACTGAAGTAATTCTGAATAGATATTTATTTTGAAGCTTTAATTATTTTTTGTAAAATTATTACTAGTGTTGGAAAAAAAATGATATTATTAGTTATTCCTTTTTGGCCTAAGGCACACAAGCTTACCAACCTTGATTTGGAAGTTAACGATCTTGATGATAGTAAAACTATTATGGTTACTATTATACATAATTTTCGAGCTTTTACTCTTTGAGATAACTGAATTAGATTAAATACAAGTTATATTATTTATTTGATTTTAGAAGCCATTGGTAAGTGCTCCAATGATTGCCCGTTTCACTGGTAGTGCTGCGGTAGTCAAGAACAAAACAAATTATGCTAGTACATGGAGAACTGAACGTATTGTTTCAATAGCACTTTTAGGATTGTTTCCTGCTGCAGTTATATATCCATCACCATACGTGGACACTTTACTAGCTATAAGCACTACTCTCCATGTTTATTGGTAATATCATGGTTAAAATTAATTATTATGTAGAAGGTTTTTTTTTTTTTTAATTTTTCTACAAGATATGATTTCCCTACAAGGGCATTTATATTGAATGGCGTATGTGTAAAATATATTATTATCAAGGTTATGGATTTAATATTTTAAAGTTTTGGCTCTATTAGAAACTTGCAAAACTTTAGTTTTAATTTATAGTTGTAATAAAACTTATTTAGTATTTGACAGCTGAACTAAAATGCAGAGTTGTCAAATAGTTTTTTTTTCCGCACAGAATCACTGTTCTTAAAGAAACCCCCCACAGAAAAATATTTAAAAAAAAAAATTAATTTTATTTCTATTACTTTGTTGAGTTTGACAGTTTAGAGTTTGATAGCAATGGAAGATGTAGTATTATATCAATCGATCCAATATATTTTATAATTATAGTTAAAATAAGTTTATGTTTATTATAATATACAATAGATGTATTTATATAATTAAGCCCTCCATAATTGGAAGCCCTTGAAATGTATAAGTCAGTATTGAATTGTATAAATATATATTTTATAGTTTTCTTACATGTTTTATATCATTATATATATATATATATATATATAAAAATAATTATTAATTTATTATACATTTTTTTCTTAAAGGGGTATGGAAGCATTAGTAGTTGACTATTTACGTGTATCAGTAGTTGGAAATCTGGCAAAGAAGGCTGGACATGTTGCTGTTGTTCTTCTTGCACTCGCCACTTTAGCTGGATTTTTGCAAGTTACTTATTTAGGTAATGGACTTGGAAATGCTCTTATTTCGCTTTGGAAATTGTAATGTTTTGTAGTATTATTTTAAATGTATTTTTGTAGTAAAATATGTAAATATTGTGTTAAATAAAATCAGAATTTTTTCTGTTTTTTTTTTTTTATTGTATGAAAATGAATACATTGTTTACTACATAAAATATAAAATAGGTATCAAAAATTATAACTTTGGCTATTAATTCTATTTATTTATAATTATATTATTAATTATAACACTGATAAATGAAAAAATTAAATATGCGTTAAATGTTAATTTTTATTTTTTTTCTACTAAATAATTTATAAAAATTTAAATGTCTTTTTCTTTTTCCTTGCTTTTCTCCTAATTATTTGGGGTTGGCCACCTTTGTGCTAAACCTCCTCTTTTCTTAATTTTCTATATCCTCTACGTACACACATACAGCCCTTATCATTCCTATTCCCACCCTCCAAGGAGTACCAATCCCTTTTCCTCGTACCAAGTAAAATACCTGGGTATTATTTTAGGTAAAAGACTAACCTGGGGCCCTCTTAAGAGACGTTGGTGTTGGGATCTTTTAAACTGAAAACGTGTTAGTTTAGGAGACACGTCCTAATGGGCCTATCACTGGATAGCCTCCCTAATCACCGTCATTATTTTGTTTCCCTATTTAATTATTGTATTTTTTTTGTATACAGATTAAAATGTTAAAAAAAAAAAAGTTTAATATGACAAATTTGACAACATTTTTGAACAAACTACTTTTATTCTAGTGTTACAGTTTTCTACAAAATAATACAAAATCATGTCATAGCATAAATAATCAAAAAATTTATTATTATTTATTGGTTGTTCTTTTTACTTTAATCATAGAAAATTACAAGACTTAAAACAATTTAATCAAATATAATTTGAAAAATACATAATAAAATCATTATAAATCGCTTAATTTTAATTTACCTTCATTTATTGTTAAAAATGATAAATCTGCTAGAGTTTGTTCACATATAGCTTCACCAGCTCTCTCCCATACCTAAATAATTTTATTTTTATTTTTACATGTATTTTATCAGGAAAATAAAATTAACAACTGAATACATACTCCTTTGTATTTGAAATTATTAGTTTGAGGTGGTGGGTATTTAAAATCCGGTCCAAAATTTACAGACAATGTACAATTTTTGAATAATGATATCGTAGGAAAGTATTTTCCATCATACAAATCTACTGCACTTTCGTTTAAACATTCTCCATTTTTGTAATAAATAATTTTACTTCCAATTAATGGTTTTAAACTTTTTAATGCATCACGAGTACTATCATGTGACTGTTCTTCATAGTATAAATGACTTTTGAATTTGATTAATATCTAAATTAACATTTTCATACCATGATATATTATTGACAGTAAAATTAAAATGGACTTTTAGAAAAAAATCATATACCAAATTCTTATGAGTGGGTGGTAAAGATATTATATCATTAGGAAGACATATCATCAAGCCTAATGTATCACCTTCGCCAAAGCCATTACTATAATGTTTCCCTCGACTTTCATGGAACACTGTACCTTTTCTTTAAAAAATATAAGCTACAATTGATGAACAATTTACTTAATTTAGTTTGAGATTAATTATATTTACCTAGATCTCCATGAATAACCAAATTTATCATAGCCTAATGGTGCTTGTAAATTTGCAAATTCTTGACTCCATCCAATACGACAAGCTGAATTATCTGGCATTTCTTCTATTGTTGTCTCCCAATACCAATTTCCACTTGTAACACCTTACAGTTAATTTATAATTAATATTATTTACAAACAAAAGTATAAATAAACATTAAATTGCATTTATTGATTTCTTAGGCACGAAAAAAAAGGATTGAACATTATGGTGATAAAAACATTTAGAA
Organism: Sipha maydis; assembly: GCA_034509805.1. Classification (NCBI taxonomy): domain Eukaryota; kingdom Metazoa; phylum Arthropoda; class Insecta; order Hemiptera; family Aphididae; genus Sipha; species Sipha maydis. The sequence goes on from JASXSY010001394.1 coordinate 57,165, forward strand.
ATAAAGAAAGCAATTTAGACTTTTTTTTCCTTTTTGAAAAAAATATTTGGCTATTATTATAATTTTTCAAAAATATTATGATAATTGCTAATTTATTTATTATTTTTATTCATAACTCACTATGTGTAGCTCGAACCATACAGTACCCTTTTTCTCCAGTAACTGATAATCTATCTTCAGAAATATGTAGCTGTGGTGCACGATCGTGCAATGCTAATAATACTTGGTTTGGACATAGAGGTCTGTACAGCCATCCTGGAATCAATTTACCAGCAGATTCATTGGACTCATCAAACTCCTGTCTGAATGGAGCATGAGGATCAGGTTCTGCCAATATATATTTGTAACCATCTTTATTGAAAGGATGTTCAAGCGGATATCCATGAGCAGGTAGCTTAACATTTGATTGATCACCAGCATTTCTACCCTTTTTACCACTACCAATTCCACCAGTTCCATCACCAAGTGTTTTTCTTTTAGCACCACGTCCTTTAAGACCAGTTGTGACAGCTAGAAAATGTAATTACAATTTAATTAACTATTTAATAATATTTTGATATTCTAGAAAGAATGATTAAACTATAAATATATTTATGAGTAAATATTTTCTATTTAAAAAAAGAAGACAAGTTTTGTATAGTACGATTGATGAGCACTATTGAAGTTACAACACACTAAATCAGAATGGAACAGAATGGTATCATTGGATCGGAACAGAACTGTTTGGTTGGAAAAAATGAATAAACATAATTTTTAATGAGGGATCACAGTGGATATAACATAATATCCATTATACATTATATAATAATTACATTATACATCACATAATAATATATAACACACTGGATTGTGTTGGATCAGATAGGAATGGAAATAAATAGTTTGTCAACAATATTTTGTTAGATTCCAAAATATTCAAAACATAATTAGCACATAAAATACACATAAGTAAACACAAATAAGTTTTTTTTTTTTTTTTTTTAATTAACTTTTTAGAATGTTAGATGAAAAAATTATGCATGAAGTTCAAAAATACCTATATCTATGAAATAAACTGTATAATGAAAAATTAATTAATTATACTTAATACATATTTCACAAGTGGCTAGTTGTTGGCAAAGTGCATAAAGAGTTTATATGGCGTGAGTTATGAAACATTTTATTAATCATATCTATAATAAATAATTTATATACTTTGAAACCTTATAACATACTTGGTTGAATCCCAGTTTCTGTAACTTTAAGATGACCACCTTTAATCATAGCTTCATAATTCGGTTTAATTTGAGAAATATTAAATAAAAGTTTATATGATTGAGAACCATTATCATCATTTTTGACACTGAATAAAATATCTGTTTCCTTGACTAATGATCTGGTAATCTATAAAATAATTGTTTTTCTTTAAAATGTATTAAAAATATTTTGTACACATATATATAGGTATTTGTTTATATATGCATGTAAGTTTTTAAAAATGAAAACAATTAAAAATTAAACTTGATATTAGTCGTGGAAAGACTAAATAAGATCATTGATAAAATTATTTTATTAATTGATTAACATACAGTTGAATGCCATGATTGAGTAACTCTTCTTGCAGTTGTGGTCATACTTTCCCAATGCGATTCTATAAATGGAATTATTTCTCCATCTCTAGAAAAATAATCTTGTGGATTTCCACTTTTAATACTTTCTTGCATAAGGTTTCCAATTGCTGTCACACACATTTGTGGAAACACTAAAATATAAGGTTAAGTTACTATAATGGTAACATTAAAAATTAAGGATAATACCCACTTGCTGGATTTTTTTTGAAACTTTCAAGACCAGTGGGTGAACAGTTCTTACAAACAAATATATAATTTACCATAAAAGGGACCAATTTTCCTAGTTGATAACTAATACAAGATTCATGATACCATCGGTTACAATTTGCACATAATAGTTCAATAATATTATAATTTCTTTCTTTATTGCTAAAATAATGTTATAATATTAATAATAAGTTAAAAATTATATTTCTATTATTTAAAAGTACAAATGTTTAAATAAATAAATCTTACCAATAACAATTGATTTTTTGATTATTATTTTCAGATGTTTTATTTTCAGCTTTATCTGTACTCGGTGTAGTTTTAGCGGGATTTTCTTTAGCTACATCATTACCATTTGTTGAGACTGTTTTAGTTTGAATGGGTTCAGTAGTTTTTAAATCACTACTCTCATCCATCTTTAATCAAAATGTATACAATTTTTTATTAAGTATTTTATATTATTAAATAATCTTTGTAGGTAATATCAGATTATATTTGAATTATTTAATACAGTACAGGTTAGATATCTACTGCACGATAACAAATTGTAATTAAGGATAGAATTGTTACCTATTAGTTCTAGATCTTCTAGTTAACTTAAAAACTAATAATTTTAATTTGAATAAGTTTAATTTTGTAAAGTTAGCACTTTGAGCAATATAAGCATTTTAAATAAAAAAAAATAAGGTTGGATTATTGTTTTAACTGCATATTTTATTTTTAACATTGTATTAATTTAATTTAAAACTAATATTCTGATTATTTTGGTATATAATTTAGCTTTAATGATTTATAGGCTACAAGAATAATTTTAACACAATTTGAAGTATCAATTTACTGGTAAATTTTCTAATCTATAAGATATTTTGAAAAACCTAAATACTTATACAATTATTTATATTGCGAAATCAACTGCACTTGAAAATTGAAGTGAATTAAACTATTGGAAAACATTAATTGATCAATATGAAAAAGTTTTAAATTATATCAATAGTTAAAATTATTAAAATACAAATTATTTCATACATAATTGAATATAACATAAGTTTATTGAATTATTTTTTGAATACATTTGTGCTAACAAAATGTAGCATAAATTATTGTTTACTAAAATGCTAATACAATTTCAATCTATAGTTATAGATAACTCACTTTGTGCAAAGATTTTATTATACGATAATATAAATAAAATACAACGATCGGACGGATGTAAAAAAAAAGAAAGCGACACGCACTACATAGACATTTAACACAGAACTGGAGTTAAATTAGGATTAATAATTTATTATAGTTGCCCAAAACTTCAAGCCGTTAAAATTCTCACGAAACCCGGCAGACGGTGGCGGTAACAAACAACAGATTGACAAATCAGGTATCGGCCAGGGATGGTTAACTAAATCGTCACGCAAGTTGATCACCGACGGCAAGCACAACAGTTTATTCTTATTTATAGACACAAATAGAGGTGTTGAAATTACTGAAAATTTACCTACTTGAGGGTAGGGTCGATAGGGTACACAATTATTTTGTTTTTAAAAGAAAAATGTATATTCCAGTCAATGATTATAAAACATATTATGTTAAATACAGCGTTAACTTAAAAACAGAACTCGTTTATGTTCAAATTCAGCGCATAAAAAAAAAGAACTCGTTCGCGTTCATGTTTATTTTTTTTATAGTGAACATGTTCATGTTTACGTTTTATAAAAAAATGAACACAATTTAAATTATTGAATCATCTGCATTCTATAAAAAAGGGGCCTTTACAAAATGTTTAAGGTATATTTTATTTAATGTTTAAAAAATCTGTACTTAAACATATTAAAATCAATATTTATTATGTATATTTTTTAAAATACCAAATAAATTCAAACCTCCCGAAAATCTTTCAAATTCATTAAAAATATAAATGTCGTTTACGTATATTTGTATTTGAAAAAAGTGAGCGGTATTTGTGTCGTTTATTAAATACAAACAGGCGTTGACGAACAATGTTCTTTCCAAATACTGGTTATATATAGGGAATATATTAGTGGTGTATTGGTACGAAAACGCAAGTACACGTCGTATACCCGTCAGCATATTTTCGATTTTCGACGTATATCCAATATAAAATATAATTTTACGGTCTTAAAATAACTCGATAACCAAATAAAACCTATTTAATTGTTCATAGGAAAAAAATATTATGTTCTAACGAATTATTCGTTTTTATTTATCAGTATACCCAACTCCTGTATGTGCTATGTTTAATGTATTTTAAGTTAAATTTATAAATACAATTTTGAAAAATATATAATATGGATCATGAATATTCAGTTCATGATTCTCAACCTATATCATGCCATTTATAACGCGCAGCAAATGTGTTTCTTGTGGTGTTGTGTTTTTGTAACCACTGATGCTATTAATTGTTTATCATGGCCTATTTATAAATTATTGTTACTGCAATAACGAGAAAAAATATTCGAGTGAAGCGAGACATTTTTTGTAAGTGCAATATACATAATTTATTAGTGTGTATACCCATAAAAATATTTACCAATACACCACTGGGAATATATATATTGGGGGTTGCATATACTATATACAGAATAATATATGAGTGTTAAAATTAAATAATACATTTGATTAATGATATTAGGCACATATGATTGTATTTGAATATAAATACAAATGTTAGATAATGGTAACAATCTTTTAAATGTTCTGTAATTTTAAAAATCGATTTAGTTCCTGTTTAGATAACAATTAATTGCAGACCGTTTTTTAAGGTAGGCATACAGAATAGATGAAATCTATTTAATTTATTCTGCTTCTCCATTTTTCCAGACCAATGTGACCCAAGTACTTTCAAAGTCTTAAGCATTAGGTGCTAAAACCAATTTAGTGATGTTAGTGTGCCAATAAGGTAAACGTGGTAATATAAATTGTACATAGTCAGATCAAAAAATTTGTACATTTACAGGCGTTAATTTTGAATATCAGAATGTTGAGTTGTTAAATTTGTTTTAGTAGGTACAAATTATAATACGGAATTTGTAGGTAATGTTTCATATTATGATCGATAATTAGAGCATATGACTGTGCCATTGAAGAGCAGTCGAAAATTATTAATTCTAAAAATATATTCTTGAAAATGTTTACCTACGAATTAAAAAAGCTTTAATCAAACCGAAAAGAAATCCAGTCACTTAAAAAAATTAATAATATATTGGTTTTTTGGAACAAATATACATTAGAATAAGACGTGTTTTGGGGACAAGCGATTCGGATTTGCTTGTGTGTATATTATTTTTGTAATCATATAACGTTATCGCTATGTATTCGGTAGTGGTGGTGGTAGCATAGAGTCGATATTGACGACGTGGTGATTGTGCAGAGATAATAATAATTGATAAGACTAAAAAGTTGAAAAATAATGAGTTATATCACATCGTTAGAAGTTACAGCTTATGTGCACGGATCCAAAATCACTTATAAATTCAAATTGTATTAATTCGTTAGCAACATTCCATAAAAATCTACTTTTTAATAATAAGTTTTTTTAATTTTCATGAAAAATGACGGGTAGGTACATGTTTAATAGAATTATTTATAAACGATTTAGTACTCTTACTGACAATAATTAATTCATTTTATATACAGACATTGTAAAACAAGCAGAGTCCTATGAAGCAAATGAATTGTTTGATATTAAAAACTCATACTATATTGGAAACTACCAACAATGTATAAATGATGCTCAAAAAGAACCAGTAATTGTTTTGTTGTTTTGATTATATTTAAGTTGTATTATTATGTTAACAAAAAACATTTTGTTCAGTATTATAGTTTATGACTATTGTATATTTTAATCTATATTATATGCTTGATTATTTAACTTTTTTTCATTGTTATTCAATTGTTTTTATTTTTGTTTAGCCAAACTATGGAAATTTACGTTTACAGCGTGACATATTTATGTACCGTGCTTATTTAGCGCAAAAAAAATATAGCATTGTTCTAGCAGAAATAAAAAACGATTCCGCAGCAGAATTAAAACCATTTAAATTATTAGCTGAGTATTTGCAAAATTCAGGTGATAGGTAAGATAATTTAAAAAAATATTAACTTTATTAAAATGTCAGTTGTGAATTGTTTATAATTGTCTGTATTGATAGTTTTCACATAGTTTTTGTACAAAAGTTATTAAACTTATATATAATAAATATAAATGCCCAATAATCAACAATATATAATATTATGTACTGTAGTTTTGAATATAATATGTATAGAACAATTTTTTTTTATATACAAATATTATATTCTCGTAATTTTTTATTCTTTATTAATCATAATTATTTTAAATTGGTTTTTTATCTTTATCACTCAATTAGTTAGGAATTTAATAAATCTAAATTACTATATTACAAATGTAATGGTAAGAGATCGCAAATCAAAATATTTGAAAATTCTTTTCATTTTTTTTGATATAAGAGATCAAATGGTAATTGTTATTTAAAAACAAATTAAATTAATAATATTCAAATATAAAATTTGAAGTATGATATTTATAATGTTAAAAAATTCAAATAAAATGTAATATTCTCAAGTATTAAATTAAATGAAAAAGTTGTTAAATATTTCTAAAAGTATGAAGTATACTAATAATAAAATGTTTAATTTTAATTATTTTAAGGAATTTTATATTGAAATCATTAGAACAAGAATTGGAGAGTATGTATGAAATAAATCATTCACTTGTTATTGTTGCGGCAACAATTTACAATCATGAACACAATTATGAATCTGCTTTACGAGTTCTTAAAAATGATGATACCCTAGAAGGGTTTGTATTGTTTTTTATTAAAACCAAAATACAATAAAGTTTTTGTTGATTCATGTTAATTTATTACATTTTTTAGGTTGGCATTGTCTTTGATAATATATTTAAGAATGAATCGAGTAGATTTAGCTATTAAAGAATTTCGAAAGTTAAGAGAGAAGGATGAAGATGCAACATTAACACAAATGGCACAAGCTTGGTTAAACTTGGCTATGGTAAAAAAACTTAAGTGTTTTCAAAAATTTTATTAATTATAATTTTTGATTAATAGTTGTTAAATTATAACCATTTTTTGTAAAAAAAAAAAGTTCAATAAAAATTAAATAATGGTAGTATGTTTAATTAAATATTGTTAATTTACTTAAGATTTGCATCATTATAATTAATATAGTTTTAAAATTATAATTTTAATACTAATGTATCATTGAATAGGGTGGAGAAAAATTACAAGAAGCATATTACATATTTCAAGAACTAACTGATAAGTATGGAGTTACAGCTTTACTGTTAAATAGTCAATCAGTTTGTTATATTGGACAAGGTGAATATAAAAAAGCAGAGATTTCTTTACACGATGCTTTAGAAAAAGATAGCAACGACATTGATTCCTTAGTTAATTCATTGTATATTTCTGGCCATATAAAAGTACCAGTTGATGTAAGTTAATATTCAAAATTATTAGTCTTCAACTTTAGTAATTGTATTGTTTATTTTCATTATAGGTAACTAAAAGGCAGTTAAATATGTTACGAGATGCTTACCCCAATTCTGATTTTATTGAAACTTATAATAAAAAAGAAGCTGAATTTGATTTATTATCACAATCATACCAATAATTATCCATGTATTAAGACATTTCTCATGAAATATATTATTTTTATTTACTTTAAAACTATAAGTTATTTTATAAGTATTTATATATATAACATATATGCTATTATATGTAAATGGTAATTTATGGATTGAATAGATACATGATTTTTGTCTAGAACCTATAAATTAATTTTGTGCATTTGAAAATATGTATTATTTAATATTAAATTGAGTATTAATAATTAATGTTAACATTTGTTAAATTATTTTTGATGGCTAGAATTTTATTGCATTTGAGTACTAATTTAAAATATAATACGGTATAACTAATTTAATCTAAAAAATATTAAAAAAACATTATTTTTGATGGCTAGAATTTTATTGCATTTGAGTACTAATTTAAAATATAATACGGTATAACTAATTTAATCTAAAAAAACATTAAATACTAAGTTGTAGGACCAGTATCAGTAGGGTGATTTATCATGTTCTAGCATTGCCTCAATCTCCCAATACTTCACCCTCCCGTGCTTCTAACAATTTTTTTTCTTCACAACAGATTAGCTGCTTAATGGATGTTATCAAGAATGATAAGAAATATCTGTTATCAAAAATAATGAGAAATATTTACATTGTGGTGAGCCACCACCACAGTTCTCCTTCACCGAAATGTTCGTGTCGCGGTTGACGATCGTGCCTCCATGGTATTGCTTCCTTGCTCTTCGCTCGACCGTCGCCTACATCGCATGGAAAAATACTGCGTTTCAACTGTCAAACGTCGCACGGGTAGGGCTGATTGGGCTTTAGCCCTACCTAAGTTTTTTTTGTCAAGAATCAAAGCAGAGTCCGACTATAAAATGCATAAAACTAGAGACTTGTACAAGCAGATAAATTACCTTGCAGGAGGAAATAGAAAGATAGAGGTTCTTAAAATATGATGACGGGTCGCTAGTAATTTCAAGCGAGGAGATAGCTAAAAAATGGAGTGATTACTTTGACGAGCTATTAAATTGTAACGAGCCAGAAGAAGTTTTCAGTTTTGGCCTAGAAACTTGGAATAAACAAGTTTGCCCAGAACCAACATTGGAAGAGATAAAGCTCCGGGTAAAATAGCTTAAGAATCACAAGACACCCGGGGGAGGATGAAGTTCAAGCTGAACTGCTACAGAATGGAGAAGAGGGACTACTAGTTAAGCTAAGGAAACTGATATGCCAAATTCAAAAAATACCAGAGGAAGGCATATGATAGTATTCATCGAGAGAGTTTAATTAAAATTATGAGAGAATTCATACTCTCATACTCCCACGAAAACTGATGAAGTTAATGGAAACATTTATTAAAGTCGAAGTAGGAAGTAGTCAAACGGAGCCAGTATCAGTAAAGTCAGGTTTGAGACAAAGCGACTTTATGTCACCCGTGTTATTTAATGTAGTTTTTTTTTTTAGGCTTAATCCAGGCCATTTAGGCCAATTGCCGCTTCCGCTATCTCCTTCCATGCTTCTCTGTGTGCTGCCTGTTCTTCTCCATTCCGTACTCCTAGCATTCTGAGGTCTTCCTTAACTCGGTCCTCCCATCGTTGTCTAGGCTTTCCTCTCGGTCAACTTTTCTCTGGCTTCCATTTTGTGATGATCGATATAAGTTGGCCCTCTGCTCTCCAGACGTGACCGGCCCATCTTATTCTCTGGCTCTTGACAGTGGAAACTATATTAGGCTCGTTATATAGAGCATTGAGTTCTCTGTTTGACCTTATCTCATAGCTACCTTCGTCATTTCTTTTCGGCCCAAATATTCTTCGCAGGACTTTTCTTTCGAAAATCATTAATTTGTTTTCGTCAGACTTGGTAGACGCCCATGTCCCACAGGCATACAGTACAATTGGTCTAACAAGGGTCTTATATAATCGGATTTTTGTTTTTCTTGATAATATTTTAGACTTATATAATTGGACTAGTGAAAAATAACATTTGTTTCCAGCTGCGATTCTTCTGTGGATTTCTTCGTGGCTATCTTCCTGCGAGTTTATATCTACTCCTAAGTACTTAAAGTTTCGAACTCTTTCAAATGATAAATCTTTTACTGTTAAAGCATTTTGTGGATGTTCTCTCCTTGATACAACCATGAATTTGGTTTTGCTTTCATTAATGATAAGTCCAATCTTTTTCGCTGCATCAATTAAAATGTCAGTTGTTCTCTTGAGACTATCTTCTGTCTCTGCTATAACAACTATATCATCTGCGTAGATGATATAATTATGCGGCCATAACTATATAGAAAATATAGAAACCATATAGAAATATTACGCGGCCAGAAATATTTGTTTTCCTTGCCCTATATTCAAACCTTGTGGCTCGTTTTGCAATACTTCTTTAATTACCGATTCCAGCGCGATGTTAAATAGGATCGGAGACAGAGCATCACCCTGCCTTACCCCTGTGGTCACTGTAAATTCCTTTGATAATACCGAGTTGAATTTAACTTTGCACCTTGAGTTTTTCATACACGCTTTCACCATCCTAACGAGTTTAGCTGGTATTCCAAGTTGGACCATTACATTCCATAACGTACTTCTAGCTATCGAATCATATGCTTGTTTAAAATCTACAAATAACAGGTACACATCTTTATCAAATTCATGACTCTTTTCGGTTATTTGTTTGATGACATGTATTTGGTTAGTCGTGGATTTTCCAACTGTAAAACCTGCTTGGTATTCTCCTACTATCTCTTTAGCATACGGTTTTAGTCTATTTAAAATTATGTTCGAGAGAACTTTATAAGTTGTGTTAAGCAGGGATATACCTCTATAGTTTAGACAGTTCATTACATCTCTTTTTTGATATATTGGGCATAGTATGGAAACCTGCCATGCTTTCGGTATTGTTTCTTCTCTCCATATTTTATTTATCAGCTGTTTTAGGTTTATCATAAGAGTAATTCCTCCTTTCTATAAAAGTTCCGCTATTATTGTATCTTCTCCTGGTGCCTTCCCTGCTTTTAGCATTTCGACCGCCATTTTAACCTCTTCCAACGTGGGTTCTTCTAAATATTGCTCTACTGTGATAATATTATTGTCTTCCGTTTCTGTTTCTGTTGATATATTCAACATTTGTTCGAAAACCTTTTAGAATTCTCTTGTTACTTCTTCCTTATCAGTTATTAATGTTCCTTGGTCATCTTTCATTATCGTTGATCTTGGTTTAAATCCGTTTTTAATCTCATTTGCCTTTTCAAAGAATAGTTTTGTGTTACTTTTGTAGCTATTTTCGATAGTTTCTATTCTAGTTTTCTCCCATATTCTTTTGTTTTTTCTGATTATCTGCTTTGCTCTTTTCTGTTTTAAGGCTAATTCTCGTTTATTGGCTTCACTTGGATTCCTTAACATTGTTATTCTTGCATCATCTCTTTCTACCATGGCAGTCCTGCATTCTTCGTTAAACCATTTATTTATTGCTTGTTTTCCTTGATATCCCAGAACTTCCTCTGCTATTTTCTCGACCGAATTCTCGGGTTTTTCCCACTTCTCATCTATACTGCTCGCCTTTTCCGTTGGCCACAGTACATCATTTAACCTATTTTTGTACTGTTCTGTCGTCTGAGAATACTTCAGTGGTTCAATGTTTATCTTTTTGACAGGTGCTCTTCGCTCTTTCCATTTTATTGATAGTCTTAATCTGACTTTGGTTTTCACCATGAAATGGTCTGATATTTTGCTACTACCTCTCATGCTACGCACATCCATTATACATCTTTTAAATCTACCATCTACTACTACGTAATCTATCTGGTTTCTAGTTCGCCCATCTGGCGATACCCATGTCTGTTTGTGTATATTTTTATGAGGAAAGGTAGTGCTACTTACTACCATATCTCGTGCCATAGCAAAATTTATAAGTCTCGTCCCATTGTCATTTGAGTTCACATGTAGGCTATTACTCCCTATTGTCGGGCTGAAGATTGGTTCTTGACCTATTTTAGCGTTAAAATCACCAAGTAATATTTTCACTTTACTATTTGGTAGTAAGTCACACACTGTGTCCAGTCTTTTGTAAAATTCATTCTTAATTGCTTCATTCTTATCCTCAGTAGGTGCATAGCCATTGATTATAATTAAGTTATACCATTTACATTTTAGTTCTAGATAGCATATTCTATCATTAATTGCTTCAAAACGTTTTACGTTAGGTAACAGTTTGTCGTTTACCACAAAGCCAACCCCTGCTTGATGATCCAGTCCACCACTATAGAAGTAGGTCCAATTATTTGTTTTTAGGTTTCCTTGCCCTGGCCATCTAGTTTCTTGAATCGCAGCTATATTCAGTTGATATCGTTCAAGACTCGATATAACTGTCGTCAAATGTCCTGCCCTATACAACGATCTTACATTCCAGGTTCTAATCGAAAAGTCCTTAAGCTCCACATATTTCATCCGAGGCGATTTTGGTTGAATCGTAACAATGTGTGTTTTTCCGTGTAGGGTTGTTAGCCCTACGACAACCTCCTTTAATGGAGGACCCAACAGTTTTGAGGTTGCTTCAGGGTATAGATTTTGATACACCTTACTGACCTGAGACGTCATCTATGTGACCTTCAGACTGCAACCTCAGATAACTATTTAATGTAGTGCTAGAGAAAATCATTAGAGCAATGAACATTGGACCCAATGAAGAATTGAAACTGCAGAATTCTTTATTAAGCTTATTGGCGTACGCGGACGATTCAGTACTTATGGAAGAATCATCAAATGCACTGAAATCACTGTTTAACCGTCTACAAAGTATGGCGTCAAAAGTGGGACTACAGATAAACGAACCCAAAACAGAGTACATGGTTGTTGGCAGATGAGAAACTGCGGTTATGTACCCATCCTTGAATGTAGGAAACTATGATTTTAACAGAGTCAAGCAGTTTAAATACTTATAGTCAGTTATAACTGAAAACAATAAGATAGTTAAGGAAATTTCAGCAAGGATACTTTCGGGAAATAGGGCTTTCTATGGACTGGTAAAACCAATATGATCTAGAAATTTATCAAGAGAGTTTAAGATACAGCTATATACGACATTATTGCATCCAGTTGTTATTTATGGAGCGAAAACGTGGCCACTACAAAAAGAAGATGAAATTAAGCTGGTAGTATGGGACAGAAAAGTTTGATGGGATGATCCTAGCGGCCAATTGCCCGAAGAAAAAGAAGCTTTTTTTGTGTATATAGGTATTTGGTATCTTATAAAGTTATGACTACTAGGAGGTATAGTCCTTTGAGTTTTTAAACTTTGTGTTTACCCAAGAGACTATATAGAAATTAGAAATTAATAATGCGTTAAAGTCATAGATATGGAATAAATGGTTATAGCTGTAGAAAATTGATAACAAAATAAATTAAAATCAGGGATATTTACTTTTATACGATTAAAGATATTATACTGGTTGCCCATCGAGTTTTGATAAATTGACTATTGAACTGACTAATCAATTGGGTATGGAATTACTGGTGCTTCACGCGGAGAAATGTTTCACCAGTATAGATTAGAATTATATAGAAAATATTTCAAATAAAAGAAATAGGAAAGCTAGTGTCTAGTTCCTCAGCTGATTTGGTTTTCACAATTTATTGAAATGCAAATACACCGATAGTCAACCAGTATATTATGGATATTAAAAATTATAATTTATTAAAATATATATATATATATATACAAATAATTAAATTATCTATGATCAAAATAATATTATGGTTTATCTTTGTGTGTTTATACCAGTTACCTAAAAGAAACAGGAAAAATCAACGATGCTAAGGCCATTGAAGAATTTAAGCATTTAATTGAAGGAAATTGTAGAATTATTTTTTAAAGTATAATAATTACATTTCTTTATTTGACAGCATAATAATTGTATGTAATCTATGAACATACAAGATACAAATTATTTATGGAATAATTTACAATAATAAATAAATATTAATGTTAATTGACAATTGTTTATATTATATATTATGTTTTGAAAGTTTTTGAATTATTTTATTAGATTATATTTGGTTCAAAATTTAAATCAAAATAGATTGATGAATTGTATGTGTGAAATAATGAAAAATTATTGTTTAAATTTTCCAGTTACCAAAAAAAAGGTCATTTCGAAGTTAGTAGTGAACATATTTATAAATTTTTTTTTTGTATTACTGTGATAGGGAAGGTGGATGATCAGATTGAATTTAGCAATATTTGACTCAGAAGTGTGCGCACGCAAAGATTCACGTCATCGCCCGCTTTTCCGTACGACCGGCTTCGCCTCGGTCTTAAACGCTAAACCCACGTTCTCGCTTTCTGACTGTCATACGTTCTGACAACCGCGTGTTCTAACTCCTGCTAGTATCGCGAGTATTTTTTCGTTATTCTCCGTCAACGCATGGACATTTTATTATTTTGGCATTTTTATATCGTGTACACGCACATGTTCTTTTTGTTATAAACATAATTAAGTTTATTATTATTCTTAAATTTCGTGTTTATTATTATTATTATTGTTGGGAATAATCCGCACGACTACCAACACACTATCGCTCCACGCGCCTGTTCCCACAATATCATTATTATAAAAATGATAAGAAATATTTATATCGCTGTTATTAAAAATGATAAGAACTACATAAATAATTTTAACGGTTAAACTCTTAACATTTAAACGTGTTTATACTTTGTCTAGAGACCTTGTCAAAATTATATATATTATTAGATTTAAATGGGTCGTAAACAAATCTTAACTATAGTGAAAATACGCATGTATCGTAACCTACTCGTATAATCTTCGCGTTAAACTGTGACTTTAACAATAATTGTCTATTATTGTTATGTAAACCTGACATAATACTAAGTTTACTCATCAGATGGTAGTATATCTACATTATTGTATCGTACACAATCTCGTTATGTTTTACATTTCTCGGTGATCTTGTTTTTTTATCGTGTTTTATTTTAAAGGTTTAATCATGTTCATTTGTACGCTTTAAATCTTTTACAAAAAGTTACAGTTTGTTAAGACATGGTTGAGCGCATGATGTAGTTGTTTCCATGCGATGTATGTCCTATGACTTATAATCATACAGATTACTTGACTAGATATATGAAGAACAAACATGATATTTATTTTTCAATCAAAAATAATTATTATACTAATACTTTTCACAAATATTTTAATTTAATAAGAACAAGTATATACATTTAGTTTTTAAACATTATTTGCAATAAATAATTGTATAACATAATGATAAGTAATGTGTACGTACATTATGGGGTAAAAAGACAAAATTAGAAAATATTGTTTATTTAACAGACATTTAAACATGATTCATGTATCTATTTGTATATATTTTTTCGCAAAAAAGCGTTACAAAATAATACCAATTGGAAAAAATGTGATTCGGAAATTTTTATTAGGGAAAAATTTGTAAGAAAGACCATTTAGTAATTTTTTTCATTATTTAAAAGAAAATCCAAAATTATATTTTCACTTAATAAAGCTTTTTCAAAAGACTATTACATAAAAATTTTTTCTCCCGAAAATTATTGGTTCCGAAATAAAAAAAATAATTAATCTCAATAAAATCCTATAGATCTGGCTTGTAGAATAATTATTAGTTTTAAGCATATATATGTATTGATTTATAATATTGTTCGATATGATGATAAAATTGTCATTCGCAAAAAATAACCTTATAGAGGAAATTTTTTTCTTTTTTAAACATTCTTCTACAATTGCCGGAAATTTCCTCTTATTGATTCTCCTTATTGTACTCAGCATGATTATCCTGTTATATGCGATGTTTCCCATCTTCTCTTTAACTGTCCAGAACTTCTCATTAATCGCCAGCTTCTCTCCAATATCTGTTCTTCCATTAATATTCTCTTTTCCCGCCCACATATTTTCCAATCTTCAAATGCATTCCTTATTACTTCCATTGATTACTTCTTCCTCTCAGAAAGCTTTGTATTTTAAATATGTTTATTTTTTATTGTTTCTTCTAATTGTTATACGCATTTAATTGTATTTTTATTATAATCACAGAGGCAAATATTTAATGCGTCTCAAAATAAAAAAATAAAAAAAAATAATAATATTTTTGTTATCATAATTTATCCGCCGATTATGATCGATTGTGATTGAACGACTTTCTGGCATTGCAGCTTATTTATACTTGCACATCGTGGTAGCAATTATACGGGTTTCCGTAGATACAGATTATAATCTGTGATATTTCTGTATATATATTTATATCGGTTGCTCGATTTGTTATCGAAATTACCACACAACGAAATATCCGTATACAAAACAATATTCTATTATAAACGTTATAATTTGTAATATATAGCTACTCGAACACTGTTTAACAAGTATTCAAGTATTATTAACAGGCTAATATTTGAGCATATTTAAGTAAGATCCGAAATGGTAATAAGATAAAATGTATTTGGGATAAACAGAAAGATAAATTATTTGATTTTAATTATTTATTAAGTACTTTCAACTTCAATTTACTAATTATGATTCATACATATTTCAGAGAATATTATTCAGGTCTGTTATAATTTGTTTATTTTTTTGATAACGGTTATCAGTTAATACTGTTATAAGATAAAAATAGGTATATTCTGTTTTGTAATTAGAAATTTTGGGTTGACTGTAAAAATACCTCTACATCATTTTTTGCTTATTATGAAAACGATTACTAGAGAATTAAATATGAAATTTATGTATAGCATTAATTTAACTGATTAGGATTTATAATTAACAGAACGTAACATTTGTATCAACAAAAATTTATACGAGATGAATACTAATCTTTTTATTGAACTTGTACAAATAAATAATAGCGATTATATTTGATAATCTTAATGTATTTTTGTTTACAAATATTATTATGGTGAATTCGTGGTATGGAAATATGTTTATTGTTAATTGAGCAAAAATTTTGGTTGTCCCATTAATATGTATAATAAATTGAAACTGACAGCTAAAAAAAATATAATTATATTCATATTATATCGAATGTTAAGAACAATGTGTTTTTAAATCATTTTAAACATGTATAATAATCATAAACTGTGAGGCGCGGTGTCCACTAGTGCGATTCGACAGGCGATTCGATAAGCAATGCGATACGCAATTCGACACCGTATCGCCTACTACGTATATTTCTTCGTAAACAACTAAAACAATTGCACACTGGCGCGATTACAAAGCGACACCGATAATTATCGGTGTCGTATCGATGCGGGCGACACAGCTTGTCGGTCGCTCGGCGATAGTATCGCACGATTTGTCACGATGTCGACTCAGTAAGAAGACTGCAGCGCTGCTATTTCTTTTGTAAAATGAATAGAACAAAATCCATGTTTATTTTTTTTTTCAAGTTTTTTTGACACTAGTCGCAATAATACCCGGTAATTTTCTAAGGTCATTCTGTAAAACTCTATAAATTTGTCTTCGTGTTGAGAGAGTTCGCGGGACACCACTGCCGAACTTTGTATAATATTATTTAGGCTATATGGATGTATCCAATATTTTCTTTTTTTTAATTTCCGCTGACTTAAGTATCGGTAGGCAAGAATGACATCCTCCTCTGAAGAGCTCATGATCACGACTGAAAATGTGTATCGTATCGCTTGTATGTTCTCTCCGGTGGGCACCCGAGTGTTGCGCCGATAAAAATCGTATCGCGCGATTTTTGTTGCATCGCCTGTCGAATCGCACTAGTGGACACCGCGCCTGAGAGGTAAATATCACGCTCAATGAAAATCACTTTATGGTTTCATTGGGGTTTCATTTTCATAAATATACATCAATTAATTATTACTAAAAATAAATATTTTTATTGTTACCGGTGATTTTTATCTTTTATAAATTGAAACATGTTTATGATTGGTTGGTTTCACCAATTAAGACAAGAATTGTTTTTATTTATACATTTGCTATTGTTCATTCGGTAGGTTTGAACGAAACGAATATTTTATGATCTAGATTCTAGAAGGTCAATATAATTGTTTAAGAGACTAGAAAAGATCAACCATGTATAACGAATGATGAGACACATTATTTGGAGTATTGGTGTTTCTCGCCTAGCTTTCGTAATTTTAAATGTTTCTATTGACAATCAATTACCACTAAACATACATTAAGGCTCGGCGCCCACCAAAGTAACATGACGCGTGATCTGACGAGTGATATGACAAGTAACGTGTTAGTAACGTGTCATTCATAAAATTTTATTTATAATTAAAACGGAAAATCACTTAATCGCGCTCACCGATATGACATGTCAGATCATGTGTAATATTGATGTTACTTGTCGCGCAAAATAATAGAGCGTGTACTACTTTTTGTCATTTGTCACGTGGAAAAGTATATAGATGTCGATAGATTGACGATGTGTGCTTTTACAAAGTGAAAAGTAAAAAGTTTTTAAAAAAAGATTAAAAAATAAAGTAAGTACCTATACTTATTAATACACAGTAAAAATATAGTGATATACTATACCAAATACCTACCTATATTTGTGAAATTTTTTTTATAGTTTTATTACCTACGACCTAACCAACCATAACTATGAAAAACGATCAGGATTTCAACATACAGTTTGTCTCTATCATTGAAAATCATCCATGTATTTATGATATAAATAATTATTATAATTGGTGTCTTTTTTCTGAATATCTGGTCCAACTAACCTAACCAACTCTTCAAATGTCGATTTTTCCATTCTATAAAAACTTTTAAAACGATCAGGATCGTCTAGCTCTTTAAATACGGATTATACACCACGTGAATAGCAATTTTTACGCCAAAATGGATGGACTTAGTATTTGCGCACAATAGAACCTTGATTGTAATTTAAATAATTTACTAAATTTAATGCAGCAAGAACGTCTTCATCCTCGGACGACATTATGGCAAATGAAAAAAAAACATAGAAATGTCTTGTCATTAGAAAATTATGTCATTTTGGTGCGAATCACACAAATCACTTGTTACTTATTGATCATATCACTCGTGATATGATAAGTAACGTGACGAGTGATTTAGCAAATGACATGTCATACTAGTTATTTGTCATTACATAGATACAAAAATCATTCATGTCCGTACACTAATCAGATCTGTCAGATCATGTATTAGTTTTGTGTAATTTCTGTAATTTTGTTGATGACAAAAGTATTGCATGTTCTACTTTTGTCACATGTCATCAGCTCTGATTGAATAGAGTACAGCAGCTTCTCGCAGGTGAATATTAATAATAATACAATAATATAATATAATACATAAAACATACAGGGGATTGCTCTCGGGGGGGGGGGGGGGGGTTAGTTAAGAGTTAAAAACTTTGAACGCGGTCATTATCTTCTAGGTCTTTAAATACAGCATATGCTCCTCGATCATTGCAGTTTTGATGCCAAAATGGGTGTACCCAATAATTATGTACTGTTGGGCCTTCATAGGCATTTAAAATATTTAGTAAATTTACTGCATCCAATACGTCCTCATTGTCTGACGACATTTTGAGATATGAATAAAAGCGAAGTATTTTCAAGTATCATAAATAATCACGTCATTTGAATTAACAACAATAATCACTTGTCACGTCGCTCATCATATCACCAATCATGAGTCACGAGTCATGTTACTTCGGTGAACGGTGCGCCTAAGGTTCACTTAATGTTGTTATAATTGTTAAGTATTTTATGGGGAAATTAAACGTAATTGCCGTTAAACACGAGATTAAAAATAAATAAACGTTTAACTATAAATTATTAAATACGAGTATACATTGTATAGTTTATTATACAAACGAATCACTATTATAATTTTTGGTTACAAGCCCTGATCCCTCGAATTTCTTTCATTTTACATTTCAAGCAAAATATAAGCTTTTATGATTTTACGATAATATGTGAATGATATCACCTTTGGAGGAGTTAATAAATAAAATATTTTACTGAAATTTCGACTCAACCATGCTATAGGTACATTTGCCATAATAATTGTACATTCATTCTTATATATTTTATAACATTTTAGTATTAAATTGTCTGTATTGATCATCAAGTTAAAACGAAACCAATACAATTATTCCGTGGTATTTCTTTTGTGAAAATACAAAAATATTTTTGCAATTAGCTTAAAGTTCAATTTTATTTTTAAACACAATTTATTTTTTGATAGATACGATTTGCCTTGAATTGTTTTCAGAACGTTGTGATTTATCGTTTTCAAACTAAAAATGACAATGCATAAGCCCGAATAACATAGGTTTAGATAGTGGGAAACACCATACATTCGTGAAGATTGTTTGGGATACCTTTTATTCTGATGTTATTTATAAAAATTAAGTACACACTAACACTATTTCAAAAAAAAAAAACATGATACGCTTCTGTAGTTGAAATATATTTTATGATCGCAGTGCTATGATTTTTAAAATGTATATTAAAAATCGTATTAATAATTGAAGCTTCTATTCAAATGTTTAATACAAACACTACCGTCGTCGTTAAATCGTATACAGAAGAGTTGCCGATTTGCGAGAGAGAACATAATACAATATTCCGCGTAGATTTACTACTTCACACCAACGGGGTTATAAAGCTTATAATATTGCTTCAACGGTCTAAATAAGTAAATCCTCATAGGAAACTATAATAGTATAACGTTGTACCTGTATTAGAGTAAAAAGTTATACTTGACGGAAAAAAAAAATCACCTACTGTTATACGATTAGTATTAGAAAGCATATTGTAGCCACCTCATCGATGTCTATATTTTTTTATAACTTGGAAAATACATACATGGATTTAACAAATCAAGTTTATCGAAAATTCGATGAGCGCATTTATCACACGCGTGCTATCCACGGGTTAAAATGAAATGAAATTATAATCGAAGTAGAAAGGTGTCATACAAGATATTGATTATCCTCAACGGATTCTATTCCATTAGGTACTACTAGCAATAATTATTATATGAAATTATGGTACTGGTTGACCCTTAGGATTGATGTACGTATCGACGAGTATCAATTACTCGACGAATACATATTTTACGTTTATTTAGGTACAAAAATCCTGTTTGGCCCGAATCACATGATTGATAATAAATTACTATCATATTATCGTGAGAATTCACACGCATGTGACGACCATCATCTTTATTCAAATAAGCAATCTTGTTCGTAATCAAATACATTTCAATTTCATACATTATACGCTTAGATTTGAGTGCCCGCCGCTGTCACCTGAAGCTGTCTTAAAGGCACTGTCACACAAATGTATATGGATTTAATATAATATAAGCATCCAGTGATGTACGAGTATGTGCTCATATTTTTTAAGATTATTTTCTGATTTTTCCATCGCTGGTTCTTATAGTAATTATTTTACAGCATGATTTGAATTAAAAAAAAACTACATCATCGTTATTGTACAGATGTTGTATACATAATATTCATTTGATATATCTACAAATGATGTAACAATTAAATATGATTAATTTATGGATACGTTGTATTTTGCATTAGTCACCATCGTCAATCACTTATAATGGTTGAGATTTGTTTATGGTTTTCGATAAGATAATTTATTTTAAACAAATGGTGGGTATATTTGAAATCGAAGAAGATATCACTATTTTGTATTCTGTTTTTTGTCCAATATCTAAGAAGATCATTTGTTTATTATATAACGGAAAATATAATAAATGTATCAAAGCATAGTGCCAAGGAGATAGTTTTGGTTCTGCAGGACATTGTACTGTAGTACTGCAGTATACATTTAAATATTGCCCAAATATTTTAATCATAACTATTATCAGTAATTTATATATTTATATATATTTATATATACTGATATATTTTAGATTCTGAGTGAAACGAGGATTTTTTTTTTTAATTTTACTTTATAGAAAAGTTTATCTAAAGTAAATATAAGTTAATTCAACTATTTATATGATTGTTTTATTTACCTTTAAACGGAAGTAAAAGCAGAAGACTATAGTTGATAGGTTAATATGTTAATATTAACAAAATGAATAATTTTTAAATTTTTTATTGAGTTATAACGTAATTTTTGTTATTGTTATTGAATTTGTTTTAAAGTATAATTTTATTTATTTTATTGAAATTTCTTATCGTAACAATAAATAATTTATATTATTTTTTAAATCTATCTTTTTTTTCTAAAAATCATTTTTAGTTTACTGCTGATTTAAAATTTAATTTTTCTTAAGATTTGTCTCATATTCTTTTTAAAGCAGTTTTCTTGTAGTTGTGATTCTTGATGAAAAGATACAGTTTTAGAATTTAACAATATTTGCTTTTAACGCTTATATACGACGATTCCATTTAGTTTTTATATGTACGCGTAAACAAATAAAAAAGAAAACGTAATCTAAGTTGTAAGATAAATAAAATAATTAAAAAATACTGATACATGATATAGAAGAAGGACGGGTTAAAAGATAATTGAGGGTCAAGGTACTATAAGTGTGAATGGGTTCAATTAGTTTTGAAAGCAACGAAGGATCATATAAATTTGAAAATTATTCTGAATCTAGTTTAGTACAATGAGTGTAGTTAAAAGTTTTTATTTTAATTTAAAAAACAAAATAAAAAAATGGCGAAATCAAAAGTTAAAACAGTGTATTTATCTTGAATATTCTAATTTAGTGCAATGGTCCATGAACTAAGTCGGAGTTAGTTAAATATAACAATTATAGTATATAAACTAATTTTTGTAGCTAATAGTGATTTAACAAAATGTTATAGATATCAATGCAACTTAAATTAATTGCCATAAAATAATAATAAGATTTAATTAGATAAAATACAATTGGTTGGAAAATACAATAGAAAATTGTTTTTTGTTATTTTGTACAATGACGTGTATTAATATTGCATTAAGACATTTAACAAGTATCATTTAATGAACTTGAAACTGATATAAATCAGAAAATAACTAGTTGAAAATCTTGATGTTTTGATTATGAAAAATACACATTTTATCTATGAAAAATATGCATGATTTATTTTTTAGCATCAATAAATGTTTTTAGTTCTTATCATAAATCATATACTATGGATTGAGTAATTTCCATTTAATCAATGGAATAAAGCTGTTTCTAATATAAGCTCAAACAGGTGCACATGCGCAGTCACTTTTTGCACGTTTATCAGATGTGTAACCACTATATTGAATTTTGATAACAAAAATCAAAAAAATTTATTATTTTCTATAAACTTGGTTAGTTTTGACTACTTTTTATTAAATAATCACTCATTAGTCATTTTTTTATTTAATATTTCCTAATTATAACTATGAATAAAAAGGAAAATTACTATGCGTGCATATTGAGTTTGAAATAGGTCAAAGTAAATCCCAGAGCATCATTACATGTGTAAGTAAATAAATTCACTTTCAAAAATAATTTAAATTATAATTTTAACAGTTATCCTTAACAACATATGGTGTCCATGGAAAATTTTCAAATTATTTACATTCAGGAAAGTCCTATTTCAGTATAGAATTTTTAAATTGTAAATAATTGAAATATTTTCAGTATAGTGTCCAGTATATTTCCAGTATATGTATATGATATAAGATGTAAGCATTTTATATCATATACTATACTATATTGAAGTACAATTATGAAAAAAAATGTCCCAAAAATGTATGTTAATTTGATCCAGGATATGTATGAAGGGTCGAGTACTAGTGTCAAGAGTCGGTGTGGAATATCAGAAGGTTTCAGTATAGGAGTAGGTGTGCACCAGGGGTCAGCTCTAAGGCCCTATCTGTTCTCAGTGGTAATGGATGAGGTTTCAAAGGAGATACAGGGTGAGATACCATGGTGTATGATGTTTGCGGATGATATAGTTCTGATAGGAGAAAACCTAGAAGTTGTCAATAATAGGGTAAATGAGTGGAGGTTAGCCCTCGAAGAAAAGGGATTGAGAATAAGTAGAAATAAAACTGAGTATATTGAGTATGATTTTGGACAAAGAAACCAAGAAGTTGAAGGAATGAGGAGACAACTGACAATAGATGGTGATGTGATAGGTGAAGTTGAGAGCTTTAAATATTTAGGATATTTTGTTCAAAAGGACGGGGGCTTTGATATTGATGTAAAACATAGGATTAAGTGTGGGTGGATGAAATGGAGAGAAGCATCAGGCGTGTTATGCGATAAGAGAATTTCAATTAGGCTGAAAGGTAAATTTTATAAAAGTGTAGTGAGACCAACTATGCTGTATGGTTCAGAGTGTTGGGCGGTTAACAGGAGAATAGAACAAAGTATGAGTGTCGCGGAAATGAGAATGCTTAGATGGTTGAGTGGAGTGACAAGAGAAGATAGAATAAGGAATGAATACGTGAGAGGTAGTGTTGGTGTAGCGCCAATTGTGGACAAGATGAGAGAAAATAGGCTGAGATGGTTTGGGCATGTGATGAGGCGAGAGGAAACGAATGCAGTAAGAGTGGTTATGAAGATGGACGTTGAAGGGAAAAGAGGAAGAGGAAGACCAAAAAAGAGATGGTTGGAGACTTTGGAGAATGACATGAGGGCTGTCGGTGTGTGCAGAGGAGATGTGATTGACCGAGTAAAGTGGAGGTGTAGGACAAGGGTGGCCGACCCCAAATAGTTGGGAGGAAGGCGAAGTAGAAGAAGAAGAAGAAGATTGAAGTACAATTATGATACATTTTATCGCAAATTTATAACTATAATATATTTACAAAATATTATCAATACATAATAGGCATTAAAAAAAAAAATTAAATTAAAAACTAACAGTAACTAATTTTATATTATTTATGTTTGATTGACAATACGTATAAAGCAGATTTTTTATAGTAAATATATGCTGAAATATTAAAGAAATTTGCTTATCACTGCCTGTAATTCAGAGTCTAAGACCGTCTAATTAATTTTTTTTTTAATTTTAAAATAAATCGAAAATTATGAAATTTTTCGAAATTTAACTGAATAATTGTTTTGTTTCATTTATGAGCGCACCATGAAATGACTGTCAAAAAAAAAAAAATGTACAAATCATTTTTTTAAATACAGATTTTAAAATAATTTGCGTATATTACTATATATTTACCATATTCATAATGTAGGTATACGGTGAAGGTGTAATCCACAGATTTAGTCTGCCATTGGTCCAAAATGTCAGTGCACAACTGAAGACAATATGAAAATTAAAGTAGTATACATCACTTAAAATAAATATAATTATATCTATTCATGAAAACTATAATTCTGAGGCATTGAAACTGAGCGGATCCAATAGTCGGGTTGTATGAGTATTGGTATAAATGAATACAGTACTTGTATTGATAATAGGAACTATAATACTTTTATTATCGGTAATAGCAGCGTTCAGATAACTATAGAACCAACAGTAATATATTCATTGCAAAAAAATAAAAAATATGTTGTTTCTATACTTCATAAAATTGTTGACTGATTTATTACAGCGTATCTTATCATCAAATAATTTCGATCAATGTTTGGAACTAAAATTATATATATTTTTAATATTCTCACTAATTTTTTTTTAAAATTGATATATATATATATGATCTAGTAGACCTTACAGTTGTTTCTATTTCACTCCCAAAAGTGTCAGTATAACATTATCATCATGAGTTATTCATAAAAAATTATGTACTACAATAATGAATATAATATATTTACACCATAATTTAAATATATGAATCCTTTACCTAAGATTATTATCGTAGTATTTATAGTATTTGTAAGAAACGTACTTTATTTATCGTTAAATTATTCACTTGTTATGATATATTCCTCAAAATGCAATAAATTATGAACGAGTTTTGAAATTGTTTTAATATAAATTGTTGACAAACATTTTACAAATTAATACTAGCATGCAGTATATTTTTAATTGACGTAGGGTCCTTGATGATTTATATAACGTGAAGTGATGTGATAGCATATTCTACTGTTATCATTGATTAAAGTTAAAATGTTGAGATAAATTATAGAAAATTTAAATAATAATCTACTTATAAAATATCTTGGCCACATATCGGATGACTGAAATATCAAACAGTGTAGTATATTTTTATTAAATTGTTATATAATTAAAAAAGAAAAAGGAGTTACCTATACTTTAATTTATTGAAACAAGAGAAGTTTTAATGTAATCGTTTTATTTTTGATTGTTCAATGAACCATTTTTATGTAAAATTAGTACAACTAATCAATTAAACGATTTTTTAATGTTTGAATAATTTTTTCAATAGTGAATAGTAATTATGTTATAATAAAATAATTGGTATGTAAAAATTAATTAAAAATATAATATAATTTAAATAAATTATTTAACTAATGGTATATATAAAACGTTCAAAAATGTCAACAATATGTATTTATTTATGAATTTTAATACTTTTACATTAATTGATAGCAACATAAAATTAGTTTATTTATTTTAATTCAACATTCATTAGATACACTTTACTTTGAATGTATTTAAACCTTATTCTGTTCTTACTTTTTATTAATTAAACAGTTATTTCAGTGTTTTTAATTTAAAAAGTGTCATAATAATAATAATAATAATAATAATAATAATATTTTCGATGTTCAATAAAGTTGTCATTCCGCCAAAAAATCATTCCCTCACATATAAAGATTTTGAATGAACTATTTCTTTTATATTTACATTCGCACTAACGAACTCTACAAAATTGGAATTCATCACTCAGATTATGAATTTGTATGATATGCAAAAACTGTATTTAAGTAAT
The DNA here is from genome assembly GCA_034509805.1 of Sipha maydis. NCBI lineage: Eukaryota > Metazoa > Arthropoda > Insecta > Hemiptera > Aphididae > Sipha > Sipha maydis. The sequence goes on from JASXSY010001394.1 coordinate 83,442, forward strand.
ATCCTTCTTTTACATCATAACATTTAGACATCTATAGATTACTTATTTTCATTCCTTCACAAAGTTTGGAAAGCGATAACATGTAAACATAATCTAAAATACCAACATTTAATATCATTTACTCATATATAGTTTTTGGATTCGATAAGTTTATTTTATGAAAAAGTATGATGATTAATAAGACACAAACAGTAATTATTTGATGAATCGAATTTATGCTATTTTTTGAGTACAAATAATCAAAACTTTAATAAAAACTAAATAAAATGTAAAGAAGAAAACTGTACTATTTTAGTTTCTATTTTACCAAAACAGAATTACCGTTGTGAAAAGCCTTTGTTAAAATTATACTGGAAGAAAAAAAAGAAAATGTAACCTATAATTCTCCTCAACAAGTCAGGATTATTCGTATAATTTTATGTTTTATTCATTGATGAAAACTGTCAGATTCGTCTGTTATTCCTGTATAATAAAACTTAGTTTGATCCCTCTTTGGATTTTATCTCGTTAAAGATGGCAATGGAAAAATTTTTTTTTAGTTTATCAGGTACGTATGCGTGGTAAATTTAAATATAAATACAATTAGGAATATTGTTATATTCATATTAATAATCATAGAATGGTGATGATTTTATTACTTAATACGATTAATTGTGAGCCTATTTAAAAATTTAAGACTCAAAATTAATGGTTTTGTGCAAAATAGTTTACCTTGTAAATGGTATTTTTGAATAAAAATGCGGTTTTTATACCGCATATGGTCTTAAAGCTTTCATATAAATAAAAAATACTCAGACATTTTGTTATTGTAGATTTTCTTTGAGTAGGTGTAGTTGGTGAGTATATTAATTATTCATATTAAAGATTGACTTCTATTATCATTACATAATATTATCGATATTATCGAGTATTAAATAAAACTTAGTTTGTCATATTGTGTACCTTATATTACATTGTGTAAAATATATATTATTAAAATATTTGTAATTTTACGGAATGTTAAATAAAATAAAATAATATATATATATATATATAAAATAAAAATCATGTTTCAAATGTAATTTGTTATTCACGCCTCATAAAAACAATTATGTTGAATACCTACATTATATTAATATTTGTCTTAGTAAAATATGCGTCATAATTACCTAAAATATTTTTACAACACGAAAATCTAAAAGTGGTTTTTATCATTTTAGTTATGTATTCTGATATTTTATTTAAAGTTCTTTTTCATCAAGTATTTTAGTATCACAGAAAATATTATCAAGTTTATGAATACAACAATATTGAAGTATAAAACAGTTCAATTTTAAACTATTAATAAATACTTATAAAAATAATTTTTTTTGTAATGAAGAGAAAATATATAGTTTAAAGTATAATGGTAAAAATATTATAACGTAAAATATATTTTTACAATCGTTGGTAACATATGCTTTTTTCTGCATAATAATCAAATTACTACGTAGAAAACTCTAATAGACACTTTTGGGATTACAAAACTATTATTACTGCGATAAGCTATAAATCAGATGTACAAAAAAATCAGGTGAATTTTAAAACTCCATGTTTTGATTTATTACATTCTTATTTAATTAAAAATTTAAAAAGAATTTCGTAATATTAAAATTATGTATGTGAATGGTTTTGATATATTTTGAACTTATTATGGTTAAATCAATAGCCATACTAAATGAAATATATTATTTCGTTATTTGGTTTGTTTTGACTAAAAAAATCACTTACTGAAGTAGAAACTGACAACATAAATGTACTTTAGCTATAATAATATTATAATTTCTTATCTAATCTTTAAAGTAACATATTGCTTGATCATAATTCATAGTAATACTATTATACAATGAAAAATGTATTATTATAATTTTGAATTATAACTATTTTATTTTACAATACAGTAAGTATTTTTTTTTTTAAATTTAAATTTCAGTTTCTAAGATTTTGAAAATTCTAAATATATTTTATTTAAATTATTTTATTATACGTTTTTGAATCCATTAAATGATTTATATGAGTATATTTTTCCAACTTAAAGAACAATAATAAATAATCTTCAGATACTATCCTTCCTTCCTTCCTCCTTAGCTTAATGGTCCATTTAGAAGTAGCGCTTCTATTAAAATGTTTAGATAATATACTTGACATAAGTTGTCTTTGCGTGTGCATTGTATTTTTAGTTTTTAAAAATATGTGTTTACCCGAGAGACAATATAGAAATTAGAAATTGATAATGTGTTATAGTCATAGATATCGAATTTATAGTTATAGCCGTAAAAAATTGATAACAAAATAAATAAAAATCATGGATACTATAGTATTTACATACGATTAAAGATATTATACTGGTTGACCATCGAGTTTTGATAAGTTGACTATTGAACTGACTATTCAATTATGTATGGAATTACTGGTGCTTCACGGGGAGAAATGTTTCACCATTATAGATTAGAATTATATAGAAAATAGTTTAAATATAAGAAATAGGAGAGTAGTATCTAGTTCCACAGCTGATTTGATTTTCCCAATTTATTCAAATGCAAATACACCACTGGTCAACCAGTATATTATGAATATAGTTTATCTTTAAGTATGTGTGTAGACATCAGGTATCTAGAAGAAACGGTAAAAATCAACGATGATTGAATAATTTAAGCGTTTAATTGAAGGAAATCGTAGAATTATTTTTTAAAGTATAATAATTATATTTCTTTATTTGACAGAATACTAATTGTATGTTATCTATGTACATATAAGATACAAATTACATATGAAATAATTTAAATAAATAAATAAATATTAATGTTAATTGATAGTTGAAAATAGTATATATTATGTTTTGAAAGGTTTTGAATTGTTTTATAAGATTATGTTAGGTTCAAATTTTAAATCAATATTGATTGATGAATTATATGTGTGAAATAATGAAAAATAGTTGTTTACATTTTCCAGTCACCAAAAACAAGGTCATTTCGAAGTTTGTAGTGAACATTTCTACAATTTTTTTTTTTTGTGTAACCGTAATATGGGAGAGGATGGTCAGATTGAATTTAGCCATACCTGACTCAGAAGTGTGCGCACGCCTATGTTCTAGTGGTTAATAGTTTAGATAAATTAAAACGTGCTGTAAGATATTTTTGATTCGTATTTCGTTAATTACTTTTTCAGATGTTTACTTTGAAACTTTTTAGTAGGTACACGTATTTCAAATTAATAATACATTGGTTGATTTATGTTTGAAGTGATGAAACGGTTGCGATACAGTTAGTTTGTCAAATTTCTATGATGATCATTTTACAAAGTTTTCACTTGGATTATTTTTAATTTTACATAAACCAAAATAATCATAACAAATAAATGAATACATAAGTTTGTAGGACGTAGTTACATAGTATTAAAGATAATAACCATTGTTGTTGAATTGTTTTGGATCTAATAAAAATTAATATATTTAACAAAAGTTACGCGAACCCGTGCGGCAGCCGTTATTGAAAAGTTTCTCGTCGACCGCGTTTTTATGTTTCTCGTCAACCACCAAACTGCGGCACATAACGTCGTCACGATACCCCGTCATCCAACCATCTCCAGAAAGGGGCTGTGAGCGATCGCGACGACATCCGCCGGGTACGACATCTGAACCGGTCTGTTTTTCCGACACCGCGGAACGGTCACGACCCGTTATAATTATTGTTATTATTATTATTATTATTATTATTAGCTGATTGTGTTATGTTTACCATCCCGACGTGTGTACGCATTATCCTCTACCACGCGAACCGCGTCAAAATAATTTTATTTTATAAATCTTAACTAATTTAATTATTTATGCTCGTCAGATATTTATCGTTCAATTAGCGGTAAATTATAGTTATTATATTAAATCCATAGTAAAGTTAAACACATGTGAGTTATTTATGGGTATAGTGAAAATACAAGTCAATACATTAGGATAATAAATCAATAATTTTATCTAAAAATTTGTATTTAAATCCGTATTCATTTAATTTTTGGTACAAGCTTTAGAACAATATGTACGTCTATATTTGGCGTTTTAATGACTAGGAATTAATTTTTATTATAATATGAAATTGATGGATTTGAACTACTAATTGATAATGATTGACATGTTATTATGTATAATTGTTTTAAATTATCACACTAATTGTTCATTATCGGTTTTCTCAAATCCATTAAGAATATTGTTATGATAATAGCTATAACAAAATAAATTATGTAAAGGCTCTGTTTCGGTAGTGAGTGAATTGTTATTATATTTTATACATATTAGTAACAGTTCATGAATAAAATATTTATACGTAAAATCAGTACAACGCTTAGTGAAATATTAAAAATAAAAATGATATAGCATTATTTTCTGATGCAAATGTTTAAATAAATTGTATACATTATTACTAAAATAAAAAATTGAATTTATGTCACATAGAATTAAGAAGATTTTCATATTACCTAAAAAACAAATTGTGTTGGCACATTTATTCACCGCTGTCAATATAGTTATTGCATCCAAACCTTTCTTGATTCTTAAAGAAAAAACAGTGACGGGTTTGTCGTGTAATATATTTATATTATATTTATAAAAATATATAAATATATTTACATACAGTAATCTGCATTTGGACTGGTTAGCTTTGGCCCGTCAAAATGAGTTTAAAGATAGAATTTCTGACCGTCACCCACGTGTAACGAAAGGGGAAAAAGTTTTTGAAACAAAAATATCTTCTGTTACAAATATTTACAATTCAACGATCAATACAAAATTAAAACGTCTGATATTTTGATGAAAATCATTTGTAATTTTTTTGATTTTTTATTGTATATACACGTCTCACAATCCATCCATCAAACTTGTCAAATACGAAGTACCTTGTCATAGTGAGTAAATTGTATGTAGAGAGGTTGAAGAGAGAAAATTTTCATTAAAGCGTTTTAAGCTTCAATTTCGCGTATTAGATATAATTCATAAAAAAAAAAAATAAAAAAAAAAATAAAAATAAAAAATATTTAGGTAATCATTATTTGAAATTTTGATAATCACGTTTTATTGTTTTAGACATCTCTAAAGTTCATTTACGAAATGCACTTTCTGTATAACGAGAAACTTAATAAATATGTATATTTAATATTTATCATAAAGAAATGATTTCTTTTTTTCTTATTAAATTTGGACTCATCGATGCTTATCGAGTTTTTATAAAATGTACAAATATTACAAAGAAGCGTGGCTGGCAAAATTCACGGGTCAATGTATTTGTTTGTGTGTATTGCATATCAGTGAATTATTGTAACATAAGGCATATAAGTTAGTCAGCATTCACCGGTAATTAATAATTTGTAATCGGAGTGGTTACTTGGATTATCTCGGTATATCTGCCGTGGTATAAATATATATATTCCATTATAAGTCGATAAGTTGTTACTGTGAAATCACCATATTGAGGGATCCTTAAATAGGTGTCAATCTGAGAATTATTATTTATAATATAAATTATGTATATTGTATAAAAATGTTCATGGTAGTTTAGGAAATATTACATTTTTTGAACTGATATTTTAACATTGAGTCTACAATTTTTTATTAAGCTTTCCAAACGAATACTGAATTCTATATGATATCTATTTCACAGTTTTTCTCTCTCGTAAAAATTTCTTAGAGTGTTTATAAAACCATCTGGTTTTTCAAATTCAGTTTTCCAGTAGGTATATTGAAAATTATTTCTAAAAGACCTGTTTTTTTTTTGTCATTTTTCATGTAGAAGATTTGTGTCTCTTAATGGTTTTGTTTTCACAAAATGTATTAATTATAATTTTGAAAAAGTATAGCTTTATACAATTGTATTCCATATTCATCTGTGGTCCTCGCATTTTTTTATATTTCAAGGTAATAACTATGAGTAATGAATAACTGTTATCATAAAAGTTTATTAATTTCATGTATTCTATTCATTCTATTAATACAATTCAATTTTTTTTTTCATTTTATTCTTTCGTATTTAAATTTACGATGAAATATTATTTGATGACCGGATTTTTATTTGATAATTTCTGCAAGAGAAGGAATTAGGCACAGTGAAAGTATATAGTTGAAAATAAAATAAGTTGATAAAAAATAGAAAATATCACTTAAGTTCTCTTGAAAATAGAATAAATTAAATGGTCACGGAAATAGAGTTTTGCAAACTAATTTTAGAATAGTGGTTTGTAAAATTGTCACTTGAATGTTTGTATTAAACTATCAAAAAGGACTATTAAAAATATAATTTAATTGAAAAAAATTTAGATTTTGAATTTATTATATTTTATTGTATATTTATTTTTAATTAGTTTAATAAATTCTAAATCTAAGATAAGAATTTATTTTTTGAGATCAATCTAACATTTTATATAAATAATATAAATAAGAGACCTAGCTAAGTTGTGACTTCATAGAGATCTATATACTAATTTATATTTGTATGATCAACACATCATTTTGAATCTACCATAAGATAATTTATAATATTTTTAATAATATAACTGAATTGGAGCACCAATACCTACCTATAATATGTACGGTATGTATTGTTGTCAAGACTATTTTAACTTTTAATTAATATAAAATATAAATGACGTCTCATCGTTGATTTTAAAAATAAATAATTTGATATAAAAGTATAAATTCGTGTTAACATAACATTTGTAAATCAAATAAAAAAAAGGTGTCGTCAGACACAAAAATAAAAAAAAAAAAGAACCAGATGGGCCTCGCTCTGCTGTACAGTTGGGGGTGGAGTGCACCTCGTTTATAGGATAGGTCATTATTACAATGGATTTGTTAAATTTGAATGCAATGATAGATATCATTGTATACGAATAACGATTCTAAACGGAGTTAATATGTTTGTCTATAATATAATACATTGTTATTTATAAATATTGTAAAAAGTATATTTTATTTTGAAACGATGAATATATTTTTCAATTAGAACGGGTTGGCAGTTGCCTACAGCGACATAGTTTGTCAGTCTAGAATATTATACATTATATTATATTTTACATGTAATTTTATGTCAATATTCGCTGTTCAAACGCTTATAAAAAAAAATTGTGCCTATGGATTTTAATAATTTTTTAATGACATTAAGAACTACTTCTGTGGAATATTCTATTAAATTTTCAAATATTTTGTATGAGCCAAATTTTTTTTATCACCGATTATAAAAATAAAATGTAAAAAAATCGAATATTTGAAATGCCTATAAGTGGCTTAAAAATCAATATTATATTTTGAAAAAAATATGTCATAAAGGAAATGCCAATCTTAACAGCTCGTAGAAATTTCAAAAATCTGCGACTTATACTTTTTGAATTTAAACAAATATTAAAAATCGTTTGAGAATAAATTAATATTTAATGCAATTTCGTAAATATTTAAATTTCAAACAGTCATAAAATTTTTTCCTCTAATTCCGGTAGAAATTTTTTTAAAGATTTTTGAAGAGTAGCTTATAGATAACCTAGTGTTAAAATTTTGAACCTTAAGTATAAACAGAAAAAATTTTATGAATTTTTATCTACAAAATAACTTGCAAATTATCGTGATTTTTACATATTTCGTATAAATTGGAACTTTGAGCACTTATAAAAAAAAGTTGTGACTTACGATTTTAGATTTTTTTTTATCAGTTAAGGAACAATTTATAAGAAACCTTGTATTAAATTTTCAAGATTTTCTGGGCAGCGAAAAAAATTTTATCGTTATTTAAAAAAAAAATACTTAAAAAAATTGAAAATTTCAATTGTCTATAAATAAGTCAAAATATGTCAAAATACTTTGAAAACTTAACCATGTATAGAGAACGTCAATATAAAGATTTGGTGAATATTTCAAGTTGTTGCGATTTTTGGTTTTTGAGTTAGAGCATTTTAAAAAAATGTAATTTGTAAAAACGCTATTTTGCGTAAAATTTCCCGTTTTTTTGTAATTTTTTTATCGTTTTTTTCGATTTTTTTAAAAAGTATTTAAAAGTTGGATTTTAGACTAGCCAATTACCATCTACATTCACTTTCCTTTCAGAAATGTTGCTACATAAGCAAGCCAAAGCATTTTTACTGCCAAAAAAGGTGTCGGCAGACACAAAAAAAAAAAAAAAAAAAATTGAAATAAAAAAAATAAAAAAAAAAAATCACACATCATTGTAAAACCAATAGATTACATCACTCCGTTCAGAATCTAAAATATGGTGGTTATAAAAAAGAATCGTTGTAGTATGAGGGCGCACAAATACAGTACAGATACAGTTATTTATTATGTATATTATTATGCACAAATAAAACAAGTAAATAACATCACAAAAAAAACTATAAGGAATACATATGACGCCTCCCACCAGTATCCTGCCACTATCAGGACCACCTGATGGAAGGATATAATAATTAAAATATAAAAAAAACAAAACTAAAATGCTTACGAGCAACGACGACAGAACACACATAGACTCTACGGCGTAAAACTAATACTATAAAAATAATAATAATAATAATAATAATGGTGATAATAATAGTAGTGGCCGTTCGGGACATCCCGCTACAGCTCGGCCTTCCTGACAAGTATGATCGTCCTCGATCATGTTTTACTTAACTTACTTAATTCTACTTAATGTCTATTACTTATCCTAAATTATTACACATTTTTTTTTTTATATGATATATATACTTAATTTATTTAATCTAATGAATTATTTCTGGATAAGAAAAAAAAAAAAAAAATCAATTTATAATATACATAATAATAATTATTGTTCACACAATTTAATATACTTGAATATACACATATTGACAGTTATTCACCTAAATGAATAATAATAGTTAATTTAATAATTAAAATAAAATAAACAAAATGTAATAATTAAAATAAATGCAATTACAAATCATAATGATTATTAATCATCTTTCTTATAGGTAATCCATGGTTTTATGTTTCGGGCAGCAATAACGGTTTTTAAAGGTATTTGTGTTACCTGATATCCGTCAATATCAGTCACAACATATCTATCGTTGGGTAATATTTTAAGTATTTTGTATGGACCCTTGAATTTTGGTATGAGTTTTTTACATGCATTTGGAGTTGTATCGACGTTTGTTATCATGACATAGTCACCTATAGAATAAGTATTTGCTTGTTTATGTTTACTATCATAGTAGGCCTTATTTTTTAGTTGGTTTTGCCGTGTAGTATTAAATGCATTTTGCCTAGCTGTCTCAAATTCCCTATCGTTATTATTCTCGTTTAATGTTTCTAAATAGATTTTAACATAGTCATTAATATTTCCCACCTGATTCATACCGAAAAGAAGTTTACTCGGTGTATTGTTGATGGATCTATTTTGAGTATTATTTACTGCAAATTGTATTTTATTTAGATGTTCGTTCCAATTATGGCTATGTTCATGCATTAATTTTGAAAGCATAACCGTAAGGCTCCGATTATATCTTTCGACCTGTCCATTGGACTGTGGCGATCCTACTGCGGTCATAATATGCTTAATTTCATGTTGTGTACAGAATTCTCGAAAAACATCAGATCGAAAACACGATCCACGATCGGATATAATTTTAATTGGCTTACTGTAGTATGAAAAGTATTGCGCTAGCTTTGAACAAGTCTCCTTAGCGGTGACAGAACGAACAGGATATAAGTTAAGAAATTTACTAAAAGCGTCTACAACGACTAGGATATATTTAAAACGATTTCTTGTTTGATTGAGCGGGCCGTAGTGATCGATATGAATAGTTTGGAATAGCTTATTATCCTTATCAATAATGTTTAGGAATCCTTCCCCCTTCCCTTCCTTGGGAGAAAATATAATACATTTTAAACAATTTTTTATATAGTTTTTTACATGTTCAGCTAATTTCGGAAACCAATAAACTTGTTTTATGAACTCTATCGTACGATTGACACCTATATGACACATTTCATCATGACACGTTCGGATTATTTGTTCATACATGCCAGTTGGAACATAGAACAAAAGTCTGTTATCGTGTTTCTTATATACTAACCCATTGCGCATCTCAAATAAGGGGTGCTCCGTTTTTTCGAGTGTCTTAATTAAATTTTTAATTTCGGGGTCAGTACTTTGCCTTATAGCGAGTGTTTGGTTAAAAGTACATCCTTCCAATACTAATATATGTCGACAGCGACTCAGTGCATCTACATGTTGCATTTTGGACCCAGGACGGTGTTCTATCTCATATGAATAATTTTGTAGAAATAATGCCCACCTTGCGATTTTTTGAAACACTTGTATATAAACATGATATTTAAAATCTATATATATATAAAAATGGAGCCAAAAATGTACAACAATTCATCAAATTGAGAACGGCTTTGCCGATTTGGCTCAAATTTTTTTTTAATTGTTTGTAATTATCAGGACAAGGTTTTTATGTAAGAAAAAATCAAGAAAGTTGCACGGAAAATTAAAAACTAATATAACCGTGTACATTTTATACCTTTATAGCTAATTGCAACCTGACCATTTTTTTGTGTGTGTTTTATCGACGTGTATAAATATATATGTATTTCTTTGGTTACGGGAATTACGTAATTACAGTTTATCGTATAAAACAGATGCAACCGTCAAAATTCCACAGTACAGTAACTTAATTGATAAGTATTAATAATTTTTTAAAGTTTTGGTATGGTTATTTTTAAAAATGCTATCAATTAAACGTATAAACTTAAGTCGCAGAACTCGCAATTCTGCGAGTCAAAAATAGAAAAGAGCAAGTCAAACTGACGAGCAACGCGAAGCGTGGAATGGAGTTGAACAGAATCGATGGAATCGAAATCAACAACATAATATTATACTTATATAATTTGGTACGGAGATATATTAGACCTGCTTACTGGCAGAAGATATGCCAAGTTAAAAAGTGATAGTAACCCTGGGTGGTGCTCAAGCAGACATTTTGATATTTACAATGGAAATTTTAATAATTTATTATTTATATTTTATTTATTTTAATAATAATAATTAGTGCGAAATAAATTATTAACGAATATAACACACAGTTTGAGACGTATATGAGGTAAGATTTTTAACGGGCTACAAAGTGCACGGGTGGTTCAGCTAGTATAATATAAAAATGAAAGTGGAAAAGAAAATATTTCGAGAGAATAACGAAAGATCGTAAACAATTGTGGTTGATTTATTGTAAAATATTAGCATATGCTATATAATCATAAAGTTAATGACCGTAATAATTATGTGACTCGTAAGCGGTAATCATTATAAATGTACATGAAGAACGTTTGGTATATTTACTTCCGGAATATGATGTAAATAGATTATTAATACCCATGAGTAAAGAATTACGTAAAATAAATAAGCAATAGTCCTTTTCAAGTGTTTTTTTTGGTTTTTATGACATTTAACTGTGCTGTTTTTTCATAAAAAATAATTTCGAATGACCATAATTGTGTAGGTTTCATGCTACTGGGTAAATAGCAAAAGAAAAATATTTATTAATAAGATTATGCTTAAAATGTTGTGAGATGGATGAAGCCGAAAGCTTTATATAAATATTTTGTTTGAACGTTTTAATATTTTTAGTGTATGGACATTTTTATTTGTAAATAAGATGAAATAGTCACATATGATAAATGATGAACTAATTCAGTTACTTTAGTATAAGATATTTGTTGGTTTTATTGTCAAATAATAGCAAAATAATAATTCACACTAACTAGTAAAGTTTACAATCAAACATTTTCAAAATAAAATACGATGCCACCTTTATAGTTAAATTAGATGCACCAGTGTATCCAGAAGAGGGTAGGTTAATTTTTTTAATGGAAACAGTTTTTGACGTAAATATTTCTGATTTAAAAATTATATATTATTTTTTAGTAACCGTTTGTTTTATAAATTTAAAATATATCAAAATTAATTAATTTTATTATTATAATGATAATAGTGTTTATTTTTTATGTAATAAGAATATGTTAAATATTGCACTATGTTTAAGTATGTAATTCGTTATTATAATGAATAAGACTAAGTTTGGGCATGTGATGAGGCGAGAGGAAACGAATGCAGTAAGAGTGGTTATGAAAATGGACGTTGAAGGGAAAAGAGGAAGAGGAAGACCAAAAAAGAGATGGTTGGAGACTTTGGAGAATGGCATGAGGGCTGTCGGGGTGTGCAGAGGAGATGTGATTGACCGAGTAAAGTGGAGGTGTAGGACAAGGGTGGCCGACCCCATATGTTGGGAGGAAGGCGAAGTAGAAGAAGAAGAAGAAGAATGAATAAGACTAAGAAATTAGACATTGTTATTAAAAAGAAAGTAAATTTTGTATAAATTTTGGTTTGTGAAATTTGTAATATAATCCAATGGTTATGCACTTTATTATTTCATACAACATTAGGCAAAAAAAAAAAAAAATTGAAATTTAACGAATAGTGCCAAATAAGATATTTCTAATAAAATAATCTGGTATTGTTAAAAATAAATTATGAGTATGATATATTTTTATTTATTTCTTCAGATAGCAATATTTAATAAACTATGTTAGTGTTATATGGATAATGAGTTAAGTGGATTTCAAATTCAGACTTTTCTAATGTTTACAATTTTTGGAAATTAAATAAATAATTCTGTGAATTAGTTATTATAATATTAATAATAGCATAGATCGTAGAGTTATAAAGACTTATAATTTCCACGAGATATTTATTGTTTGAACTTTTTTTTTTCTCTGTTTTACGAGAAAATATATTTTCATTTATAATAACAAAATTAATATTCTTACATGAGTTTAATAGTGAGTTTCTACTCAAGTATAGAAATTATATTATATGAATATATATAATAAACGCGCTTTGGATATTTATTTATCATTGAAATCATATTAAATACAAGTAAAATATTAAGGCATATAGTTCTTCTCGATACAAGCTTTTCTCAATGTCACCGATTTTCTATCTTAAAAATTTCGTTTGACTTATGATGAAAAATCCTGTCGGATTATGTTTTGTCAAAGTCCATGAATTATAGAAGTGAAAATGCGTTTGTATTTGTATATAAACTTTGTTTCACTTTTATATTATATTTACATGTTTCTTATTTTTATCCGGAGTTACATATCTATTCTTCTTAATTAATACTTTGTCAGATTTTATAAAATCCTTTCTCTCAAAAATAATGTCTTGGAAATGTTTTATTTAATTTTTATTATAAATATTATACAGAGGCTTCAGTATGTTCGTGTATGAGTAAAACCAGCATTCACAAAAATAAGCATGGGAATATGCACTTGCTATATTCTAGTTATTTGTTTTTAAATATATATATATATATATATCCGATGTTTTTAAACTGATAAAATTCAGAATATTTAAGAAATATTTAGTAAATTATATTTCATATTAAAAAATTTAACAATATAAAATAAGATATAAAATGTAAATGTACTTAAATTTCATATTCGTATTTAATATTTCATATTTCATTATCAATGATGGTATAGTTTTGTTTTTAGAATTATTTGCTCTCTCCCAGATTGAATTGCTTTTACTTTCATAAATCAGATTGCAACTATGAATGGAGATGGTTTACTTTTGGCTTTAGATAACGCAAGCGATCGCTAGTTTGATAATAATTATGTATCTATACATTTATTATGAGACATGTGATATTTTAGTAATACACATTATGGATGATTATGGTGAAACTTAAAATTTGACATTAGATATGCCTCCTGAGAAGAAATATTCCTAGCATTTAATTCCTCATTTTTTTAAATGGCCGTAATCAAATATTTAATACTAGCTGAATTACCCGGCTTCGCCCGTGTGTGGTTTTTGTTTTATCAAAATTAAATTCTTAAATCAACACAAATTGTTGTGTTTTATAAAAATGTATTTTACTTAATGCTATCAAGTTCTAAATAGTAGTAGTTGCTGAATTTTAAAGAAAAAAAAAAATAATAATATTAAAAAATGATTCTATCCTTATATATAACTTTTTTATGAATATTTACAAATTATACGTAGTTGCTCAATTCTAATATGGCTTAAGTCAAAACCTCTTGGTATACCACATTTAGAGTTTTATTTTGTGGTGTATAAATGGACAAATGGTAAATAAAATATAAAATTTGTAGTTAAATAATTTAGGGAAACATCACACAAACACGCACAGTTTACTGATCACAGTCGCAGTACACTGATTAACCAACAATCGGCGTGCGATCGGCGCCGGTGGATCGTAAGTCGTAACACATTTATCGCATTTCGGTAAGAAATGCATTATTTTTTTTAGTCGGTGTTTTCTATACAACTCAATAAATTTAATATTATATAGCCTCGGAACAATTCATAATACACACAAAAAAAAGGCCAGAGTCCAGCTAGACGGAAACCCTTGGACTGTCGTGCCGTATTTCCCATCATCGGCCGACTGCTATTGTTATTATTATATAAATGTAGATATATAAATTACACGTAACAATTTATTTTTGGCGATTTCAACCCATTAAAATCAAAATTTTGAAAATCGGGCGACGTGGTGACATTCAGGAAGGTATTTGGAACAACTTTGTGAAAAATAATTGAGAAAAAGTTAAATATTGTCGTCACAAAATTGGTACATAAAAAAGGCCTGTTCTTTTATATATATAAGGATTACATTAGTTATATATATAAAAGAACAGGTAGTACAGCTAGTACAAAGGATTACATTAGTTTGTACTAGCTTTTGAATTGGTTCATTTAATTTGATAAAAGAACAAATTGTGACGTATCATATTTTCATAATATCAGAGTTGGCATAGTGCTTTGTCTATGATGAAATAAGTAAACCAATTGTATTCATAATAAATGTGAGTATGCGGTCCGCATTAAAATATATTATTTTGGTGAAAAAAAATGTCAATGATATAATTCATATCTGTGTGCAAACGTTGTAAATGACACATACTGTGTTTTATCAAATATTTAGTACCAATTGACTAAATCAAGTAATTCACAAGCTACTAAATCATTGTGTAGCTATTTGATATGAAATATAAAATATATAAATTAATGATATCATTATTCATCGGGTTCGCTCAAACAGTATAGTTATAAAGTGGGCCAAGTCTACAAAAATACGGTAAAATTGTCAACTTAGCATATGCCAAATATTTTTTTTTATTGCTTTGATAAAACGACAACCATATTATTAATAGGAGATAATTTGATATATTATAGTTAAATCATAATCAGTTAGCAGATAAATCACCAAGCTTCAACTTTCTGGATGTATTTATTATCATCGTTTACCAGTCTTAAAATCGATATTGGTACCGTTGTTCTATTTTTATGTTCTCATTGGCTATAATTATAATTTATTTTCCTTTTTCCTCAAAAATAAAATTATTTATTCATACTATTAATATTGTTGAATTGTAATGATGATAAAATAACATTATATATAAACTAGCTGACCCGGCGAACTTCGTACTGCCAAACATTCAATGAATGTAGTGATACATTTCAGCTAAACTTAATTTACGATTTAAATTAACATAATAAAATGAACAAAAAACAATTATTATGTTCAATATTTTATTAAGACAATTTATATAAAGAAAATAAAAGTTTTATACAATATTAATACCTATATTATTTCTGTATAACTAAAACAAAGTTGTCGCGATAAAATGCGACTGCCGCAGCGATTGTGACTTTTGTGCGTCCTTTTCGGTTGGGTAGACGGGAAGTGCGTTTCATACATCAGCCATTCACGGTGGTCCGTACCAATTTTTTTCCAAATATGAAATATTATTATTACACGGGATTTCGGTAATATACTCGATGACAATGACGTTCACATGATTTAAAAATAATTTACGGATAAACCAAACACGGATTATTATTGGTTGTGATAATGAACATTTGTCATTCTCGCTCGTTTCCTACTGGGAATCCAGTCGCTAGCAGCCTCGCGCCGTCACCGTTTTATTTTCGATTGAGTACACGGCAATCCGTTACCGCGTGATGCTCAATGAACGGAAAAAAATAATATTATTAAGTTTAAGTTACTATACGACTTTAATACGATTATTAAACTGTTCAAATATCTTTTTAGATTAATATTTTGTTTATTTTTTTCACGTAAATCTTTCCGATATACTTTAATAGTTTTTCTGCTATTCGGAGCGGAGACGAATTCAACAAATCAGACTATATAAAATCTGTTCAGCCGTTCTTGAGTTATAAATGGTGTAACTAGCCCGATTTTATTTTAGTTATATAGAAAAAATAAACAAATAGTTAAAATAAATAAATAAAAGCATAACCTGGAAGAGAAGAGGGAGCGAGATGAAAATCATCCGTGTTTATACACTTATTTTAAAAAAAAAAAACAATAATTTTTATGGTTTAATGGCTGTAGGGGGAAAAACAAGGAAAAATACAATAACTATTACCATATCAATAATTTTTAATGAAATATTTAATACAAATTATACATTTCTAATAATGTTTTATATTAGTTAAAAATATAATCTATAATTTTGAAATTACACATTTATGTGATGCGTACCAATACAATACCGTATAATCTAAATTATTAAATCTAGAGGGCAATCGTCCCTTCACACCCACACCCTCAAATGCGCCCTTGGCCTGGATTATTATTATATTTGTAAAGTACGACCGGTTTTGAATTAAAAATTCATCGTCAGATTTATACATAGTCAATGAAATCATGATTTTATTTTTTATCCTCGGTCGCGATATTATTGACTTTGTATAAACCTGACGATGAATTTTTAATTTGAAACCAGTCGTACTTTACAAATATAATAATACTTCAGGCTAAGCTTTTATTTATTTGTTTATTTCTATATATGAATTATTTGTTTATTTATAAGACATAAATTCACGAGTATTTAATAATTTTTATTTTATTTTTTATTATTTTATTAAATGTTTAATTCGATAATATTTTGAACATTGTATATTATGTTCAACTGTATATATATCTGCACTGTTATAAATTATCATTTTTTTCTTATACTTAAAAGAACGCAGTGTATTTTGTACAATCGAAAAAGAAACATAGACTGTGGATAAAACAAATAAATCATTTGTTCGATATATACGATATTTTCATACTCTAAATATTATAAACACCGACAAATTATTTTTGAAAGAGAAATGTAAACGCAAATTGGTACTGTTTACTATCTCCATTAATTGTTTTCGAAACAATTTATTCCTTAAGAGAGTCGATAAAACGCATATGTTGCGGTCCAACTTGGTTGGGTTTAGAGGCCCACGGCGGCGATGGTCGAGTCGTTTTTGTGTGCGAAATCCGCCCGCATATTCCATATACGCGAAACGTGTACAACGTATTCACACACACATATATATATATATATACATATACATTATACATATATAATATTATGTGCGATTACGATGTAATTTCCAGCCGGACGTTCGGATTACTGCCGCCGCATGGCGTTCCCTCGAGTTCTGTTTTTTTTTCTTCTCACAGTCCGTCCGTCCGTCATCACATTATTACGTCGTTAATGTTATCGCCACCATCGTAAGTAAGACTATACTTATACGCCCTTCCCCTCTGCCACTGACCGACCATCGACCACGTTATCCTAAGCCTTACCACATACGCTTGCGGCAGGAGTCGATGGACTGTGAGCGGGGTACCAAGACGCACGAGTTACGACGGCGACACGACAACAACTAACAACTGTACACGACGATGGTCGAACCACTACCGCGGGGGAAAATGTGCGTACACAAAACGATTAATCGTTTGCGGGTGAGCAGGTTGGACGCTGCGGCGGTGGATCGGTGCTGGCGAAATGTCCTACAGTTTCAACCCTGCAGAACATGGTAGACCGTATAACAACACACACGGGCACATACCCGCACATACATATGAGCGCACGCATACACACACACACACACACACACACACACACACACACACACACACACACACACATAAACATACATAAACATGCACTCACTAGCGCCACATTTAGCCAAGTTTACATGCCTGTGGCTTATGTAGTATAGCATTTGACCTGCATGCTAGTATAACTAGTACATAGTGATTTGGACACTTTGTGCACGTTTAAGTAAGGTTGACGATTTATACGATCAGATAAAAAGTGCAAAAGTGTGAGTATTGAATAAAACTACTATTGGTGTATGGTAGAGGTTGGTTAATTTTTCATATATATCTTTATAATTTGATTAGTTTTAGCAGAACATGATGTGTGTGGAGAATGTTAATTGATAAATTAAATTTACATAGTTAAAAGTTATTAAACGTTACAGTTATAATTTTTTTTTTTTAGATTCTTTGTGAATTTGAATTTTCAAAAATACCTCTTTGTTTTGAGAAGAATATTTTTATAGATTTTGAATGGGAAATATGTATTAGAACGGCGTTAAATACAAGCAAAATAGGTACATACCTGCATTAGGAACAATAAGAGTCCGAACGTGTTATTTATTTTTGTTTTTATTCATTCTGTTGCGAATTTAAATAACAGTTGTAAGATCTGCGGACATACACAATTTACGTAATATTTTATTCTTGCATGAGTTATTCGACATGTTAAAATAACATTTCTAATCGCACGTTAATACACATATAATGATTTTAAATTAAACGCATCATCGAAATTCGAGGACGGAGAGAAATAAATGCTTGAATTTCAATACATTAAAATATACGCGTGTTTTGACGCATCACCACTTTGTAGCACTCTTAGCGCTTATATGTATAAACAAAGCGCGCATTTCGATGGAACCGGGTGACACCAATAATTAATTACGCTTTGCACACATATTGTTATTATTATTATTATAATCTTATTACTAACATAACCCGTGTGGAGTGTACACGCTTTGTATTCTACATACAGCGCAAACGACTCGTTTCATATACGGCATAAATTATATACGTATTGACGTCTATTGTAGCGCATCTCAACATAAAATAGGCTTCCAACTAGTTTTAAATAAGTTGCCAAAAAATCCAAAAGTTTCTACTATTATATCAATATATTTTTAATTTAGACTACGTGTTTGAAATTAGAAATAATTAAAAAAAAAATAATCAAAAATGTTCGTAAATTATTGACAAACAAGTTTTGCCAATTCAGCATTTCAGTATATTATCGCTTTAAAGATATTTTATCGGTTCTATCATTACAGAACCGGAATTTGATAAGTTGTTGACGAGAAATTAACCAATATTTTATTAATATATTTTTTTGTACCATTTGTCAATAAACCGAAGTTCGATGTATAGGTACTTATTAATCGTGTCTTGTTATAACAATTAAAAAATTAACGATGCGGTGAATGAAAAATTGTATTAATACTTGCGGTCACTTACACACGAAGCTTGAAAACTGCTGGTCTTGTGCATAATTAGTATGGTAAGTGCAGTTAGTGATATTAAATTACTATGTTATTTAAAATTCTGTTTATTTTTTTAACACATTAAGTGATAAAGCATACTCATAAATGTAAAAATTAGATAACAGAATTAAAAACTAAATTTGGTTACCAGAAAAACTGTTGACGAGAATCATCATAATATTCGAATATTAAAACATATATACGTATAATATATCTTTTAATTTACTCTTCATACACCAGAGAAATAAATCTCTATACACCTCAACTTTCACGTCTATACTGTTGCGGATTGGAAAAGTTCAACTTTTTATAGTTCTTTTAAATTTGCGTCAGATTGTAAAAGTTCGCGCGAGCTTATCTGTTTCATAGTATTGTAATAAATCCTGGATAAACAAAGCGTTTTCTGGAAAGCGTTATATTTATTTAGTCACCAATAAAACAGCCAATGAATCTGGACAGCGGGAACCGTGCGCTCTCTCTTCTGTCTCCGGTCCTTCTTTCATTTTTAACGGGTTTTTATTTCAGTTTTTAATTACACAAATTTTTGCTTGAACTTCTTTTTTATCTTTTTGTTTATTAATTTTTATTATATATTTTAAAGAAATCAAAAAGCAATTTTGATATTTTTACGATAACCATTACACAGATAAATTCTGTATACTACGTACTCCTTTTATTCAAAGTAAACTTTTCACTTGCCTATTTAATATTATTTTTAACAATCACACCGTAGACAAATATTTTATAAAATATTAAAAAATACAAACTGAGTTATTATCAAATTTGTTTAAGCGGTGTTTTTCGAATGCCAATGTACATATGTATAAATGTGTATACCTATAATATCGAATATATCCTATACGGTTTAAAAAACATTGACCGTAGAAACTCACAATACTGTAATAGTTTATATAATTAATTAATAATTAATTATATAATAGTTATTGGACATAACTGTACATACTATATACAGTTACGTCTAAATAAAGTCACTAAACTGATACTACAATATTTTGTATTTTTACACTCTAGTTAAACTTAAAGAGAAATACATTTTTTTAAATAATCAAATATTATTGTGTATTCCGTATTCCATATACTTTTTCAGTGTGAAGAAACTTTATTATTCACGTAATTCACTATATTTTTTAACACAATGTTAAACAATAATATAATTTTAATATCTAGTCCTATATTCAATTGATTTTACCGTAGTAGTGATTATAGGTATATTGCACGAGATGAATACATAGAATTTAAACGAAATACAAGTAATTTAATAAATATAACCATATTCATGATTTATAAGTGTAGAGTCTAAAAATATAATTTGATATACTTATTTTTTATAATAATTGTATTGCTATAATGTTTTTAAATAAATGAAAATTAAAAAAAAAAAAAAAAATACTTTTTTTAAAAAAATTGACAAACCTTAATAATAATACCTTGATAATAATAGTTGTAACGGTTGTCAAATATCTGTATTAAATTATATATTAGTATAATTATATAGCGATGAAAACACTTAATGAATAATATATGCCAGTAGAAATTATATAATAAGTATCTTCTACGTGACTGAAATTTAATATGAGAATATTTGAATATTCTAAAATTATCTACTTCTATAATAAGAAAGATTTTTCAAAAACTTAAATAGATTAAATGTAAAAATGGGATATATATATATATATATATATAATATGCTTATATAAATACATATATGCATAGGAAAATAATTAATTGTGTCACATGAAAATCATATCAAATCTGATTATAATTAAATCAAATATTTATATTAAAGTAACTGAATTACTCTATTTTGTCTGTGACCTACATCCTCTGTTCCTATGTATTATTGAATGTCAAAGAAAAACTAAGTACATAAGAAATTGGATACGTTTAAATTATTGTTATTATTGTAAGTAATGCTGTCAACAATGTCATTATTGTTTCTACCTACTGACGTTAGTTTTGTTAGTATTTTGATAATTTTTGTGTACAAATATGCAATTATGAAACAATTATAATTGTTTTGGATAAGCGTATATTCCTGGCACCAGTGTTCGAATCGAGTGGTGTTTGCCTAACCTAACGGAACTCTCCTAGACTTTTTTTCGTGACCTTGTTATATTTAATTTTTTACTGGAACGGGGGTGGGAGGGGGGAGCTACAAAATAATGTCAACGGTATAATGATTTTTACTATTTTTTATTTTTTATGTTATTTTACTCTTTTTTTATGACTGTTTATATCGTAATGGGCGCATCATATGGCATTCCGTATTATAAAAATATTTTTAACTCCAAAAGTCCATATGATATAAAATTGTTTGAAAAGTCTGATACACCGGAGCTCCACATTTATCAATAAACCTATATATGAAAATTAAATTTTCAAAATTTTAGAATTTTGATCGCTACGCTTGCCGGTCCACTCAAAAATTCGAGTGCAACTGCGTGGCACTTATGTGGGAATGGGGCTTCACCTCAAATAGAATAATAATCAAAGCCTAATCTAGTTTTTTTTACAAGCCTTAATACTGTTTTGGAAGGGATTATACTGAGTTTAGCTTGTGAACCTAATACATCGCTGCGGGAGTTTTTTTTAGATTCTGAACGGAGTGATGGAATATATTGGTTTTACAATGATATGTTTTAGATTCTGAACGGAGTGAAGAATGTATTGATTATACAATGATGTGTGTTTTTTTATTTTTTTATTATTTTATTTTTTTAATTTTTTTTTGTGTCTGACGACACCTTTTTTGGCAGCAAAAATGCTTCGATTTGCTTATGTAGCAACTTTTCTGAAAGGAAAGTGAATCTTGTTGCTATTTGGGGGGGTCAAAAGTAAAAAATATTTTTTAAATGCGACGGGAAAAACCCTAAAATAATAAGGGGAAAACGGGAGTTTTTACGCAAAACCAGTTTTCGACATAATCAAATTTTATATTTTGCTATAACTCAAAAACAAATCGATGTAAATATTTGAAATTTTCACCAAATGTTTAGATTAGCGTTCTCTTTACACCATTAAATTTTCAAAGTATTTTGACTTTTATTGAGCTATTTATAGACAATTGAAATTTTCAATTTTTTTAAGTATTTTTTTTTTAAATAACGATAAAATGCTGCCCAGAAAATCTTGAAAATTTAATACAAGGTTTCTTATAAGTTGTTCCTTAACTGATAAAAAAAAATCTAAAATCGTAAGTCACAATTTTTTTTTATAAGTGCTCAAAGTTCCAATTTATACGAAATATGTAAAAATTGCGAAAATTTGCAAGTTATTTTGTAGATAAAAATTCATAAAATTTTTTCTGTTCATACTTAAGGTCCAATATATTAACACTAGGTTATCTATAAGATAATCTTCAAAAATCATTAAAAAAAATTCTACCAGACTTAGAGGAAAAAATTGTATGACTGTTTGTTATTCAAATATTTACGAAATTGCTTAAAATAGCGTTTTATTGTCAAACGATTTTAAATATTTGTTATAATTCAAAAAGTATAAGTCGCAGATTTTTTAAATTTTTACCAGCTGTTAAGATTGGTATTTCCTTTATGTCATATTTTTTTTAAAATATAATATTGATTTTTAAGCCACTTATAGGCATTTAAAATATTCGATTTTTTTACATTTTATTTTTATAATCGGTGATTTTTGGTTCGTACAAAATACTTGAACATTTAATAGAAGATTTCACAGAAGTAGTTCCTATTGTAAGTCAAAAATTATTAAAATCCATAGGCACAATTTTTTTTATAAGTGTTTGAACAGCGAATATTGACATAAAATTACATGTAAAATATAATATAATGTATAATATTCTAGACTGACAAACTATGTCGCTGTAGGCAACTGCCAACCCATCCTAATTGAAAAATATATTCATCGTTTCAAAATAAAATATACTTTTTACAATATTTATAAATAACAATGTATTATATCCTAGACAAACATATTAACTCCGTTCAGAATCGTTATTCGTATACAATGATATCTATCATTGCATGCAAATTTAACAAATCCATTGTAATAATGACCTATCCTATAAACGAGGTGCACTCCACCCCCAATTGTACAGCAGTGCGAGGCCCATCCGGTTCTTTTTTTATCATTGTATCTCGTAATTAAGCTGTTCTAAGTTTGTTCGTAATTATTAGGTATTTTCAAGATTATTGACACAACTCGCTGCTTTGTCATACAACGACGAGCGTAAGTTAAAGTACTTCTGTATCATTGCCAAGCTATTATTATTGTGAATTGTGTTTATATCATAAAAAGGATCCCATTCGGCATATACATCTGAGAAAACGGGTATGTTTAAAGCATTACTTCTGTCTTACATTGATTTTTTGATTTTTCTACTTGAACAACGATGCACGAGTTTAAATATTCTTTATCAAATAGTCAAAGTCTCTTTTCCACTTTAGCAACTTCCTTAAATATTATTCTTCGAATTATATTTGATATTCTCCATGCTCGTCCGTATCTTCATCCGCTCGTATCTCCAACTATACCTGTTGAAACTCTTCCCACGATTCTTAAATTTTCGATCATGGTATTTTAATTTACTTAGGATTATTGTTCGCAATTGACACTTAGTTCCAAAACCGTATTCAATTACTTCTAAGTTGTCTCCGTTGTGATATTACACCGTTTGCCATTTTGTCGTTATACTATTAAGTATATTCGATACGTGACAGTTGAAAATTGATAATTTACGATGTATCGAAAATCAAGAATAATAAGTTATAGCACGATAAGACGTAAATGCATTTAATTCGTGTGCAAGAATCCTATCATGACAGCTGACGTTATAACTGATAAGAATTTAACTATACTCTTTTGAGCGTTCATTTAATTCATCATTTCAGAAATAATAAAAAAGTTTTAGAATGATAAAACATGAAATTTGATATTCAATCAACTAAAATTAGTCATCAGTCTAAAGATAAGGTTTTGATGATTAGGAAAAAATACAAGTAAAAATAAATTGACTAAATGATATGAAGGATCATACAAAATCATTAAACAATTAGAAGATTTAAGTTATTTAATAAATATACATGGAAATGAATCAATACACCCGTACACACTGAACATATAAAACCATTTTATAAAAAATAGTATTTAAATTAATATAATGTGCTTTTATAATGAGGGTGATTTAATTTAAATTGCCAATTAAATTAATAACGGTATAGAACACCGTTCTTAAAATTCAGGAAAAGTAAATAATAATATTGAAATCAGGTCATATCAAGTTTAATATAACAGAAACAATATAGAATAACACTATAGAACTACAAAACACAACTGAGGGTATTATACATTTACAATGTCATAAAAATAATTTGTTGAATGAAATTCAATTGTCATTAGGAGAACATTTTTCTATGTTTAGTTTTAAACTCCCAGAATTTAATTTAGAAACAAACGATTTAATACTTGCTATTTAAACAGCTCGTCAGGGAAATTCTATCTAAGCGTTTTGAATACGAATATCCTGATAGAACAGTTACGAAATATAAAATAGATAGATATTGTTCGTTGCCGGCTATTAATTAGCTTATTGTCTAACAACTGAAATCAAAAATGGTGTTCACGGATTTTATGCGAGTACAAATATCGAATTCGAAGATTTGACCCTAATTATATATAATATGAGTTATTGGTTAAGTATTGTTTTGACAAAAAATAACATTCAATGAAGAGATATCTTCAACCGATCGGTTTTATAATAATACGACACAATTATAGTAACAAAAATAATAACAACAGATGATTAGTAATTATAATAATAATAAACGAATACCGTTGCGGGATATGGATATGTGCTGCGGTTGAGCACTGATTAT
Source organism: Sipha maydis (assembly GCA_034509805.1). Classification (NCBI taxonomy): domain Eukaryota; kingdom Metazoa; phylum Arthropoda; class Insecta; order Hemiptera; family Aphididae; genus Sipha; species Sipha maydis. The sequence continues at coordinate 108,790 of JASXSY010001394.1, forward strand.
AATATCGGCAACGTCGGTAGCAGCAGCTGCTGCGGCACATCGACAATGCTGACGAATAGTGGTGTTGGCGGCGGCAGCAGCGACGATGGCAATGAAGATCGGTTTATGTTTAGGAGCAAAAATATGCAACGAAGCTGCGGTATCGCACGGTATAATTATCTCTGGTGTATAAAAATCTCGTATCGCGGTGTTTGTGGTCGCATTTCTCCGAAACGGTTCGACCGATTTGAATGACATTTTTTTTGCATACTTGGTTGGTATGAGATAAAAATAGCTTTCACTCTTCTGCCCACAATCCCTCATTTTTTTTATCGTGATTTTAGTACTTAGGAATACCTACTACAATTTATTTATTTTAGAATCGGTCTTCAATGTAAAACACTAAAATATGTTCATCAGTAAGTACAAACATTTTATCTATTTCTATGTGTGTTACAATGAGCAATGCCGGCAAGACGCAAGGGGGCCTCTTTGAGCTGTCGAACGAACAAAGCAATAAAAATGCGAAATGGTAGAGCTGAAACCACAGACGAATAAATCCTACAAGATAATGAAAGTGTGCGTGTGAACATGTTGCAATTGCATGTATCTCAATGAAGAGAGGCACAAGTTGAATGAAATCAACAACGACAATTGGAATGGAGAAAGTGTGAAGGTTCGTAATTGACATACACAGAGCAAATTAAACACAACACATAATACCTATTCCTGGTTGTACTAGAAAAATAAAATAATTCATCCTATAAAAATAACTCTAAAAAATAATAAAAACAATAATAATCCTATTTACGAAATCTGAAGAATTATGAAATTATATAATATATTTACTCTGAATATAAATATCTTAGTCATGTAAAGATAAAATTATTTAATACTCAGTAAAAGTAGACTATAAATAAAAAATATTAAATGTTATAAAAATTTAAAAATATATATACACTTATAGTTATAAAAAAGAACAATTTAAAAATAAAATAAAAGTAAAATAAATACCTCAATATTAAAAATAGAGTGTTCGATGATAATATAGTATGTATACATTTATCATATTTGTTAATTTAATAATAGCTGAGTTTATTATTATATATAATGGTCATAACTATTTTTATATAGGTCAAATGATTTCAAATAAATAAATTTACTTTATAAGTTAAATTTAAAATAAATTTAAAAATTATAATACAACATTAGATATAAATAATAGTTAAATCAAAGATATTAATATAAATCTGTACTATAATATTTTGAATTGCGTTATTAAAGCAATATATAATATATTATATTTTAAAAAATTCAATAGGTAAATATGAAATAAAATGTTATTATAATTTACATAAAACGATTGGAATACTTTACGTAAAAATTAACCGATTGACTGATTAATGCTGGTACACTCAAAATTACTATTCCAAATCGTTTGAAATGTTGAAGAAATATAGCTATCAGTAGTTCTTATGTTGTATCTCATTACGTTTGAAGTGTTCTATAAATTGTTTGCAACTGCAGTAATATTTGAATTTTTTTTTTTTTTTAGTTTATAATAATGGACTATACAAATTTTGGGTGTAATATTCATACATTATACTGGTTAAAATTTACAAATTTAAATTTAGTGAATTGCTTTAATGATTAATAACTAGTTGTTTCTAATTTCTACATAGTTTTGCCAAATATCATGGTTTAAAGTAATAAATATCTATATAATAATTCACTAATCGTTTGTTCAATCAATCGCAAAAAAATTTGTGAAAATTATTCAATATTTTAAAATGTTATAATAATAAAGTAAATGAGGAATACACAAAAACATATCAAGAAAATCGTCGCAGTATCAATTATTATTAATTATAATTATAACTCTGATAATTATTAGAAAAATGATCCAGAGTCACTCAGAAATTAATTTAACCGTCCTATACTAAGAACATTTCATAGACACTCATAGATTATCGTAAACAATATATGAAAACAAGAATTTTTGTAACGGTAAATTACTGGAACTACATATCTAATTATTATGTATTTTTTTATTTATATTATAGAGAATATAACGGAGAAAATCTTAGGGATCTAAAATATATATATATATATATATATTCTCTCATAAAATATACTAATTTCCAATAAGTGGTAGAAGCACTCTACTATGCAAAAACCCCATAACATAAATATAAACCAACAGTAATATCAATAATAGTCTACTTAGAAAAATAAATATTCAAAGTTAATGAACAATCATAGACAAAATTATTCCATATCTATATTATAGCTACATTTTATATGAAAATATTTGTTAAAGTATATCCTAGAACTACTTGTTCAATCGTTATAGGATTTTTTCAGTTATAGAGACCATTACGGAGGAGGTTTATGGCATAAATTCTAAAACGAATCGTTAACAAAGACTCTCACTGTCAATTCGATCTAGAAATAGTATAAATTATGTTTGGTTGTCATAGATAGATAACTTCTAACCAGTTCTTAGCACTTCATTATTTTAACTCATGTGTTCTGGTTGTAAAATTATTTATGGTATATGTTAAAATTTGCTAATTATGCCTTGTAGTACAGATTGTGAATATTCTTTTTAAATAAAAAAATAAAAAAAACAATTTTTGTAGTTAAAATTTGTCAAACATTTTCAAAGAGAAAATCATATAATTCCTTTCACTTGTACTTTCGTACCAAATGAAACATTTGAACTTATTCATATAATATTAATAAAATAATTTGTATCGACAGGGAGTTGGTAGTTATCAAAACATTTGATTATAATTTCGTATACATAATACCATAGAAATTTGAAAAAAGACGGACAAAGGAAACAAACATTTTAAAAATCATGAGTATCTCAACTGTAAATTATTAATTTTCATCGTAATCAATTTATCTTATATTCATTTGAATAACTAATTTGCAAATAAAAATTATTACTTCTTAAAAATTTGTCAATTACCGCAAACTCGTTTCATAGAGAACATAGTATTCATTTAAAAGTTTGAAAGATTAGTAGTAAAAAAAAAGTAGTACAAAGAAGTAATTTGCATAGTCTAAGTTTAAACCAAAAAAGTTTACATAATTTTAAGTTTAAAATTGAAATGCTAAAAGAGTAGATTACATTTTATTGGTCTTGCATTTTTTTTATAAAAAATCTACTATACTACAATTTTTTATCAATTAGAAAATCTCATTAGTTAAGTACAATAATTTTCTTAAAAAGTTATTATTTTTGATATATATATAGTATATAAAATTGTTACAAGTTTTTTGTTGTTACACAAAATATGACATTGTAGTTTTCAATTCTTAATACTGATAAGCAAACATCGCGTAAATAGAAAGACATTCTTAAAATCTGTTTCAAGGGAGAGTTTAGTTATTTAGCCGGCGAGGAGATTAGAATAACAATGTTTACCACGTGTTATGTTCGAAAAATGTTTAAGAAAAATATTCATAGTAAATCCATAGAGGTTTACGTACCAAGTAAGATTAATCATGTGTAAAAGTTGTACAACACAAAGTAGTACTAAATAATATCTTTTTGAGAAAACACAATCAACTTTTCATTGCTTTAACTTTTTAAATTAGACAATTTTAATCGTTAAAAACTTTTATGTTTAAACTTTTCCTTCAGTCTGTTTGATCCGTGGAGACTCTAAATAGTTAAAAATGTAGAACTTCAATTATATTTTACTAATTTTAGTATCGAAGTACTCATTTTTTTTTTTTTTTTTTTTTTATAAATAAGTTAGTTATAATATAACTTTGGATTATTCTGGTTAGTATATTTTGTGCTCAACAAATTTATTAATATCGTGTTTCCTTAAAAGTTTTTTTTTTTTGGTGACATTTTTTGATTGTAGCTAGAAAAACGTCTGAATACTTTTACTGAGTGTTTTAAGATATGTGATTAAATTTAATAATAAAAAACTATATAGTAACTAATTATTTATAATTATTACCTTAATCGTTTCGTGGTTTTATCAAAATAGCATTGGAAGTCATCAATGTCAATATCAATCAAAAATCATGTGCTTTAAATAACATTTTTGATTAACTGCATATATTTGTCTACGATTTCTTGCACTTTAAAATATCAATGATTCGAATTCGTTTCTTGTAACTGAAGTATTTTTTTCTCATAAATTTCGATATCTAAAAAAACTATAAAAGAGTTCTTTATACACTGCTTAATTTAATTTAGTAGTTAAGTTTTCGAAAGACATTTGAAAAATTGCTAAACATTAAATTGAAATGTATAAGCATACTAAATTTACATTTTATTTTTTATTTATATGTTATTTCATAAAGAATACTAGATCTCATTGATTTCATGGGAAGTCAAAATTGTTATAAAGATTATAATGACTTTGAAAAAAATTATTAAATAAAATGATCAAATTGTGATTATAATTTAAAAACTATTGATATTTGACGTATTTATATAGCATACAATGATTAATTATAAACATAGTATAAAGTTTAAATGTAAATTAAGTACATCATGCAACAAATATATTTATAAGACAGTAATTGTAAATTTTTATTTTTTTAGATTCTGAACGGAGTGATGAAATCTATTGATTTTACAATGATGTGTGTTTTTTTTAATTTTTTTTTGTTTTTGTGTCCGACGACACCTTTTTTGGCAGTAAAAATGTTTCGATTTGCTTAAACAGCAACTTTTCTGAAAGGAAAGTGAATGTAGATGGTACTTTGGCAAGTCAAAAATCCAACTTTTTCAATACTTTTTTAAAAAATCGAAAAAAACGATGAAAAAACGGGAAATATTACGCAAAATCACGTTTTTACAAATTACATTTTTTTAAAATGCTCTAACTAAAAAACGAAAAACCGCAACAAATTTAATACAAGGTTAGTTAAACTTATCGCAACTAAAAAATTTTGGAGATGTTGAAAATATTTAATTTATCACATTACATAAATCCATTGTTAATTTTAAAAGTCGCAATCAAGTATCAACGTCAACGTCGTCAACATGTGTAATGACCAACACAACATACATTATGCGATATCACATATATAAATATTAAAATTGATGCAATATGTTAATATAAGGTATTATTATAATAACTACATGCATTATTTTTAAATAATTTAACTATGTCGCTGTATGCAACTGCCAACCCATCCTAATTGAAAAATATATTTATCGTTTCAAAATAAAATATACTTTTTACAATATTTATAAATAACAATGTATTATATCCTAGACAAACACATTAAATCCGTTTAGAATCGTTATTCGTATACAATGATATCTATCATTGCATTGAAATTTGAGAAATCCATTGTAATAATGACCTATCCTATAAACGAGGTGCACTCCACCCCAACTGTACAGCAGAGCGAGGCCCATCCGGTTCTTTTTTTATTTTTAATTAAACCCGCAAAGTAACTATTGAGTTAAATGATTTTTAAATATCGATAAAGGTGAAGTGATTATATTTTGTGGCATAAGATTAGTTAATTTTATTTAGAAGATCTCATATCGCGTACGAAAGCAAATTTGCATTGTATTACATATTACTTTGTTTTTATTTAATAATAAACTCAACGTTCCAAGTTTGTACAAGCTGTGCCTTGGCACAAGCTAGTTTTGTTTATATTAATTCAAATATTAGCTGAAAATAGTTATTATATGAGTAGTTTACATTTTATAACTATATAGAATAATATTTTTATATTTAATATAATTTGCTATATTTTAATAAAAAATAACGGTTTCTCAAAATATTGAATTAGTGATCATAAAAGTAATGTTTTATAATTAGTATAAAAACGAAAATAAATTCAAATCTTAATACATTTTAGTTAAATAGTGGTAGAATAGTGAGTTTTACAAAGAACAGTAACAAAAGTTTTATTGATTTCTATATTCTTTAACATTTATAAATATATTAATTTTGAATTCTGGCTTCACAATTATTTTTAATGAATAATTAAGATTTCTTTATTCATAGTAATTATATAACTTTGATAACGATATGGTAATATAATATGGTATTTTCATTTGTAACATAATATATTCATGCTCATTGATTTAATTTTTAATCGTTGTATTATATTATATCATTATTTATTTTTTTTAGAATGTCGACATTTTGCGCTGCAAACACAAATCACATTTGCTTCAATTTTTCATTTTATTCGCTCTGAATTCCCAGAAATCACTCAATTTAATATTTTTCATATACTTCCAACAGTTTAATTATTTTCTCCTTACATTTTTGGTTACACGATATGAACTTAATTTATTATTTTAAGAATATATTTACTAATTATTTTAACCTTTGGTTTTGAAATTAAATTTTAGTTTTATTGAAACACCCAAAATAATATTTTTTATAAATACAACTCGCAAAATAATCTTGTCAATTTCAGTCACGAATTAAAAAAAAAAGAAAAATGTTCAATACTACAGAAATGTTCATGTCATTATACATTTTTATTGGCGATATACTCGTTTGTTAAGAATTTAGTAAATTACGAATAAACGATGAGTTCTAATTTTCACTGAAAATAAGCATTTAGTGGACTTATTAAATTTTAAGATTGAATTTTGCAAGTACCTTCTCGTGTATTTTACAAATATATTAATTTAATAATATTCATCGTATGGTATCTTCGTTTTGCATAGAGCACATAATATTCATTTATTGTTTTTGGTTTTATCAAATCGTACTTTGTTCTTTGAAACTATTGGTGATACATGGAAATAGCAAAGTCATAAATCACAAAGACTGACATCCAAAATCAAAATAGCTGTAGATAAAGCATTCGACACAAAGATATTTTGTACCAGGAAATACAGAAATCCATATTACTTTATATACTCGTATAATATTATGTACAGTGTACTTATAGATCAAAGGTTCAGTAGCATGTCATACTACTGTAACAAGTTATCATCGAATCTTATGCATACTTTACATACACATATACAGTCATACACAAACACACATGCGCCGCATGTGCGTACGCACGCACGCACACAAACTTACATTAGTAACAGTATATTTATGTTTGCATGTAATTAATATAGCAATTTATTAATTATTATACCATATGTGTATTTTAGTGTTATAAATATTAAAATTATACACGTCACGATTCAATGTGAAATTATCATTATCTTCATTCACAAAATATAGGAATAAATATTTAAATATTTTATCAAAATTTTATAAATCACAAAAATAAAATATACCTACCAATTCGACTTAACAATTAAAAGCTGTCAACGTAGTATCTGAATAGCTATAGTTTTGAAACTATAAAATCGAGTATAAGATTTTTTAGAAGATATATTTTGTAGTATAGAAAAAAATGATAATTATAAAATAAAAATATTTACTGGAGACTCACAAACAAGTTTTATAAACGTTACAATATGAAATGTTGATGAAATCAGATATTTCAACTAATTTTGATTTAACCATTTTAGCCATTTAATTGTTATTCCAAAAATAGAATTATTTTTTATTCAACTCAAATAATTTACCGAATATACAGTGCATGCAAAGAGATACCACTTAATATTTTAATTGGATAACTTTGTATGAAATTGAGGTATTAGAGATATGAAAGATAATACTGAAATACAATTTTTTTTTAAATAGAATTATATATTTTTCCCTATAAATTCAGGTAGAGTATATTTTATTTTTTATTTAACAATTTATGTATAAAAAGATAAATTCTAATTACAAAGTTAACTATATAATAGTATGTTGAAATTTAAAATTTGCAAAATGTGTGGTTTTGACGAAATTTTAATTATGTTTAATTTCATAATTGAAATTCGAAATATTATCTCCCATATTATTAAATACCTGTTTGAAAATAGAGAAGATATAAATAAAAAATAATCTCTGACATTTGTTTACTGATGAGTCTTAATTTACAAATAATAGTATAATAAATAAATGAAAACATAGACTTTGGAATATTAAAAATCCGCACTGGTCTCGAGGTACTAACGTTCAGGCAGTCTGGGGTATAAATGTGTAATGTTGGTTAGTAGGTAGACAACTTTTAAGTTTTTATTTTTATGATGGTACAATTATAGGAAGAAAATATTCTGGTTTTCTTGTAAATCAATTACAATAATTGTTAAAAAATGTTAAATTAGCCACGCATGGAATATTTATATATTTACAAAAAGATGCACTAGTACACAACATTTTTGTTTAACAATATTAAAATGAAATTTTTCCTAACCAACAAATTGGTATCTATGGAATAATTTCATGGCTTACAAGATTTCCAGAATTGATCCCCTTTATAGGAACATTTAAGTAACTGTTTTGTATGAAAACCTATTGATTAATATTCTTTATTTAAAAAACAAAATACAATTGGCATGCAATAATTTAAAAGTTCAAATAAATACTGCCACATTAAAATAATTCAAACGTTTTTGAAATCATGTTTAGAAAATTGAGGTAGAAACTTTGGATTATTTATAAAATAAAAATTTAATTTTAAATAAATAAATCTTAATTTCAAACTCTTTGTATGTTCATTTTTGTAATTTTCATTACCTTTAATATTTAGTTATTTTATTTCTGGAATTTGAATGACAAAAATGAGAGTAGATTACGATAATAACTAAGTGATTTTTATATCTTATGTTAGAACACTAAAAATTTAACATATCATATAAGAATTTTGGACTTATTATATGATATAATAATTATATAATATCGATATGAGTTGATCCATTTGTCCACAATCATTAACAATAGTATTCATTCGTTTTTATATCGCTTTCAACTGTAATGTTTTGCCCATTTTCATTTTAACTTTAAATTATTAATAAAATATATAAATGTAGTTTATATACTATGTTGTGATTATAATATGAGAAAATATATAAAGTAGAATTTCTTTTTGTGGTCAATCATGTAAAATTGATTTATAAATAATGCTGATATCAAAGTATAAAAATTCAATGTAATTATTAGTAATGATAACAAAAAAGTTATTTTTTTAAAATATTATATGTATTTATAATAAACAATAAATTTAAAATATAACGTTTAACTAAATATGTAATTTATGCTTAATTTTTATTAATGAGACGGCACAACAAATTTAAATATTTACTAACTACTTCTTAGTTTTTAATGATACGTAGAAAAAAGAGACATGACTTTTCGGAGAATTTCGCACTTGACAAATATTTAAAAATATTTAATACCAAATTGAAATTAGTAATTAGTTTGTGCAAATAAAAGATAATAAATTTAGAACTAACTAAGGATAATTTTGTAGTATTTAGTAAACAATACAATTTTGTATTTTCTATTACCATAATTGCCTTGCTTAACAGTTCCAATACTGTTATAATAATAATAATAATAATAATAATCTTTATTACAAATAAAATATTCCAATTACACTATTTATAATGTGTTGGTTTTTTTTTTTAAATTAATTATTAAAACAAAAAGTGAAAATTCTCAATTTATGATAGAAAAAAATAACGCTGTTAATTTAATGTTTGATATATCAAATGAATCAATATTACACATAGAATTAACAACTGCTATGAATTTATTATTAGGGTAAAATACATAAAAATGATCGGTATTAAAATTAAAACGTTGAATAAGTTTAGGATAATGTAATTATGAAGTAATTTAAATATAAATTTAAATTCTAGTAATCCGAAACCTATCATTTAATGATATTATTTTATAATAACGGCTTATATTATCATATTCTTAGTAAGGAATTCTTTGAAAATCACATCTATAGTATATCTTAAAAAATTTGTTTAGAATGGATGTTAAACATTGTTTCTGCAAAATACTATCTGTATGATACATTAAGGGAGTGTACTCAAATTTAAAGCAAACAAAAGAACAATATACAACTTTTTAGATTTTATACGATTTGTTTGAATAATTATTATTATTACTAATCCAGAGAAACTTCTACTGCTTCAATTCACAGGTAAATAAATATATTTTATAATAAATAATGATTTCCAGACCAGTTAATGACGAACGAGTAAGCGATAATTTAACGAACATCATAGACAAATCATCGATGAGAAAATCGGATACAATACCTTTCAGTTATAACAAAGACATTGTTCGGCTTACAATTATGATTAAGGTCCAAAAACGACTATTGATGAATTGTTATCAGAAATGAAGACAATTAATCAAACCTTCGTGATTGTTACAAGCTTGGAATAATATACAAGTGTTATAAACACCTAATATTATATAACATCGTAATATTCTTTTTCAGTTGATTAAGAAGTACAAAATAAATTGTAGGGCATGGAGTTGACTTTGTTTAGAAAGAAATGTGAACAGTTCCAACACAGGGTTGAAATATTAGAAAATAAAATCTTACCAAATTATAAACTTGATAATTATCTAAAGCAATGTATTTAGTAATACAAAACATAAATGTTTTTATTTTAGATAATACTCCGAGAAATGTCCAATATAAGTATGGCCATTTCAAAATACATTTGACACGTTGATAGAAAAAAATAAATCATCGAAGAAGAAAATCTTTAATAAAATAAACGTGTCTCATTACAATTTGGCATTACCCGAAGACGTAGTTTAATTGTGAAAACTAATGCTCTAAAATTATTACCGAAATTAACGATTTTGTGAAGGGAGAAAATGAAGACATTAGTTGCTGCGGTAAATTAAACGATTTATGATATGCCGTCATCTAAACACATCGAAGAACCGGACATAACTACTAGCGCCATCCAAAAAGTCACTGAAACCAACAAGATTCAGCTGACGCAAATGAGCAACTAGTCGACAGTAACCTTCAGAGAAAACATCGGTTATGTATCGATTGCGAAGATTACTCCATTGATATCGTGGAAGATTTAACTAGTCTTGACACGTCTATTAACAATTTGACTCATATTTTCACTAGAGAAAATTGTTGCCAAGCGACCACCGAATATAATTGGTTAAATGTCGTCAACGTTTAGGACTGAATCGAGACGGTCAAAACTACAGTGAACGATAATATATATATATATATATAAATATACAAGGCTGGGTAAGTTAACTAATTTTTTTTAACTTGTCCAGTTGATTTGATATAGAAAAATCTAAGTTAAGTTAAAAGTTTAGTTAATTTGTAAAAGTTACAAGATAATAAGAAATAAAAGAAGCTTAACTTAGTTAAAAATGAGTCGAGTTATTTTTTTCCGATAAAATCAATAATGATATATTTTGTTATAGCTTTTATTTTGGAATACATAGCTAGTATTAAAATGTGATATTTTTGCCATCAGTAGTGTGAAATATATTATTTTTTTTTAAATAATTGACTAAATTACTCTATTTTTATTGACCATTACTAGCCAAGTTATTACAATCCAACATTTTGTTTATAGAAACTATGTATTGAAAACAATGTTAATAAGTTAAACGCCGATGTCGATTTCGTATGCGTGATTGCATGATGTGTGTGTCTCTTGCTGACGTTGATACCTATGGGACATGTTATAAACGATTGACGAGTGAGAACCTGTAGTCGCGTAAACATTTGGTAAAATAGAAACGCATAAAACATTGTTAAATTGTTAAATCTCAAATATGAACGGTTATAGTTGTCTTCATAATATTAGAAATTCTTGTTACTAGTAATAATTTCAACATGCAGTAAATTATACAAAAAAAATATTATGGAATATAACATTTGACGACACACAACAGATTCAGTTAAATAATTTGCACCACCATAACTATAAATCTTATATATATATGAATGAATACAATGTATAACAACACATTTTAATTAATTATAAGTACAACCATGTATTGGATACTGGGAGTGTTTAATATTATGTTTCTCTTTTCTCAATACTCCTATAGTATTTTTTGTTTAATCTGTACATCAAAAATTAATTACTTAGTACTATATAGTATATAGTATTATTCATAAGCCAATTCACATAAATTCTTATTTTCTATAAGAATAGGTATTAGGTATTAATATTCGTATTTATTATTTTGATATTTATTGTTCTTTTTTACTACAGTAAATGGAATGTTGAAAAAAATAGCCAAAAAATAAGCCGCTACGTTAATGTACCATAAAGTCAAAAAATTATATCAGAAGTAACATACCATTGAAAAAAAATGCTTATAAAAACAAACTTATTGGAAATGGGATATTTTCTAGACTCATTGAAGAGCCATCTCCACTATTGTTGTCGCACCAGTACTTACTTTGGGCAATGACAAAAGAGCTGCTAAAGTAAATAAAATTTCAATCTCCAAACATCTAAATGTATAACCACGTATAGCCCCAGCTACAGAAAAACCACGGAGGTCAATAAACGAATCGTTTATTGTCAACAAAGACAAATAATTGCTATGCTTAAACTGAAAACGTTAATCTTGCCAATCTACTTTGATTATTAAATAATTCGAATGTGCACCATTCGAAGGTACAATCAGGGTCGTATTTACAATTTATGTGGGTTGGGTCAACTATACTTTTATGCCCTCCGCCCCACTAAAAAATAGATCTACCTTTTTGATTTATCTTTGTACATTTTTAGTTAATGATTCTTTATTAATTTTAATTTGTCACGTTTTAATTATTATTATTTAAATATAGGTTTAACAACATATTTTATACACTGCAAAAGAAAAAAAATATTTACAAAAATGAATACAATTATAATTTTTTTTTAGATTGCTTATTGGCAAAATGTTCAATAATATCTTTATAGTCTAATTCTTTTGTGATTTGTGATTTTATATTGAATAATTATATTACAATATTAATATATTACACTGGGAAACAGCAGTGCCCAGCCACCCCCTACCCTAAATTAATTAATATTTGGTCACCCAGGGAAAATTAGTTACTGTCAATAATTTGTGAACGTATACCATTAAGATTGACTGTTGTGTGTGATTCCTGGCAAGCTTATAATAATATTCAACTAACTGACCTTTATACACACTCAACAGTAAATCACTAATATAACTTTGTGGATCCTATAAGTGAAACTCATACCCTTAATGTTGAAAGGATGTGGGGAAGTGCTAAATGGAGCAACAAGAAACAAAGAAGGACTAAAAGATACTTTGTAAATTCTTATTTGTTAGAGTTTATGTGGCGAAGTAAATTAAACCAACCTGGCCACGTATATCATTTTATATTATTTATAACCATTTATTTATTAATATTTATAGGATGAAATCGAGAAAATGAAGAAACTCTGATATTTTTAAGTATGACTGGATCTTTTGAATTTAAATTTATTCTTTGTATTTGCCTACTACATATCCGAGGCATGCATATTTCAACATTTGCTAAATTTGCTATATCTGAAACGTCCTTAAAAATTTGTTTAAAGTGTTCATCTGCACCTTCTCTAAGCTCTTCTAGTGCACTGAGAATAACCATGACGTCGGATAATGCTTAGAAATATCTTGTTGTTTGCTCTGTAGAGAAATACTGAGTTGTAAAGTGTAGGCAAAACAAGTTACTGTAACTTCAATCGCAACAAGAAAATCAATTTTTGTCACTGAATTTAAATATAATGCAGCTTTGCATGAGCTTTCAGGATTAGGATCATGTGAAATATCTTCAAGAGCATGCACTACATAAACATACAACTGTTTAAATGTAATCAATGCGTCATGACACTCAATCCAACGTGTCTCACACAGTGTTTTCAATTTTTTGAATTATTACTATCACCTAAAATAACTGATTTCAATTTATCAGCTTTTTAGCTGAAGCAGAAAAAAAAGCAGCAATACTTGATACAATACCCATCATATTTTAAATCGAGGAAACATTACATGCCTTGGATAAGCAAAGGTTCAAGGAGTGGCTATAACAATGTGTATAGAATGCTAGTGCACTACCATGATTGCTCATTTAAAATCCGAATTTGAATACAATTATGTTTACCAGAAATTTAAGCTCCTACATCATATCCTTGTTCTCTAAGGTTATCTAAGTTAAGACCAACTTCTTTAAGTTTTAGTAATATTGCATCTTTTATTGCTAAACCAATTGTTGAAGTAATTTTTACAAATCGAACAAAATCTTCTTTAATTATCCAAGATGAGGTATTTACATACCGTATACATACTGCTATCTGCTCAACAGTGCTAATATCAGTAGTTTCATCGCATAGTAAGGAAAAAATCGAAATTGTTTGACTCGGTCAATTATTTTTCCTACAATTACATCACCAATTACATCAATTATTTCATTCTGGACTTTGGGACTGATCATTGTACTGATTTTAGGAAAATTTTTAAAGTGTCTTTGAAGTTCTGTATCACCACTGTCGACCCGAAAAACCAGAAGTGCACGAAGAATACCTTGTTCACCACCTATACAAGAATTTCTCACACTATCTAATGATAAAGATATTGTCAAAGAGATATATTTTGTTATTGCAATACTATTGCAACTATCCTGAAACAAATATGATTATACTAATCTATAGTTTGCTTATTTTCTACCACATACAAAGTTATTACTTATTATAACATACTCGTATACTTACGTCAGACTCAAATTTTTTTTTCTTAAAATTAAATACAGAAAACAAGTTTGGCTTTTTCTCAGACATTATTTACAAGTCACAACAAATTATTATTAATAAATAGGCAATGACAGATTTCTGTTTCACGTTTGCACATATAATTGAATTAAAAAACACAGAAACAGTACAGTAAAAGGAGTAATTAGCAATAGGTAGTTTTCCACTGTTGTTGATCGCAATGGTCGATGTGATCACATGATGCGTTACATCTCAGATAACAGTCGTTGTCTTGCACATATTATAAATAATAATTTATTATCTAAATCAGTGTTGCGTATCATAATGTTCGTTACTACGTTCATATCGATCAAAAAATATTACCCGATCCTTATATTATGTAACGTATTATATACCAACAATACCGTTTTCATAAAAAATATCATGATGTGTATTGTGTACTTTATATTTTATTATATATTTCCATAACATGGCCAATGGAGGGGGGGGGCTGAAGCCCTCTTAGACCCCCCTCCCCCTGTGTACGCCACTGACCACTATCAATATAGTAAGGAAACTAAGAACATTTAAGAATAAAATATTGAGAACAAATTTTAATTTTATATATGATCTCAGAATAGGTACATGGAGAAGAAAATATAATTGGGAACTACGGGAAGAGTTGGGACTGGTTTCAGTCAGAAGCTTTATAAGTAACCAGCAAATGCAATAACTTGATCAATTAATGTGCAGAAATGAATACAGTTAATGTGATGCTAGAATGAAAATCTTTGAAGAAAAATCTAGAAAGAAGTGGATAGATACAGTAGAAGATTTTAAGAAAATAGTTCATAACATATGCAAGTGGAAGCAGACCGGCAAAAACTCTTGAAGAGTTACAAATGCCTGTAGAAAAAGAATTAAAATAAAAAATTCCTTTCACTCTCCATGTAAATACATTTGTATATTATATAATAGAATAATTATG
Source organism: Sipha maydis (assembly GCA_034509805.1). NCBI lineage: Eukaryota > Metazoa > Arthropoda > Insecta > Hemiptera > Aphididae > Sipha > Sipha maydis. Next base: position 124,317 of record JASXSY010001394.1, read on the forward strand.
ATTACGCGTGTTTTGAGGTTTTTATAAATTATTTGTCATACGTAAATTTTGTGTCTGAGTTGAGTGTTATCAACCACGATTAAAGATAAGATTGTTACCCAACGAGCTATAATCTGGTGTTACCCGTAATTTCTTAGCATTAATTTCTTTAGCGATCCAAGTGGTGAATTTGTGCAAAAAATCGTATGTCTGTGATAATACCGCAGGCAATAATAATCATAGATAAAAATATATATATGATGTATGATAATAATAAACAATATTCTTATAAATAAATATACCATTTAATAATAATAATTTGCAAGTATTTTTGATTAACCTCTATTTTTTGAATTTATATTTCATATAAAAAAAAGTTGAATGTGTACAAGATTAAAGCACACAATACATATACATTTATTCATATTAGTAACTATATAACTTACAGATACATACTTAAATAAAATTTAAAAATCATTAAAAATCATTTAGTTTAAATGAAAATTAATTTTTTTTATCTACTATTAATTAGGGAGCTACTTATTTAGACAATTTCTTTTTAGTCTTATTTTGTTTTTTAGACATTTGATTTTTTTTTATATACGTGAATCGTCTCATTCTCCATATATCTATAAGTATTTCAGTTTCATGACTAGTACATGGAAAATTCAACTTAGTATAAGTGATTAAAAATTCTCCATTTGTGTTTTCAAAAACATGAATAGAATCTACATGTTTTTGAAAACATTCTTCTAAATTTCTTAGCATCAAGAACAAGTTTTGATTGGGATGAGTTAAATAACCTCTAGACTTTAAATTTACTAAATCAGCCTCTGCTGAAGTTGTAATATGCATATATTACTAACAAATAATAATATGCATATTCCCGAGTCGTACGATGATAAAAATGCACATTTATATTATAAATGTAAATAACTATTGCACACATAATTGTAATGTAAAGCTAAGCCACGCGCAGGTCAGAAACAATGCAATACACATCCTATGACCATGAGCAACTGCAAACAACGTCATCATTACGTCGAATTTGACGATCAAAGGCCAAGGGAAACTAGGTGGCGAAAACAACACCAAACAGAGTATATAAAGGCTCCGTTGCACCACCAACGGCAGACGTGTCCAGCTATCAGTACAAGTCCTTCAGAGTTTCGTCTTCGATATTGTTATCGCGAATATTTTATAATTAATAACTGTATGTTCTTTAAAAGCCATTTACTTAATTTTATTAAAGAGTTTTACAAAGTGTTAAATGATTTAAAGTCACTATATTCCATCCCGAAAACTTCATCATTACGATAGGTATCTGTTTTCATTGGGTACCACGTAACAAAGTATTACCACCAAAATTATTTAAGCCATATATACAAATATTGCATTTCGTTTGATTTATTAAACGCTTTGCAATATACCTAAAAATAAAAAATTTAGTTAGTATATTTACAGAATATTCTTTTATATTCTGATATAAATTTATAACAACCTGGATAAAAAATAAACAGTACAATCAAAAATTGTTGAGTCTGAAAAATGATTTGGTTCTAGAATGTCTTCTAACTCAGTCCCACCTTCATTAACAACAGTTTCTATTTTATTTTTCAATTCAATAATTTTTTTTTTCTCGAGCTAATTAATTTAATGGATCATTTATTATGTTTTTTTTAATCTGTTACTTTAATATGATCATTTGTTTCTAATAAGAAAAATTGAATTAAATAATTTAGTAATATATTTTAGTTAGAGCTAGTACCTTCAAATATAGTGCACTTGCCAGATTTTGGTGGTTTTATAAGAGAGTGTACAGAAAGCATTCTGTACAACTGCAGGAACGTTGGTCAGATGGGATGATTATTTGGACCACAAAATTGCCTTATTATGCCAAACAATTTCTGAATATACCACATAATATATAATAATTAATTATGTTTGATAAATATTTTTTTTAAATAAAATTATTTTACTTCCAAATTATCCTGATTTAATTTGCCAGTCAAAAAATAATCAAAACCACAGTTTTCTAATAAATATTTTGTTAAATCAATTGTAGATTTCAAAGTTATCTTTAATCCATCAGCTGTAGCTCTAGTCGAAAATACATTTTCATCCATCAATTTGTTTTCTACATTAGATTCCCATTCGGTTAACCATGATAAACCTTATTTTAAAATCTAAAAATTAAAGGTAAATTAAAAAATTTTGCATGTATAGTAGATGATTGAAGACACAAAAATTCAAATAATAAGTGAATATTTTAACATATTCTATCAAAATAAAATTATAGATTTTAAATGTTAAATGTTATAAATAAAAATTCAACAGGGTTAAATGTTATATATCATTATTCTAAGCATATAACACCAAAACACAGACACATAACCTAACCTCTAAATCAACACTATTCTTTCTAATTCCTTCTGCAGGAAATCGTCGGTTTAATGAATCAAATATATTGTTCATCATTAATGTAAATTAGACTGTCTTGTCAGAATTGTCTAGTCCTACATAATTTTTAGTTTTGCATAATTCAGTACATACTTCCATAGATGCACTGAACAGCTAAAATAAATAATAATTCAAGTAAAATAATAATAGTTTTTATTTTGCACTAAAAAACAATTTTATTTTATTTAGAATTAAAAGGAAACTACCCTTATTTATTTTCATTATTCTCGTATTATATTCATTAGTTACCTGCACAGCATATTTAACTTTCATTTTGGAAAAACTATTTAAATCAAAATGTTGTTTGGTTAATTTTGGGCAAACTTTGATCAGTGAATTTTTTTCTGTCTTATAAACTATATAATAATGACTCCACTTTATGAAGGATTTAGATGGATGTATCTATAATATAAATGAAAATATAAACATAGTGCTCAATTATAACTAAATAATATATACCCTTAGTTGTTTTTTTCTGGTATAAACGGAAGCGAACAGTTTTCATTAAATGCGGCGTATCAGAAAAAACAAAAATATTTCTATTGAAATCAAAAGGATTTTCAAAATAGTTTTTGAAATCTTTTTTTTTAACACTTATTCCCAGTTCTTTCCATAAAGTACGGTTAGTAGTTGCCCCGTCACTAGTCAAGCCAACGACTTTTGCTCCTGCATTTTCCAGCAATATTATAGCTTTAATAACAATTTTTGCAAGATTTTTTGCACCTAACACCAAAAATTATTAAACAATTTATAATGAAATATATTATTATTTTGAATTTCTATTATTAATGTAACTAATAATTTATTGATACCTTTTATTGGACCTTTTAAGGCAAAAACAGCTATGAGTTGGGTAAAATTTTCAGCCTAACTTTGCCACATTAAAACCAACCCATTGTTGACTTTTTCAGAGCTATTTATTTTATTTTCTATTTCATTACCATAGTTTTCTAGCCCAGTAAATGATATAGTACGGCTATTAACACTTATGCTCTCTTTTAAGAAAACTTCATCAAATAACAGAACAGCTATTTTCTGTTTTTCAGTTTTGATAGTGAACTTTTTTTTTAATAGTTTGAAAAAATTCAAGTCAAAACCACAACCAACTTGAACAGCTAAAAGATTTCTTCGAACTGTGTTTATACATGGCAATGGAAGTATGTCATTATCTTTTAAAAATTTGTAACCACTGGGAGATCTAAATTAAATTGCATAAAATAAGGGAAACATATAATCATAATAATATTTTGTAATGAGCTTAGTAGCTAGTTCTTACCTAATTTGAAAAAGAAGTCACAAAAGTGTCCAGTTTTCACAATATCTTCTATTTTTAATATTTTTAAATTTGGATGCTGCAAATATTTCATGTATAAGTTCAGATTGGCTCTTGGGAATTGTATGATTTTCTAATAATATTTTTACTTGCTCTAGAACAATTTTGTACAACTATTTTCTTGGCTTTTTGAATATTTTTAATTATTTTTTTTTATTTGGGGAATAGTATGTTCTTGGACTTATTCTTTTTGAACTCTTGTACTCTTTTTTTTTTTTACACAATACAATATAACAGTCGCTTGCACCATAAACAAGAAGAATCACTAAATATTAAATCGTTTTATAATAAAAATTAATATTTCAATTATAATTTTTTATGTTATCAATTTGTAGAATAGATAAATTCACCTATTAATTTCAGGTAGCACTTTCAAGCATTTTTCATGGAACCATTTACCACATGTTTCAACATATTGCTTACCAAAATATGTTTTATAGGCAGTAATATCATTTGTTGATATTGACCCATTACAAATCCTAGTTTTATTAAACATATTCAAAACTAATTCTAAGTCTTCTTTGCTTTTTAACAAAGAATTAGAAGAACCAATATCTGCAACTGATATTTCTCGACCATAAATATGTAAAATAATATTTAAATCTGTAATATCAAATAAAATTATACATTAAGTACTTGCAGTGTATTTTAAATAACTAAATATAATAATTTACCCACCTTACTAGTACTAGATGTTTTTCGATGAACCTGATGTATGAGACAGAAAATGATCCCATTTTATAAAAAGAAATTAACTTGTTAAATATTTTAGCTTTGTCATCAATTAAAGTATCAACCGACCACTTAATTGGTAAATTAATTTTATTTGTTTGATCAAATATAATATTAAATAGACCAGTTTTTTCAATTAAATCATCAAGGTGTAAATAAAAAAATAAAAAAAAAATACAATAATGTTAATTAAATGTTTTATAAATTACCTACTTTAATTTTTTTATGAAGTTAGTACATTTTTTCTTCATATTCATTATTGATTGGTGGACTACATTCCATACTAAGACAGTAGTTATGGTCATTATTATGTTTTAATCAGATTATTTCTGGTTAATTAGAAATAATAATACATTAGGTATAATATTATTAGTGTATAATTATTACATTTAATTCAGTTGTTTCATTAGATTATTAGAATTCCTAATTGATTAATAGAATAATACCTGAACATTTTGCAACGATATGTCACTTTTAATAAGAAGTGGAACAGCACCTTCTCTCAATCTACGTCGTTTTAAACATACCTAAAATATTTAATACCTGCTTATAAATCATTACATATTGAATATTAACTAGTTATTACCTATTACTATATAGAATATGACTATAGTCATATAGTTGGTTATTATTTAACCAAGTAGGTAATTTAAGTTAATTAATGTATACTTAACTTAATTTACCGTGTATTTGGAAAAGCCTTGTCCAGACTCCCACGTATCAATAATGTCACTTTTATTAAAATGTGATCCTCAAACTCTAAATTGTTTTTTTAATTTTATACCTAGAATACACTCTCATTCTTTCAATTTAATCTCACTTTTAGGTACAATAAAAGAAGTTTTGTGTTGATTAATACAACTCGGTACACAACATTTCATTTTAGTTAATTAAATAAAGGTGCGTAATTATAAATTATAAATTTATAATTATTAAAAATTATAATTATAAATATAAAAAAAAAAAAACGCAAAAGTATATTTATTATGCTTAATCGTGATTTAAACCGTGGAAAATTGGAGGGAAATTAATACCTGTGTTTACCACTTGAAGCACTAATACTCGGTTCTTATCAACAAAAATTGTAAAGAATATTTCAGAAGCATACATTTTATTAATATCACGGCTCGTTGAGTATCCATCTTATTTTTAATAGTTTTATCAACTAAAATACATAGAAGAGGCATAAATAATGATAACTATATTTGTGATTATTTTCCATATATTTTCTCTAAATGTTTTACTTCAATATTTATTTTAATCAACTACCGACACAGTCGTAGTTTTGCCGCTAGTTTCGTCATCTTACGTACAATATCACAGCTTTTATATGAGGTATAGATTATACATATATTGCCATGTACATCGACACTTGCCAACTTACCACAATGGGTGATTGATAATTGTGTCACATTTTATCTACTTGTTTCGTATATAAAATATTTGTTTACATTTTACTTCCCAGATATTGGAAAACAAATTTAATCTATATTTTTTAAGTGTACCCAGAGACTGCACCATTAAAGTATAGCACAAAATTATACAATATATATATTATTTTTTTTTTCAAATAACATGATACATATCTTACAAATTCAAGGATTTTTACCCTAGTTCTTAATTTTTAATTTCATTAAGAATAACGTTTTTTCTAACTAAAGTTAATCTTATTGCTTTTACTGTTCCTACCTACACTTTTAATTTTTTTATATTATATATTTTTTTTATTTTATTTTATTAAATATACGGGATAAACCCTTTGAACATATTATATACACATTACATCTATTTGACATTAATATTACAAATTATGATAAATATTAAATTAATAGCTATAGGTACAGTTAATTATTTACAAGATAGAAATGAAGGGTCAACATTGGCATTTGACATCATGCGTGTAAAAGGCTCATTTTTAAGGTAATTAGTGGAGGCGAATGGAACATAAAAAGGAGCAACAGATCGGGAATGGCGTTGAGGAACTCTAAAACAAATTAAGGAAAGCAAATAGGGAGAGTCGATATCACCTTGTAACAAGCTATTCAGGAACTTAATGCCTGATATCCGTCTACGCTCAGCCAGCGAAACCAGCCCTAGTTGAGAAGCAACTGGTTCATAGTTGTGGGGCTCGCAGGGGATATTTAACCTAAAACTAGCATGCCTCATAAATTTACGCTGAACCCTTTCAAGCATAAGGGAGTCATTGAGGTCATGGGGATCCCAAATAACTGCACCATACTCAACAATAGGTCGAACAAGTGCACAATAAAGCACCTTGTATGATAGACCTAACCGAAAATTCCTACATAATCTTAACACAAATCCCAGAGTTTTAAAAGCCTTACAACAAATATGCTCAATGTGGGGTCTAGAATCAAGATCACTACTAAGAATAAATCCTAGGTCAGTTACATAGTCGTTAGAACATGAAATAGCTGTAGATCCGAGATGATAAGCAAATTTGACAGGGGACTGAATCCTGGTAAAAGTCATGGTCTTACACTTAGAAACGTTAAGGGATAGTCCTAGAAAATTAAACCACAATTTTAATAAGACCTTCTGATGCAATATTCACATAAAACATTTAAAAAAATATGAATATCGGGATGTGATACATACAATTTTTTTTTAAATATAAATAAAAATACTCGACAGCATTTGTAGTTCGAGTTATAGTTTCAGAACGCAACGCTCACATATGCGAAGATAAAAAAGTACCATTACCAATCTAAATGTCAAAAATATAATCGAAAATGTTGCTAATTTATTGTTTTTAGCATTCACCTAGAAAATATATTACAAAACAGTTATCAACTTTTTCTGAATTTAAAAATGGCTTTTCAAATATAATTTCTAGCCATTTACCTCTTTCAGAACCCTAAAATTTATATTCTTACACATTATTACAAAGTCAATCGTAGAATGAGGTGCGTTTCCTGAAAAGCGAAAACGCACATCCACCGTCTGTCAGACTTGACTACTAGGGGTTAGGATTTTATCACACTATAGGTAACGCAACAGTCTCGGTTCCGGCAAATATTATTTAATTATTTATAAATATTATTTTTTAAATTGAAATATTCACATTAACGATAATGTTCACGTCATGGTCAAATTATGAGCAGGTAACAATATTTCATCGGAGCGAGACCTGCCATTTTCTAAAACAGATTATCAGTATGAACTAGAAACGCACATTCATAGTCAACTTGCAGTATTTAATTTTGGTTTTGTGATTTTTGTCAATTAGTAGTGCCAACACGAATAAAAAAAAAAACTAAAGTTATTGGCTGGGATTTTTAGAGAAGTACGTAATTGATATATTAAAATATAAAACTATTTACTAGGCTGTGACTGTACTGTGACCGTTTACAGTGAATCCCGTAATATAGAAGCGGTAACTCATAATCTACAAAGCCACTTAAATGTATTATCAGAATGGTGTAAAAACTGGAAGATTCAAATAAATGCATCAAAAAGTACAGCCGTGGCCATGAATTTTATTTTGTATTACTGGCTATAATAAATTTTTAGAACATCATTTTGAATCTAAAAATGAATACTTCTAAGGTATTTCTTGCAAATTTCTCACGTGAATCGATATGGGACATCGTTTTTTGGCTTGTTGGGCGTTTTTTACGCTCGAGTCGTAAGGGTCAAAAATGTAATGTGACACATCGATTTATTTGATAATTTTGTTATATAAACGTGGATGAAATTAATTTATTCTTATTTCACATATTTGATTAATTAACATGGATTTTATTGTAAAATAATCATAATTAAACAAGATTTATTTGAAATTCAATAAAAATTGTGTGAATTAATCAGATATGTGAAATAACAACAAACAATTTTTAATATATTTTATCTTGGAAAGTTCTTATATAAATTGATACGTCAAATAAAATTTTCTAATTCTGGCGACTTGGGCATGTAAAACGATCGACAAGCCCAAAATCGATTCATGTGACAAATTTTCAAGAAATTCCTAACGAGTTATATTTGTAGATTCAAAATGATGTTCTAAAAATAGTTAGGTAAAACCCAGGTTTTGAAGATAGAAAAAATATTTCAAAAGATTTTTTATTTAACCAATCCAGAGTGTACGCGTATACTAGTTTCCTTAACCATTTCAGGAACATCCTCTATAAATCAAGGTTTCCTGATATTTTGAATTACAGCAAATAATTTAGACTAAGTATTTATTTATTTATTTATTTATTTAAATGTATAAACTATTTATGTAATAATATGAAAAATTCAATTAAAAACACGAATATGAGTTATTTTTTTTTTATTAAATAATTATTACACAAGTAGTTAATATTTAGTTAATTTTAAATATATGGTTACAATATTTTCATTTATGTAATATGTACTATCGCTTTTTATTCCTTAGGATTATAATTTAAATTTTTAATATATTTGTATATTGTGAAACTCATCTAAAAGCAATTTAGATAATACGAAAATATGTTTTGAATGAAAATTGTATTGATTTATTTATTTTTATTGAGATGAAGAAGATTTCTGAATTTATGCTATAATACCTCGAGATTTATTTTTAAGGCTCAATTATAATATAAAGAAAAGGTAATGGTTTCGCAACGAAAGACTATGCGGTCGTCCCTTACTGTACCTTATTCAGTCTCGTTACGCTTTCACAATTTTATTTTATGCCGTCACAAACCGTATTGTAAATATTTCTCTGAGTAATTCAGCAACAGACAAAATATATTTTTAGTATAATGTAAGCAGTTTTCATTATTATTGTTTAAGTGTTTTTTCGTTATTCCTATATTCTTCAAAAAAATAAAAAAATTGTTTTTGTATTAATTTTATGTACAGACTAGAAATACTATTTTTTAAATTATAACAACATATTCTGTGTGATTATTATTTTCGACTTTTATATAATTTAGGAAACTACGTTCTATTTTTTTTTTTATATTGAGTGGAAAGATAATGTTTTTCAGCCAAGAGAAATTACCTTCAAATGAATATGGTATATATTATATACGCTATAACGTATGGTGCATATTATATACTATGAGAGTAATGATAGCTGAAGGTACTTAATGTACAACAAATACGATATATTCAAGAGGTATGTAAATTTATCAACTATTTGGAAGTGAAATGTATACGTGTTAGGATGATTGGGTATTTACAAATTTACGTGATCGATCTCCGAGTATCTGTTCGCAGTGGTTTTACTGAATTAATATAATATAATACGGAATTCGAACAAAGTTGTAATTAAGACCTCGATTTAAATCTATGATTATTAATACATGGGTCGTTTACAAAGTTTCTGATTTTATTAAGACATTGAACAGAAACTTTTAAATATGATAACCGTGTTAACAGGCTTCTTACAACTAGAAGAACTTAATCGTTATAGTAATACTATTGTAAACGTTTTAATTTTAGTTAAAATCAACTTGTTAGTTGTATCTATTCAACGTCTTTCTCCACTTATATCTTTTCTCATATTTGTCTCATGATTATATATCTTGTTATATTCAAAGCGTCGTTCTGAGCGGTGATACAATTATTAGATATTATCAAAGGGCGACGTTGTTGTAGGAACAGTAAATTGTATAACAATCAAAGGAAGTATTCAAAATTTTTCTTGTGATAGCTTAATATTATTTTTTGATTAGATAGCGATAAAAACCTGGAATTTCGTTGCGTGGAAATAAAAAAATTTTGAAAGAGGAAAACTGTATACTCTTAGACTCTAAAATTTATACCCACAGAAATAATTGTAACTGATGCAACTTATTGGTGAAAGTGTATTGAATTAAGAGCGAGGAATGTACTGGTTTTTTGTAGAGTAGGACGAGTTCTCTATTTTGTAAAATTTTTTGGGTTGAGTTCGAGCATTTTATTCAATTTGCTAAAAATATTGCTGTACTTGCAAATACGTGTTCTCGATTTTACTCGACTTAAATCTAGTATTTAACTTTACTTGAATTAAATTAATTACTGAACTTTAATCAAGTATTTTAGTTTATTTCACTGCTTTATTGAAAAATAAATATTAAAACTATAAATAATTGGGAACCAAATATTTCCGAAAGGAACTAAGAGAATTTATGATTTTTATTAATAATAATATATTGTTATTGATTTAATATTTTATAATCATGATAATGACGTTTTATACAGATTGTTAACCACTATCAACCACCACTATATAGCGCCAATACCTATTTATTACTCTGATTTTTAAATACGTTTTACTTTATAGTTTATAATAAATAAAGAGTATTCTTATTTAGGTAATTATAATATAATTCTTATTAAATTTAAATAATTATTGAATTATTTTCTTTATCTGTTTTTTATCTTTACTTACTAAATAGTAAATGGTAAATAATTATGATAATTAGCTAATGTAGTGTTTTTATACTACAATACCATATAAAAATATTAATTGCGAATCAACCAATGTTTAAAAATCATGTTTAAAAAAAAATGATTTTTTTAATGGTTAGGTAAAGGTTTTTATGAAAAAATTAATTAGTGGAAAATCTATAACTAGTACATTTTAAAATACCTTAGCAATTCTCAGTAATTGACCTTCATCGAGTTAAGTTAAGGCGTAACTCACACGGATTACTTTATAACTATGTTATGACCACAAAACAGTGGTCGCTTTTGGTTGATACCAACCATTTATGAATCACTTTTTTGTGATTGTTAGAATTCCAAATTGACGATAATAGATATACACTACAACTACAAATATATAGTACATTTAATATATCTATTTTTATTATTTTTATTTTTTACAAATTTTAATTATGTAAAAAGAGACTAAAAAAATGGAGCACTATCGTTACTTTTACTACACCAAACATAATAATGTAATATAATATAATAATCATTATTATCGTGCTGATGAAAAATGAATGGAAAGTGGTTGGTGTGTCGTATCAAATGTGTTACGCTATACACTATAGACTATAGATGACTACAATTGTGTGGTCAATTTTAATTGCATTTGAAAAACAAAAATTGTTCTGAATTCACAATATTTGAAATTACTAGAAAATCCATTTAATATTGATGTTGATAATATCCCTGTTGAGATTTAAAATTGAAATAATAGATTTGAAGTAGAAAGATATCTTAAAAAGTTCATTTAAAACATCGCCTTTAATTTCGTTTTCTAAACTTCTTTCAACATTCTTAAAAATTAAAAATATAGCTGCAAAATACTTCATTATGTTTGGATCCACTTAAGTGTGTGAACATAAGGGTGCACAGACATTTGGGTTGAAGATGCACTTTGAAAATTAGAGCCCACAATAATTTTAAAAGTCATTTTTTTTTTAATTTTTTTTTTATAAGCCTTTATATAAATATTTGGCTCAATAATTTAAGTATCTTATAGCTAGACAAAATTAAAAAAAGGTTAAATGACAGAACTAGTCTCCTGGATAAAATAAACAATAATAGTAATAACTTGTTCAGAATTGGAGTTTAAAATAGAGGAGAGATTGAAGGGAGCTTAAGGAATTGTGAGAAGAAACTAAATGAGAACGTTTTATTGAGAGCGAAGGACAGTCGAAAAGGATTCGTCCAAGTGAAGCGTACAAAAGGGGGAATCATTTAAGTTTAAAAGTCATTATAGGTACAGACAAATTTTTCTATAAAATGCACTAAGAATAATTTTTTATTATTTTCTTCGTTGTAATGAATATCAAAAATGTTTGCTTTTACTTATCACACTATCAAAAACATGTTATGTTTTTATAGTTATTACGTGGGAATCATTATTTATTATGTTTAATTTAAAAATACTGTCATAAAAGACACATGTTATTTAATTTTTATTTCTTAAATTTAAATGTTATGTTTTTATAGTAAAAATATAGGAAAAAAATAAATTAGGTTTGTATTTATTTATTTAAATTTTACACTTAGTATTTACACCTTTAAAAAATAATTAAAAAATAAAGTTTTAATGGACTTTTTTTTTTAAATTTTTTTATTTGGTCAACATACTACCATACCTATAGTACATCCGAGTATATTTATTATTTAATAAATATACTCGGATGTATTAACATTTTTGATACTTAATACATATTATTAAAAATGTAATAATTATATACAGTTGACTCTCGGTAACTCGAACCTCGATAACTCGAAATTCTTGATATCTCGAATAAATAAAATTCCCCTTCAAATAACAATAACACTTAATGTTTAAATAATCTTGTTAACTCGAAAATTAATTTGACAAGTTTTTGATATCTCGAATTTTCTTATCCAAATTTAGTACTAAAAATGTAGTTTATCAAGGCGATTATTTAACTCATGATAACTTTGATTCAATCAGTTTTAGTTCTGCCATCTGTTCGTTCATTTAATCGTTTATCGTGTGAGTGTAACAGTGTTAATCAGTGGTTATTATGGCTCAAAAAAGAAAATTAACAACATTATCACTTGCAGAAAAAGTGAACTTACTTAAAATTATTGAAAAAGGCGAAAAAAAAAAAAACAAGACATAGCCAAAGATTTTGGAATTCCGGTGAGTACATTATCTACAATAATAAAAAATAAAGATGTAATTTTAAAAAAACTTTAACGAAAACTCGGCAACTAGAAAAAAAATGATTATTAAAATGGTTTCAACAATGTCTTGACAGAAAAATTCCAATGAATGGACCTATTCTACGAGCAAGAGCTGAAGAGTTTGGACATAAGTTAGAGCATGAACATTTTAAAGCTAGCAGTGGATGGTTAACAAATTGGAAAATCAGAAATAGCGTTGTATTTAAACATGTTTGTGGTGAAAGTGGCGCTGTAGATGTACAAAAATGTTCCGTATGGATAAATAATTCACCGAAACTCATCGAAAATTATTCACCAGACGATATTTTTAATGTAGATGAAACAGGATTATTTTTCAAATGTTTAGCTGACAAAACATTCATATTTAAAGGCCAATCTTGTTCAGGTGGAAAACATAGTAAAGAAAGAGTAACAATTCTTTTAGGGGCAAATATGTCGGGCACAGAAAAATTAAGACCACTTCTGATTGGTAAGTCGGAAAACCACGATGTTTTAAACAAGTAAAATCATTATCATTAGATTATTATGCGAACAAAAAATCCTGGATGACATCTGAAATTTTTAATTTGTGGTTAATGAAATTAGATAAAAAAATGGTCTCCGAAAAAAGAAAAAATCTTACTTTTTATTGATAATTGTACTGCACACAATTTAACCTCGACTTTTAATGCTATTAAAGTTCAGTTTTTACCTCCTAATACTAATACGTCTGTATTAAAACCATTAGACCAAGGCATAATAGAACAATGTTTTAAATAAACAAAAACAATTTACTCTACACCATTTTTTTAAAAATGATAATATGTAAGTAGGAATGTAAGAAAACATTTTTTTTATTTCTTTAATGTATAATATTTAATTTAAAAATAAACATACTTTTTAAAAATTTTTGATAACTCGAAATTTTTAGTAAGTCGAATTTTTTTTTCCTCCTTGAACTTTGAGTTACCGAGAGTCGACTGTAATTATAATTTTTATTATAATTCTATTATTAATTATATTTATCATATTATTAAAACTGTTCACTTTTTATTCCAGCCACATATATACAGATTCACTGTATGTACCATTTGGTACATCAGGTATAAGTTTGAGAATTTTAATTTCATATTTCAGTTCTTTAATAGTCATATTGAATAATTTAGATAATATATTAGAAAAGCTGTTATTTAATTCTAATTTCAATACTTTTTCTACATCATTAATTAAATATAAGCTGTCTTGATTGAATTTCATACTTATGCCAATGATTAGATTATAATAGAGCATAATTTTATAGGTTTTAGGTTTGATTCTGCTTCTAACGCAATTTTCTTCATGGCTGCATGTCACATTGGACTTCTTTCTATACAATTATAAATAAATTGTATTATACCAAGAAAATTCATTCAATATAAGTCTATTGTTGGGGCACTAAAACTTTCACAAATTGAATCAGTCACTATTAGATTGAGACAATGTGTATAATTGTGCACATAAAGCGTTTTATTATTTTGTATATTGCATTTTGCTTGAACATCAGCTATATTACCCAACATTGATGATGCATCATCAAAACAAACTGCCAAAACGAATGATCAATCCTTATTGATCATCTCTAACACCATGTTAATAGAATCAAAAATAGACTGTCCTGTCACTGAAGTTATTTAATTTAAAGCAGCAAATGTTTCAATCGGCTTATTATTATTTTTTCGAATTAATAAAAACACATTAATACTATTTTATAATAGTATTAATACTATTTTATAATATTTGGACTTTTCAAGATTAAATATTTACTCCTAATTGATAATAATAATTAGGGTCCTTGTCATTTTAAGTGTAGAGTCTGAGGGTGTCTGAGCACCCATGGCTGTATGCACGTCTATATATGTGAATATGTCTTTTCTCACATAAAAAAATTAAAAACCCACTACAATTACGCTTAATTGATAACATTTTCCTCACCATGCTCTTAGAGTGGACATGAGAAATTTTAATGTGGAAATTGAAAAAATAATAAGCAATATCCAACAACAAAAATCACGTTAAGCATTTTACAAAACAGTTGTAATTTCCATACTTTTTTATTTTAACTATATTAAAAACTGTAATTTTTATTTTATTAATTTTATTATTTTAAGTTTTAGACAGTATTTTTTTTAATAGTAAATAATTTATGAACAAAATATTTTTATTTTTGTCTGGTCCGTGAACTTTTTATAATTGGTGAATATAGCTCGTGAGTACAAAAAGGTTGCTAACCACTGATATAAACAATGAAACTAAACATATCATGAAAAATTTCCCATCTTTTGAAAATGCTGGTATGAAAAATCTACAATGTAATTGTAATACATTTTATATATATATATATATATATATAAGATAAATATAAATTTTTAAATTATATATAAAACACACATTTCCGATATTAAGTTAAAAAACCAATGTCCTTAATTCAAGTTTCGCTAAACGTGTTTTAAAAAATAACCGTAATACAAATTTTGATATCAATAAAGAACATAAATATAGAATATAAATATAAAATAATCAAAATTTCATTAACATTAATTCAGTTTTGGAAGTCATACATTCACAGTGAAATAAAGAAAAATATTTTAATAATACTTTAAATGTACAAACTGATTTTAAAAATGATATCTTATTTTAATTCATTTTAGATAATAATAAATAATTACTAAAGTATTTATATTTCTTAACATGCTTATGTTTAATATGAATTTATATTAAATAATATCACCTATACAATTAATTATTAATTATTAAAACAACCAATTTTTCTCACTTCCTTTAATTTTTATATTCAGTTGTTTATATATTGTATATTTATGATAATGATTTTAGATTCTGAACGGAGTGATGGAATCTATTGGTTTTACAATGATGTGTGTTTTTTTTTTTTATTTTTTATTTTTTATTTTTTTTATTTTTGTGTATGACGACACCTTTTTTGGCAGTAAAAATGCTTCGATTTGCTTATGTAGCAACTTTTCTGAAAGGAAAGTGAATCTAAATTTTCAATATTTTTTAAATGCGATGCGAAAAACCCTAAAAAAATAAGGGAAAAACGGGAGTTTTTACGCAAAACCAGTTTTCGACATAATCAAATTTTTTATTTTGCTATAACTCAAAAACTAATATATGTATATACTTGAAATTTTCACCAAATGTTTAGATTAGCGTTCTCTATACACCGTTAAATATTCAAAGTATTTTGACTTTTATTGAGCTATTTATAGACAATTGAAATTTTCAATTTTTTTTAATTTTTTTTTTTTTAAATAACGATAAAATTATTTTGGCTGGCCAGAAAATCTTGAAAATTTAATACAAGGTTTCTTATAAGTTGTTCCTTAACTGATAAAAAAAAATCTAAAATCGTAAGTCACAATTTTTTTTTATAAGCGTTTGAACAGCGAATATTGACATAAAATAACATGTAAAATCCTTATATATATAAAAGAACAGGCCTTTTTTATGTACCAATTTTGTGACGACAATATTTAACTTTTTCTCAATTTTTTTTCACAAAGTTGTTCCAAATACTGTTCTGAATGTGACCACGTCACCCGATTTTCAAAATTTTGATTTTAATGGGTTGAAATCGCCAAAAATAAATTGTTACGTGTAATTTATATATCTACATTCATATAATAATAACATTAGCAGTCGGCCGATAATGGGAAATACGGCACGACAGTCCAAGGGTTTCCGTCTAGCTGGACTCTGACCTTTTTTTTGTGTGTGTTATGAATTGTTCCGAGGCTATATAATATTAAATTTATTGAGTTGTATAGAAAACACCGACTAAAAAAAATAATGCATTTCTTACCGAAATGCGATAAATGTATTACGACTTACGATCCACCAGCGCCGATCGCGCGCCGATTGTTGGTTAATCAGTGTACTGCGACTGTGATCACTAAACTGTGCGTGTTTGTGTGATGTTTCCCTAAATTATTTAACTACAAATTTTATATTTTATTTACCATTTGTCCGTTTATGTACCACAAAATAAAACTCTAAATGTGGTATACCAAGAGGTTTTGACTTAAGCCATATTAGAATTGAGCAACTACGTATCATTTGTAAATATTCATAAAAAAGTTATATATAAGGATAGAATCATTTTTTAATATTATTATTAATTTTTTTTTCTTTAAAATTCAGCAACTACTACTATTTAGAACTTGATAGCATTAAGTAAAATACATTTTTATAAAACACAACAATTTGTGTTGATTTAAGAATTTAATTTTGATAAAACAAAAACCACACACGGGCGAAGCCGGGTATTCAGCTAGTATAATATAATGCATAATATTCTAGACTGACAAGTGACATCGGTTTATTTAAAATGCTCTAACTCAAAAACGAAAAACCGCAACAACTTGAAATTTTCACCAAATCTTTATATTGACGTTCTCTATACATGGTTAAATTTCAAAGTATTTTGACATATTTTGACTTATTTATAGACAATTTAAATTTTCGATTTTTCTAAATTTTTCGTTTAAAAATAAAATATACTTATTACAATATTTATAAATAACATTGTATTATATTCTAGACAAACATATCATCTCCGTTCAGAATCGTTTTTCGTATACAATGATACCTATCATTGAATTCAAATTTAACAAATCCATTATAATGACCTATCCTATGAAGAGTCGCACTTCACCCCCAAGTGTACAGCAGAGCGAGGCCCATCCGGTTCATTTTTTTATCATGTTTATATCGTGAAAATTAATTCATTAAAAATATTTGTTTTAGTATAGAAAAAAATACACCTACAATAAATAAGTTTATCATAAAATTTCTCTAACCACTCACATTGTATATTGCTTCAGTACATTTTTGAAAACACATAAATTTAAAATTATGTATTTATATTTGAAACTGTTTGATATATATTGCTTTTTATAATTGTTAATGAAAACACTTCTAAATAATGTCGAATATCAAACTAATAATATATTTTGCATAATTTTTTATGATACATCTTAAACCACAAAAATAATGTAAAAAAGAAGGGCCTCACTCTGCTGTACACTTGGAGGTGAAGTGCGACTCTTCATAGGATAAGTCATTATAATGGATTTGTTAAATTTGAATTCAATTATAGGTATCATTGTATACGAAAAACGATTCTGAACGGACTTGGTGAAAATTTCAAGTATTTACATCGATTAGTTTTTGAGTTATAGCAAAATAAAAAATTTGATTTTGTCGAAAATTGGTTTTGCGTAAAAACTCCCGTTTTTCCCAAAATTTTTTAGGGTTTTTCCCGTCGCATTTAAAAAATATTGAACATTTTTTACTTTTGACCCCACAAAGTACCAAATAGATTCACTTTCCTTTCAGAAAAGTTGCTACATAAGCAAATCGAAGCATTTTTACTGCCAAAAAAGGTGTCGTCAGACACAAAAAAAAAAATAAAAATAAAAAATAAATAAATAAATAAAAAAAAATAAAAAAAAAAACACATCATTGTAAAACCAATAGATTCCATCACTCCGTTCAGAATCTAAAAATAATCGTAATATACAGTTTTAATTTTGATTTTCATCAAATGTATATTATACGTGGAAAAAGGCATTGTAGTTTATATAAGATTCTAATCGAATCGAGAAAAATTTATTTTTATTATTATGATTTGTTTGATTATATTTGTCTTTTTTTAAATATAATTTTCTTTATTATACCTATGTGCTGTACACTTTTGATGAATTAATAATAAAATAATGTGATATTTAACATTAAAAGCTTAAAATTATAATACTAAAATAATTGTTGGTTCTAACACATAAAATAGGTTCCAGAATTAAAAATCAGCAATAACACGCATACTTTTATACTTAAATCAAGTTACGTAAATAATTTAAGAACTGCTTGATTCATATATTTTTTACGAATAAAAAAATAGTGTAGTTAAAGTTATAATATTAATTTATATGAATTATTTGGATATTATTATTTAAATCAAATAAATGATAATCCCGATTATAATAATTTGAATATTTTATTGTTGTTTATAAATGCTTAAACTTAAATCTCAAATTCTTACTATCATAATTAAATGCAAGTAAAATAGTTAAATAATATTGAAATGTTAAAAGCTTAAACTATCAACACAAAACAAACATTTTAAAATGTCATCGTTCATATTTTTTAAAAATATGATTTAAAAATAATCGTAAAAGGTATGTTACACATTTCAATAAATTATCAAAACGAATCATGGTTTTGATCACATTTAATTGGAAACGTTTACAAATTATAGGAGTGTAAAAAAAATTATCTATCTCATTTGAGCTTTAAAATAATTGAGTTTACTCATAAAACTATTTTTCTGTTATTTAATAATAATAACAACTACTTTAAATTTTGTTTTTAATTACTTATAACTATGTGAATCTTATAATAATAATATAGTATGATAAATTAAAATGTGTAAAAATGTGTAATTTGAAATAGCAGTTTTATTTTAAATAATTATTGAAATAATAAAATTTGACATAAATAAATTTAGGAACGTAAATATATTACAATTAATATTTATAGCAATTAATAAACTAAAATTGAAATATTTTATAATAAAAATATAGTTATAAAATCTATATAATGAAAAATTGATTATAAAAAATATGTAAGCAAACTTTCATAAAATGTATAATGTATAAAATAGATTATTTTTCATACAGAATTAATTTTACTATAAAATGATTTATAAAGAAAAAAAAGGACCATTGCAAATTTTTTTTACACTCATTAATATGATAAATAGTATATTTTAATAAAAAAAAAAAAAAAAAAAAAATATTATCTTTTAATGAAATAATTGGGTGTTGAAGTTCAGGAAATAAAATAATACATAGTTAACAGTTTTGAATTTAACATCATTAACATTTTTAAACCTTTTTATGTAGTATTTTCTTATGTATGGTTAAGACAAATAGGAAACCGTATTTTGGAGTTATGTTAAGATAAGAAGAATTTCTTGAATTTCATACTCTTGAACATGAATGATCTTTATGTACTTCTAATTTAAAATAATTTTTTCCAATAACTACATACCTACAGTGCTTAATTTTAGAGTTTTCTCTCAAATATATTTATGCAGGAAGAGTTCGATTTCCTTTTATGATTATTTTCCAGCAGTATTTTTTTATTTTTTTATCGCTTTAGTTATGTGTACCTATTATAATTTTTTTTTATTTGAAAAAATAAAAAAATAAAATAATCATATCTATATAATATTGTTTTTTATGATAATAATATTTTAACAAATTAGTGAAATTCACCATACAATACATTTTGATACTGATGTACTAATTTATATATCTACACACACACTGATTATAATGTTACCATATTATGGTTAAAAATCATTCATAGGAGTATAGGTATGATAAAATTGTTACAAAAAATGCATGGATCATATAAAAGAGGAGGCATAATATTCCACTGAATTAACCTACAAATACAAAAAAAATAATAAAACATATTGTATAAGCCATTGCTTTCAAGAACCTTTTAAAATGTCTGTCGCCATTATTAAATTAACTGCATAATAAATTTAGTTTTTTTTTTTGTATAGTTTTGAAAGTTTATAGTTTTTGTTTTTAGTTATAGTGTTGCCGGATTTTTTTGATTTAATTTAGTGCCATCTGAAGCGATTGCCTGTCTTTTAGTTAAGACTTATGCGTAAATGGAAGAGAATTTATGGCGACTAGAAATATAACTCTATAATGATAAATTTTAGTTTGATTAATCACCAACACTTATGTAGTTTCTATTTATATAATTTTAATCGTAGTGGTTGTGATTTTTTTTTTTTATGCAGTTAACTTTAAAAAATTTTTACCAATATTTCAATATTTTAATTTTCTTTCATAATCTATTTACCAAAGTTTTACAGAAAATCAACGAAATTCTTAATTTGAACAATAATGATGTTTTACATCTTAAATTTCTTTAACATTTGTTTTGGTAAGGTGGTAGGTTAAACTTAATTTAGTTTTTTAAAAAAGTGCAGTTAAATAGAGCTTTAATTGAGAAATTTTAGCTTTTTGAAATCATAAAGAATGTTCAGATAATTAGTTATTACCTTTACAGCAAAACTTGTAATTTATCACCAGAGAGAAGTTTCCTCTATATATATTATTCTCGAAAGTTTGCAAATTAATTGTATATCTATTGCGAGTGTCTTGATTGGATCTCCAAGATGGAACATCATTATACGAAATGAATCATTCAAAACCAACGTTGTAATTAAACCAGTTGTCCTACAATAAATGTGATGGCATATAGGGATATTTAATCATAGGGCAGCATTTTTTTTTACGTAAATTTTATGTTTTTAAAATGAAATGAGTAATTTTCATTAAAATATAAAATTATTACAATTTTTTATAATGTTACTATCAAAACATAATATGTTTATCAATATTATTTATTATTTTTAATCAACTTACATTGTTTTTACGAGTAATGAGTTGATCTGATAAATATTGTGTATAGATGTAATTTATTATATAAATACTATAAAGAATTTAGAATTGAGTATAAGCGATTTAGTGATTTGAGATAAATTGCGAAATTGTATTTTTAATCCGTGTTAGTATTGTTTTTATTTCAGTAGTCCTACGCTTACTGTAGTTTTCAAATCTAATTGTAAAAATTTCATCTACAAATAAATTTATTGGGTTAAGTGTACTAATTTTCACTTGGGTTTTGCGATTTATCATATAAAACTACATTATTCTTAGCATCATTAGATTTATGGTTTAAAAGATTTTCTTCGCATTAACAGAGCCTTGTTCTAATGAAATATATATATTATTCTTGGACAATTTAAGTTTAATACTCAACTTCACACCTCTCCATTTTAGGAGTTTTTTTTTTAATGCTACAACCTAACCATGTAAAACTTTCTAATTTACACTGATGATATTTTTCTTTTCTTAGTATTAGAGTCTTTTCCATGTTATTTTAACAATAAAAGTATACCAGAAATTAAATTTCTAAATAATATCAATATTTACTATAATCAAACGAAATGTTTGTTGTTTAAGACAATTTTTGTTTTGATATACGAATGAAGTGATTGATATTTAAAAATAAATTAACTATTCACTGGTGGATAAGACATTTTATTTGATATTAAATTCTTACTTTTATTAGTGAATGATTTTATATAACGTAAAGTACCATTGTAAAATCGATAATTGTATTTAGAATACGTGTTAGAAACTACTGTGTATATTTTTATTATAACATCATCCTTCCATTAATTTTTGCTTATTGTGACTATAATACGAGTATATTGTTATTATAGTCATTTTTTTAATTGAAACTTTTACAGTTATTATAAATTAGTGGGCTGACAAGATTAAAAATTAATGAACTAAACTTAGACAATCACATTTATTATAAGAAAAATATTAGAAAAATAATCGGATTATTGATAAATATTGGTCCTATATAAATATATTTTAAACCGTTTTAAGTTAGTCATATTTTTTTTAATCGATATATTTACCGTTAGAAAATTTAACGCAAAATACAACCAAACAGTAATGTATGGACAATCGATTTGGATAATCAAATCAAACAAAGCTGAATATGCATTGAATATATTAAATTTGGATAAATTATATTTAACATCAAATGTAAATGAAATTCGTGTAACATTTTATTCGTTGTATATTTTTATAAATATTTTTAAACTTAAAAATAAATTGAATATTTTAAATCAACTAATATTTGTCACTGTATACAATTTTAACAAAAATATAAGCAATTCAAAATTAAATAAACATAGAAAATATAAATATGAGTATACATAAAAAAAAAAATGTTTTATTGTATGGATTACGTTATTGCTTTTCTGTATTTCATGTTTGATAAATTCAATTATAGAAGAGAATAAATAGCTATTAATAAGGTAACACAATTAACTTTGATTATTAATTAGAGAAATACTTACTGGTTATGAATTTAATGGTTAACCAAAAAAATCAATCTTATGTTGTAGTAATTTTGCTTTTTCTAAAGGATACTGGTAATATTGCGTGGTTGCAAAAACGACTGAACTAATATTTTGAACATAATAATCGATCTATATTTATTAAAAATAACTAGGTACCTGTCTTTATCCGTGAAAATAATCAATTTGGTAAATTATTTTAAACATTGGTCGTTTATGTAAACAGAAAAAAATTGACAGGCCTAACTATTTTGATTTTTAAGTATTAGATAAAATGACTTATGGGAATCCTTTACCATACATTTAATTTTTAAATAATAAATCTTAAAGCTATTACTATTATAAAAATAGATAGGTTCTCTATTTAATGGAAATTTTATTTCCAAAAATCAAATTAAGTATGATAATATTGACATATTATTATAGTTAGTTGTATGATATAAAGGTATTTATCACCAACACAATTAAATCAATATATTTTTATCATTGCTCTGAATTCAGAAAAAAAAATTCAAATAAGGAAATCTCACATTTTTTTTCAATATAAATATATATACATATATTGTTTATGTTACGGGCAAAGTGGAAAATTCGGACAATGTATACAATGTCTGAGGTATATTGGGCAATGTAAATTGTGAAGTATTTATGCAATATAATCTGCATAATATATTATGTATTTATTGAAAATTATTAATATTATGTTTTATCAAATAATTTTTATATTTAATATTTCTTCTTATAAAGTATAAATAGTTATATGCTACGTCTATCCTTTGGTTAAACACTAATGACATTTTGTGAATGCACTATATATCCCGATAACGAAAACGATAAATATCTTATCTCATGTGCGCAAAAATGTAAAACACGAAAATATAAGTGCAAAGCAGCAAATAGACTATATACATTAAAATATCATTTAAGCAGTACATGTGAAAATAAATAATTGAATTGAATTGAATTTTTATTTTTATTAATTAGTATAAATAGTATAATAGTATAATTAATAGTAAAATAAGTAAAACAAAAAAAATAAATAAAATTATTTGAAATACATTTGTATAAATAAAAATAATAATAATATAAAAACTAATTAATTATGTGTAATAGTTAGTGTTTAATTAGAGAATAGACATAGTATTTAATGATTATTACTTATGTAATTGTTAGAATAAATGTACTTCTCAATATTTTAAATGTATAATTTAAGCTAATTTATCATTTGATGATTGAACATAATATATTATGCAGATTATTTTGTATCAATACTTCACAATTTACATTGACCAATATATCTCGGACATTGTATATAATGCCCAGTCACTGTATTCAATGCCCGGGCATTATATAAATTGTCCGAATTTTCCACTTTGCCTGTAACATATATATAATATATGGATTTTTCACAATCATTCGATTGATCAAATAACTGAAAACCATTTCAACTGTTTGAAACCTTTTATCGAAGCTGACACAATTAATGGTATAACCACCTAGCTTTACTAAATTGTATTTTGATAACAAGTATGCGGTCTCAGGTACCGATAGCTAGGTTACTGGATCCTTGTTCTTCCAAAAATATATCTCTAGTAGATCCCTGTATATACAAATGTATTTAATCAGCCGAGAGATAGATAACGAGTAATAACGAATGAATACTGATTATCGCGAGTTTGTGAAAAATTCTGAATTTTACTCGTACTCAACGAAGACAAAGTGTTAACGTTCAAGATTTATTAGTTAGTTTTATATCTATCACACAACACTTAATAGTTATAATTTTTAATATAAGATAAAATTTAATGAGTAAATAATGATATATTGTGATAAGTAATGTAAATATAGTGTAGTAATAAACTGTATATATTTAGTCGTTTTTTTTAAATGATTTATTTATGTTTTATTTACTTACTTGAAGGATTTTTTAATGTTCATTCCAACGGTCGTAAAACGGAAAGGGAAACGATATACGACATGGTAAGGATAACATTGAAATTTTACTTTATAGGAGGAGTCACGTAATGAAATAAGAAATTACGTGACGGGATGTCACGCTTGTATGTGGACAAAAGCTCTTAATCAAAAACCAAAGTATCCGTATGCATATGAAATCAAGAAAATATAATATCACGTTTTAAATATACCCCACGAGAGTATATCGATATGAGGTGCATTGAATAACGTTTTTTGTCTGAGAGTATACTTATCTGAAAACAAAAACAATCACACAAACACTATATCAACAATTTTGTCTGATTCAATAAATATAAACTAGGATATCATAGCTTAAATAAATATTTTGATATTAAATTGTCTTTGGTGTTTTTTGAATTCACCTATATTGCTGATTAGACATTTAATAATATTGAACTTATACCAGCACAAGCAAGCCAGTAGAATACAATTCATGCGACTTATATAAATTTGTCACGGATTAAGTTAGATAAATTATCAGACAGAAGAATATTTTATTTATGGAATGGATTGAATTTTAGATCTAATGTTAAATGTGATTATCAAGTACAGTTGTTGACAACACGGTTCGGAAAATTTATTTTTTAATGTATCGAACAGCATGCATAAAAAAATTAGAAATTAGATATGTTTTAATTTTAAATTCATACTTATATTTTATTTCAACCTACATAAATCCACTTTGTTTACAAGTTTTAAATATATCTATATATATATATATATATATATATATATTACATTTCGTATCATTTCACCTTTACAACAATTTATGATCGGGAGCAATATTATCGAATAGTATTATTGAACGAAGGTAAAAGGATTATCTTTATTCCTACATATATTATCTGATACCGAATTAGCCACGTAAGATGACCGACAATATTACGAGTATAAAACACCTTATGGCATTGTCAGATTTAGTTGGTATAAGATACTGTCTATGTTTGTATCTTTTCTTGAAACGTAAGTAGGCTACTGAACTATCAACGGGTATAATCTACTAAGTCTACAATTAATGCGGTCAATTTTCTGAAACATCAGGAGTACAGGATGTCAGTGACACTGTAAACTAGAATACTCAACAATTTATATCCATTAAATGGAGATATGGGAATGACGGCTACCACATGTATTATAGTTCAACTCAGGTTTATTTTTTCTTCTGGTTATTTTGTACTCAAAATCAGAATGAGGAAATTAAGGTTTACAGGTACAAATATTTTGTTGATTTTGTATTACCACAAATCTATGTGGTTTATATTTTAGTGTTTATACTAATTTTAGTGATGCGTATGATTGTTGTAGATTTAAGTCATTCTTGTTAAATTATATATTTTCATAATGGTTTAAATATGAATATTAATTAGTTTTCATATGTTTCTTATGTTTTTAATATTCTATTATACTAATTTCTAATTTGAAAAGATAATTATTATATTTATGTTGGTTTTCATATTATTTTAAAAAATATTTAGTTTAGTTGTATTATTTATGGTTTTTATAAAGTTTCCTATAATATCATAAAGTAAAATTAATAGTTTGAAATATGAATTTATTAAGGGTACACAATAAACATACTTTAGGTACTTTCAAGTTGTAATTTGAACAACAATTTATTGGCGATTAAAATTTTTGTTTCTTACAGTCGAATATCAAAAACCCTGTAAAACATTATGAACAAATACTTAGGAAATTTATTAGAAATAACAATGGTGAAATATTTCAAAACTTGAATAAAAAAAATCTTAAAATGTCTAGTTCCTATTTAACTATAAACAATTTTATAGAAAATTTAGAAATAATAAATATTTGAATGGCTGCAAATGACTTATGTGATAAATATCCTCCGAGAATGGGTAAAAATCCGATTTAAGGTTATATCTGCAGATAATCGGTTGGTAACGTAAATCGATCAATAGGTATAATATTTTTTATTTTGTAGTTACTTTACATGTAATTTATCAACAAAATATTTTAATTTTTCAAAATCCGTTGATGGTTTGATTTGATTATTATTATATTACTTACGTATTTGTAGTTAACTTATATTCAGAATATCAATCATTTACATATTTGTTAATCATTTGAGATTCAAACAAAAATCCTATTACTTTTTAAATCAACAAAAACAAATGTACTAAGAATTTTTGATTCAAACAAAAATATTTAAGTAATAAAATGAACTTGGTACATGGGACGTAATAACAACAATGATATATAATATGAGTATATTATAATTCAGAGGTAAGCACTAACCTCAATTTTGGGCGCCGAAAATGTATAGAATTAATTCAATCCAAGCCACATAGTTAAGAGATGTTTAAAAAATGAAGACATTTTTTGTTTTTTATTGTTTTGTTATATTTATTTAATTATTATTGACATTATTACTAACGTTATTAGAATAATTATTTATAAGAAGTGCTTTATCGAGTATTCATTATTCAGTGTTCGCATGCTGAGTGCTTAAAATATTATATAATATTATATAAAAAATTCTAAACTATACATATAGTTGTAAAATAAATAGTTACAATACAACAAATAAATCTTAAATTTAAATTTTATAAATCTTTGCATTAATAATAATAATAATTTTTTTTTTTTTTTAGTAGAACAAATAATAATCATTATGTAATATACTGTAACACTATAATTATTATTACTCTACACTACATTACTTTATATTCTAAGTCATGTAAATTCTAACGGAATTATATTTATTAATTTTACTTTAAGCTTGGTTTCAAGAGCCGTACGAAACTACCACATACCGCTCATGGGTCTCGTTGTGGCCCCCCCTGTTATAATTTTATGGTAATATCAGAAACGTTTTTTAGTATTATCGTAATTTTCTAGTTTATAACTAGAAAATATTTCCGATGAAATGCCATTATTTATGGTATCTGTTAGAGATTGTTATTACTATTAATCATTCTAATTTTCCGTAAAGTATTTTACAAATTGATCTAGGTGCCAACTTAATTACCTAGTATCGTTACGACATTATTACATTAATAATTAACCATTATTACTGTAGGAGATTTGACTACTAAAATGTGTAGGTACAGGTATAATTTTCTAGCTTATGTAGTTTGAAAATATTATCAATAAAATATCCTCAAACTTTTCATCCTAAAATGTTTATATATCTGTATATGAGACTGAGATTATTAAAAGTGATTAAATGAAATATGATTGAATCACTAGTGTGTTAAAATAAACAAAAAAGTAAGAATTCAATGGTAAATGAAAGAGAATAAAATTTTTATTGGTTGCATCTTCATAAAGTCACATAACAAAAATCGAGTGTATATCGTTACATATATTGTTATTTTTATATTAAAATTTAATTTTATTATCTAACCAATCTCAATATCGTCTAAATTTAAGATTAATATATATAAATTGACAATTAGTTTGATTAAAATATTAATAGGGTGAATTATATATCATCAACGTTTTGATTGTACCTTTTAATTTCAAGTACAACCAGACATTAACGCCATTCATTTGAATCTTAATGATTATTAATAATATATATACTATGAACGACATCCATGTTAACTTTATTACCATTTTATGAGTATAGTTGTTTCAAATATTATTCACTTTTTGATTTCATAAACTGAATGTCTTCATAAATTTATTTAGTTATCAATTATTTTTTTAAATCAATTTTAATATTTACATATTATAATATTAAATTAATAACGTTAATTTATTAACTTATTAAAAGTAGATGCGTATTTATATTATAACTATATTTTTAGTGGGTAATCGGGTTAATGTTAACAAAAAGTGAATAATAACATCAAAATTATCAAATATTTATCAAGCCTTTTAAGTCAGTTTTTAATTATTAAAATAACTATTTTTATATTTGTGATATAATTTCATTTACTATTCATAATATTGTATTAATATACGAGGGGGAATCAAAAAGTAAGTTGCGTTTTGCCATAAGTTAAAAAGTAATACGATTTTAGAAATAAAAAAAAGTTTATTAAAAAGTACACATAATAGTCTATTTTTCGACATATTCGCCAAACAAGGCTCTACATTTTTCATATCGTAATACGAGTTTGGAAATCCCTTGTTGGAAAAATTCCCGTCCAGTTGTTGAACACCAGACACGTACGGAATCTTTGACTTCGTCATCTGAATGGTATCGGGTCTTCGAAAGTTCATTTTTCATAGGACCAAAGACATGAAAATCACAGGGTGACAAATCAGGACTGTAAGGAGGATGTTCCCACACTTCCCATTTGAATTTTTGAAGAAGATCCTTCGTGACATTCGCTGAATGGGGGGTAGCATTGTCATGGAGAAGCACAATTCCTTTCGTCAATTTTCCTGGCCGCCGATCTTTAATTGCCTTTCTCAATTTTTTTAACGTTTCACAGTAGTTTGTGGAGTTGATTGTCGAACCCCTTTGCATAAATTCTGAATAAACAACACCTTGATTGTCAAAAAAAAGCGTCAGCATCACCTTTCCTGCAGATGCAACGACTTTTGCTTTTTTTGTGCGTGGAGAATTTGTGTGTTTCCACTCATTAGAATTTCTTTTTGATTCCGATTGAAAATAGTGAACCCAAGTCTCATCACCAGTCACTATTTTATCCAAAAATTCATTTCCGTCATTTTCATAATGTGACAAAAAAAGCAATTGACGATTGCAAACGTCGGTTTTTGTGTTCATCTGTCAGTAATCGTGGCACCCACCTGGCACAAACTTTACGATATTCAAGGCGTTCTGTAATAATTTCATGAGCACTACCAAAAGAAATTCCTATTGTCTCGGCAATTTCATCAACTGTTACTCGTCGATTTGATTGAATAATCTCGTTCACGCGCGCAACGTTGTCAATTGTTGTTGCTGTGGACGGTCTCCCAGCGCGGTAATCATCGTTGATATCGGTTCGGCCATTTTTAAACATATTGCACCATTTTTCAACTGCATATCTCGAAATTGTTTTTTCACCGTTAACTTCACACACCTCCCCATGTATTTGTACTGGTTTATAATTTTTTAACCATAAAAATCGAATAACTGCACGAATTTCAATTTTGGACGACGTAATAGTAGCAGTAGTCATGATTGTCAACTTGTCACTGATAAGCTTAACAACTAACTATCAATTTAGGAATCAATACATTGATAGTATAATGTGTACAGTGTTATTCCAAAGTTTCAAGAAAAAATATTCACTAGGACAAAAAATATGGCAAAATGCAACTTACTTTTTGATTACCCCTCGTATAACAAAAACTTAAAATATTTTAAATTTAATTGGTGTTACCTTACATATTTTTTATTCTAAAAATATTAAAAAAAATATTAAAATATTATGATATATGTATTTATGTATTTATAAAGTGCTTTAAATTATTATTATTTTTTTTAATAGAATAATTATATTCTTATTAATATTTTTAGGGAAAACATTTATTTCTATAGATATTTATAACATAATTCCTCATAAAGAATATTACACTTCTTTTTAAATCATAGTTTTATTATTATTTGTATGGAAATTAATATACCCTAAAATCAGATATTATAATAGTGTTTGATTTGATTATAACTTAATTATCTTAATTATACGACATTTATTAATAAAAAAATACATCTGATTAAAAATTATGTTATAACTTTAAAGAGTAACTACTGAGTAGTTATGTATTATTTAATTTTAATTTTAAATATATTAAATTAATACTTTATCAATTGATTTTTCGAATAAATATAAACTAAGAACGAATAGCTTGCAAATAATTCTATACATGACAAAAAAATAATACGTTGATGAATTACAATATACCTTTCAGCAATTTAGTTTTATTTTTGATTGAATATAAAAATATTCTAAAAATGTAGACTTTATTTTGACTTTCATTGAAATGATGGACTTATAAGCCTTAAAAACCTAAACAATTATCGATGTGTGTTAAATCATTAAATTATCTTTTCTTATGATTGTTATTCGAATAACATTCTAATTTTTAGATGGGTGTACAAGTACCAGTTGTAACGATCATTATGACTAAAGCTGGACTTAGATATATCAAGGCGGGTTCACACGTATCAGTAAAAATGATCATTATGACTGATACATTTCTATTGCAGATCCTTTATATTGAACAAATCGTTCACATGGTTCAATTATAATGATAATATTTAACTGAACATTCTTAATGAATAGTCATTGCATCATCGCACATCTATTTTTGTACCTACTTGTATATACCTATGTATTGTAATATTTTTCGATGGCGAATTCTCCAAAATCTTTAATACGAACTAGTGTTAGGTAACTATGTGCTCAAACATCTGCTAATTTTTCCGATTTTAAAATTTTGTTGAGCTCACTTTTATGGTTTGTACGAACTGTTTTTATTTTTGTTTTGATGTCATCAACTGATAGGCTAGGAAAATTCAATTCAGAGCGCATACTTTCATATTATGCTTTTTCTCGCGTTTCTCGGTTTTTATAACTACCAATACCTATATTCCATAAACATTCATGTCGTCTATATTGGTCCAAAAATGGTTCAATATGATTATCCCGCCATTTAAAAACCATTTTAACAATTTATTTCGGATTTATATAAGAAAACACTTAATATTATGATTTTAATTAAACAGGTAGTGAAATTATAAAATATTTAATTGATTTTGAATCAAGTTCACATCTTTCATGACTCGATACTGATCATTAATAATGATGCAAAATAGAACTAGTTTCTAAATGACTGATAATCAATTTTGATGATTCAGTCATGCTGAAACAAGTGTTCACACGTTCATAACTTGTTCAGTTTTGATGAATCAGTCATAATGAATGTTTTGACTGATAAGTGTGAACCCGGCTTCAGTTAAAATGTTCATTTTAGCTGTATCATTTTCGCTGACGATGCTTTTCATTGAAAAAATCGTTCACAGGGTTAATGAAAATGAAAATATTTAACTGAATATTCTAAATGAATAGTCAACATTTGAATATGGTCTCATCGGCTCCTTCTGTGAATATTTTTATTTTTTTTTTACTATTATAAATAGTATGTAATATTAATATGTATTCAATTCACAAATTAACTACGAAATATTTTAAACCAATATAAAAATAAGAAAACGTGTAGATGGTGGGCAGGAAATTGATTTTAAGACGTGATACGTTGGGTGTTAGTGAACGCTTATTAAAATAATTACCATTAGAAGATGTAGATAATGAACTATCAACACCGAATACGAGTTCACATATTGTAATCGAATTTCATAATGCAATACTGATAATTAAAAACCATTTAAATAAAGAAAAACATTCTAAATGACTGATAATATATTTTTATGATTTTATTCTGCTGTGACAAGAGTTCACACGTTTAAATTTTGTTTGGTTTTGATGAATCAGTCATAATGAAATGTTTATCTGATAAGTGTGAACCCAGCTTAACTTATCAAAACTGAACAAGTTATGATCGTATATATAACTATTTCAGTCTATATTACCAGTAATACTGATTCATCAAAATTGATTATCCGATTTTTAGACACTATTTCTATCTGGCATTATTTCTAATGAACAATATCGTGTCATAAAATTCAACTGAAACGTGTGAACTACATTAATATTTTATGATTTCAGTACTTAATCAAATTATAATGCTACATTAATCCAAAAATGTATTTGAAAATGGTTTTTAAGTGGCATGATGGTTATATTGAATCCAGGGCTGGCGTGAGGGCAAGATGACGCAGGTGATCACCTAAGGCATTAGGTTAGGTTAACATATTTTAGTATATATAAGTTTTGAGTAATTTCAAACAATATTCAAATTGTTCGATAGTTTCAGAAGATATATTAGAGGGATGATGATATATTTTTCAATTAAATGGCCGGTTAAGGAACCTAAAGGAAATCGACGTAGCTTAAAAATTTAAAAACGTAGACATTTATGAAGATGAAAAGATTCAAGAAAGCTTTCAATAAGTGGTGAATAGATAGCTGCACAACAAAACACTGTTTAATGGAACAAAAGATACAAGGAGATCAAAACTAAAGTTTCTATTATAGGTAGAAACGTCAGTGGAAACAGTTGCTAAGTGAAACGCAGGATATGTAAGATAATTTACTAAAAGCTTTAATAGAAAATACGTGGAAAAAAAACTTATACTTATTGATCCCAATGATTTTAAATTATATCCGTTTTATTTTATTTCAAATCAACCCAAATACATTTTCTTCTTTATTTTGTGAAACTTAATTCTAAGATTAATGTCCGACCAACTTGACGTTCGATTTCAAACCCAATTCCCTAGCCATTATTGAAAATGTTTTAATGATGTATAAATTATATATAATTTAATAAATAATAGTTTTTATAACTTTTTATATTCTATTTACACGTATTTATTGTATATGCTTTTCGTCTGTACTTTTACAGCATAGAAATTATTTTTATTTTTTCAATATATTCGAGTAAGTTTTTTTTTATTATTTTTACATATAAGAGTTTAGCGAATGATGATTTTACTTATTATCATTTAATAGTAATCAGATTACTTATATGCACTGTAAACTATATAATAAAGTATTGGTTTTTGTAACTTTGGTTATAAACTATCAATGTATATAATTGAAACTTGTCAGTAATATTAATGTTATGTTTAATGTATTTTCATAATGTTATTGATTTAAACATTTTTATAACTTTTTTATATTAAAAAAAAAAAATAAAAAAAAATTGAAATAAAGTATTTTTTTTTTTATAATATATAAAATTTAAAATACAAATTAAAATGTAATTATTGTGTTATAATTATTAAACGCTATGTTATACCCATTGTTTTTAGACTTCGTGAATAATTGGTAATGAATAAATTCTTCAAAAAACACACAAATCATGAGTATCAATAGATTTAGACGTAGAACTTTGACAATTCAATTACTTATGCAACTTAAGGTCGTAATGGTCGAAGTTTATGAAAGCTAAAAAAATATTCTTTATATTCTTTAGTCACAGAAAACGTAGTTATATATTGCATTTCTTTATAGGGTTATTGATAACAATTACCACCAAATTCATAAATTACTAAAATGTAATTGTTTATTAATTGTGAATTGGCTGATACAAATTTTAGCTGTTTTGAAAATCAACTTTGTCTAACTAGCTTAAGATGCTTATACACGTATATAATATGTATTTCTAGTAAGTATTATATTTGTAGAATTATGATGCATGGAATATAACTTTGATCTACCTTAAATAGTTAGGTTTAAGTTTATCCGTAATAGGCTTTATTCTAGACAATAGACTTTATGTTTGAACACAATACGAGTTAGCTTTCCAAATTCACCTAAAATTCAATATGATAAATTAATCTTAATAAATTTAACTTTATATCATATTAAAATTTAAAAAAAAAATTATTTATCTGTACATTTATATTATGTATTAGATGTTACCAAATAAGTTGATACATTAAATTAATTATTTAAGTATACTATGACAATAATAGATGAACCATAATTGTATGATAAGAAAAATGTTGATTGATAATTCATTTTAAGCTTATTAAATATTTCATATAAACGTTTTCAATTGAAAAAAAAATGTTTTTTTTATTATCAAGTACTTTTGATTAATAAATAGTAACATATAATTTTAAAAATTGAAACATTGTCAAGATAAATTGAAATTTGTTTTAAAGGTTGGTAACTTGAATGGCAAATACTTTAGCAATTATCTATATAAACAATTATCGTTAAGAATTAAACTTTTTTTACATTTTTTCTATGTTTCTTGTGGCCTTAATAATTGTAATGTTTATATAGTAGAAGATCAATATATAAGGAATACAAAAGAGAGAATAAAAATAAATTAGTATGAATCGAAAATCACTAAGAAGTGATATAGTTTCTTTTAAAATTTTTTTAAAAGTTGTAGATGAATGAATAATTTAGTGCTTAAATAACGAGTATAGTTCTTATAGTCCTAATTGTTAATTGATTTAGTTTATGCATACTTCTTGGGTTTATTCTTAACAATTCGATTAGAATTCTATTGATAACAATATAATCACTGTTATAGTACGGTTGAAATGCAAGTATTCGTGGATCGAGATTTCGGATACTTTTACATATTTAAGATTTAAGTACAATGCTATTTTACAAGTCACTTATTGATTAGTTTTAATTGCCACTATTCATTAGCATACGCATTTATACAGCTATTCAATTGTTACTGTGTCCAACAATTTTCCTTAAATCATGAACAACTATTTTATTTAATAGAAGTGAAACGCAATGTGTAATTAACACCAAGTCTTAAGTCTTAATGCTACACCCTTAATACTAGACAAAATAATTAAATTTGCACTTTTAAAGTGTTTAAAAATTTTAAATTTCTTTTTTGCACAATATGATTTACGACGTTTTACATTAATTCAAATCCCGCAAAAAAAAAGAAAAAACTATAAACACCTTGAGTTTAAGTTTGACCTTGGAGTTGTATTTTGATAATATAGTTTTTAAAGTACGTTATATATATATATATATTTATAAAATAAACTTTTAAATTTCACGTTATGAATAATAACGAGTAAAGTACTCTCTTATATTTCTACAAATGAAAGTGTAACGATTTTCATGTTTTTAAAGTTGACTAAAAATAAGTTATCTAGAAAAGTATTTTTATTTATGTATTTATAAATATTACAAATTGTATGGTAATATTACATTGTGTTATAATTTGATTAATAATACAATTGAAATTCATTGATTGAAATCCATACAATTAATTTTATGAAACGAAACCAAGGTAATCCATAAACGGTTTTTATGTTCCTCATAAAATAATTTGTAAATCTACTCTCTGTCTCCTTATTAAGAACAAATAGTGAACTCGTTTTTTTTAGAATTTAATTGTACGTTTAACGATATTTTTTTGTCCACAAAATTGTTTATATATGTAAAGTTACTGTTGTGTGTATTTACACTTCTTAAAGAAACTATTTAATTAGATATAGATAAAATTGAAAAATTATAATAATGATTGATGAATACGATTTTTTTTTTTAATCAATAAGGTAACCGTCATTTATATTTTATACCAAAATGTTAATCAATTAACAAAAAGTAAAAATGTCCATCTTATTTATTACAATTATTGCTAAAAATAGGTCTCATAGAACTTTAGATTAAAATACCAAATAAATAAATGTCCGTTACTTTATTAATTCATTTTAAGATATCATATTTAAATAGGTCATACAATTATTGTTATCAAAAACATTTTTATGAAACATAAATAAATGGAGCTCATAATTAGAATAATATAACTAATCCGTAATAATTACTCATTTAAATAATATAAGTAATTATATGTTTATAATAATATAAGTAATATAATTAAATAATAAATAATAAATAATGGTTTTATATTAAATTAAGGTAAATTCATAATAATGTTATTTTTTGAAATCATATCATTGTAAAAAAAAAGTATTATACAAAGAACGTCATTTAAATTTTATAATTTAAAATATAGCATCAGTAGTTTTTATTTTTTATTTGTCTTCGTTATATTTTAAATATTTTCTTATTTATAAGTTAATTAATAAATTAAGTCAAGAAAAATAGTCTTTTAATATTCTTACAGCCTGTAAGTTACAGGTGTAATATAGAGGCAATATCTTCAGAGTGTGTTAAAAGTTAAGAAAAAAAAAAAACATTTGAAGAATTTCAATTTTGGTTAGGAATGACGATAAAAAAGACCAACTGTTGTTTGAATGTGGAACGTGTTCAAAATGCAACGAATAATAAAATGGATATTTTAGACCATTAAGTACTTTCGACGAGCGTGATTTATCGTGAACTTAGTTAATTCCAAAGGCTATATAGTGATCATTCAATCGATTGGTTTGAAACGAAGTTATATAAACTGTTATTGCAATATAAGACTTTTACAAATCAACAAAATGATATGAAACTATTCAAACTTGTAGCTATGTGTATGTGTGTGTGTGTGTGTGTGTGTGTGTGTGTGTGTGTGTGTGTGTGTGTGTGTGTGTGTGTGTGTGTGTGTATTTGTAAGAATAAAAAACAACGCCTTGTTGTTTCGCATGACCGGATGGTATATTGGTACTTAGAGCCTGATGAAGGAGAATGGTGATGAGGCATAGAGAGGGATGGAGTACAGCACACAGAAAACATCTGGCCCACCACTTTTTGCCGGGCGACCAAGCGCCAGCAGCAGATCGCGTGTTTACGTGTACGTGTGGGTGGCTGCGTGTGTATGTGTATAAGTGTATGTTTGTGTGTGTATGTACGTGCAGTAGGATAGGCGGTACTTACCACCTGCTCGTTAAGGTGGCAGTGGGGGATGAAGAGATGTGTAAGCATGCGCGGCATTTTTGGCAGCTCGAGAGTTACATTTTTTCATTTCGAATAATTCGTAGAAGAGTGTAGGATGTAGAAAGGTACAGACATTATCCCACAGCATCGCTCATGCGCATAGACTTCTCTGTCCTTTCGTAATCATTGAATTAACATACACAATACCATTGTGTTACCGAACCTTACTTTTAATCCTTGCATAAACCTATATATTGTGCGTAGAAGTCATAACGGTGACCTATAATAATAATTACCGAATAAGAAAACTTGCTGCTGACCTCCTAGTTTAAGAAACATGTAATACTTAACATGAATATGACACCCATTGTATGTGTCCTTTAATAAAATATTGGGTTTTATTTTATTTTTTAATTCACTTTTGCCGAATTGTTTCATTATACTATTTTAAAAATCGTTCAGAACAACACTATTTATAATGAAAAGTTGCATTTAATGACTTTTAAATAAAGGTCTAAGTAAATCTTCAATTTTGAATGTATTCGTATTAATATTTATCAGTAACTTTTTATTTATATAAGTGATTATAAAAATGGTTATTATCACTTATATAAATATAATGGTTGTTATTTTTTGTTACCTTGGAAAAATATTTTATCTTTAGCTCTTTAAAGGGCATAAATCTATGTTATGCAACATACCAAAATAAAATGATTTTTTTCAGTTATATTTTAACTGTTGAGATATTTAATTAATTTTAGATTTTAGTCGGTTTGAAAAAGAAAAATATTTCAAAGTAAAACTATGCAAAATCATATTAATATATTATAATTATTTATTGAAAATCATTTGATTATTGAATTTAAGTTGTATTTAAACCAGAATTTAATGATAAAATAATTTTACGTAATATTATGTCCTTATAAAATAAAATATATTTAAAAATATAATAAAATTTTTAAATTGTTTGAATATTTTGAGTATAATTTTTATTGGTTGTTATGATTCATTTTTAATGGTTCATTGAACTTCATTATAAACGGTTTTATTATATTAAAGCAATAGGTTTTTGCAAGTCGATAATTTCAGTTATTCACTGATATAAGATTAGTGTGATAGTTGAACACCTTCATTCCGTGTATAATTTAAATGTGTTTCTAAATGAGATAATACGTTTTAAAGTATGAGTGATTGTATAAAGATTTGTTTAAATAAGTGGATATACAATTTTCCATTCTGAATCGTTTTAATTTATTTTTTATTCATAAATCATAATTTAATTGTAAAAGAAAAAAAATATCAAAAACTTAATTATAATAAGTATTAACCAACTTTTATAATAAAAACATGTATTCTAATTAAATTAATGACTAAATTACATGAACTTGGATGTAATCTGTAATATTAACTTAGAAATTAATTTAAGTTGAAATAGAAAACACTACGGGGAAAACATGTAAATAGTGTAATATTTTGGTGAACATGATAAAAATAGATGCATGAGGCTACATAAAATATTAACAAGTCCATTATTTTCATAGTTTGCAAAAATTAATTTAATTAAGAATGTAGTTATAACCAAGTTAGTCTAAAAGAATCTATTTTTCTCTTCTAAAGATTCTAATTTTAATTTACTCTATGTACTATATTTCTTAAAGAAAATTATTAAAATTTAAAAATTTTAATCGATTTACGATTTAACTGAAATGTATGTTTACTGTTGAAATATTGATTACATCTACATACTCGTATGTATGATTATATAACCAATATATACTCTTGGTTCATTCAATATGTCTATATTTAATAGTTTTTAATAATTAAAAACATGTTTTATTTTAAACGAATTTTTTTTATTTTTGTATAAATATAGAATTGATAATTTAGAATTAATAAAAATAAATAAATTTTATCTAATATTAGAATTTAATAAAATGCATTATTTAAAATATTTTATTTTTTATTAATATTGTAGCTGTCTATTTTAAAAAATAGTTCATTGTTATTTATTATGACATATTATAAAGTAATAATTTTATATTTTTAAAATATGAAAAAACATATTGAAGTGGAATTAAATATTTAGATCATAAAGTTGTATTAAATCTTTCAGTGATACTAAAATTCAACCAATTATTTGATTATGTTTATAAGCACTCAATTTTTATAACCAACTTTAGTTAGATAGATTAGAAAGTTTATTTTACGATTAGGATTTATAATTTTTTGACTGCAATACCTGTGTGTTTCACATTATTTTTAAAATTATATTTTGCATTTAATGTATATAAAATTAAAATTCATAGGAAATTATTAATACTAAATGCTTCAATAAGTCGAAGTTTGTTTAGGAATCGTGCATTAATTTTTAAATAAAAAAACAAAACTCTTAATACACGATAATAACTAAAGTTTCATGAGATGTTTCATAATAATGTGCCCCTATGATATAGGTGATTGTTTTCACAATTATTTTTATAACGAAATTTGGCAATATCATTTATAATGTACATAAATATAAATAGTAACAGTATATTTTGAGATCCATGCTATTTCTATACATTTATATGAACTACTTCTTTTCATCTATAGATGGCGACATTATTTCTAAGTAATAAAGGCTATGTTTCATTTTGATTAATAATATTTATTAATGTAAAATACTATTTTTCAATCGATACCGAGAAAGACGGTATTGATTCATTGACATGCACTGACTATAGAATGAATAATATGAATCGGATTGTCTAGGTGATTATTCAAAAATTATTTTCTTCAGTAGTTCTATAAAAAATTCTGTAGTACTATATGTATATCTAAAATATATTAAACATAGGTAGTACACCGCATTTTTTTAAATAATTAACATGTTTGCCTAATACATGCTAGCTACCAACAAAAAATGAAATAAACATAAAATGAATCATAAACACTTAATGCTAAGAACGGTTCAAGATAATTTTATAACAAGCAAAAATATTTGACACCTATCCAAATGGGTAAGGATCAGTTAGTGTATGATATAACCATTATAAAAAAGAACCGGATGGGCACCTCGTTTATAGGATAGGTCATTATTACAATGGATTTGTTAAATTTGAATGCAATGATAGATATCATTGTATACGAAAAACGATTCTGAACGGAGATGATATGTTTGTCTAGAATATAATACAATGTTATTTATATATATTGTATAAGTATATTTTATTTTTAAACAAAAATTTTACAAAAATCAAAAATTTAAATTGTCTATAAATAAGTCAAAATATGTCAAAATACTTTAAAAACTTAACCATGTATAGAAAACGTCAATATAAAGATTTTGTGAAAATTTCAAGTTGTTGCGGTTTTTCGTTTTTGAGTTAAAGCATTTTAAAAAAAACGATATCATTTGTCAGTCTAGAACATTCTACATTATATTATATTTTACATGTAATTCTATGTCAATATTCGCTGTTCAAACGCTTATAAAAAAAAATTGTGCCTATGGATTTTAATAATTTTTGAATGACAATAAGAACTACTTCTGTGGAATCTTCGATTAAATTTTCAAGTATTTTGTATGAGCCAAATTATTTATCACCGATTATAAAAATAAAATGTAAAAAAATCGAATATTTTAAATGCCTATAAGTGGCTTAAAAATCAATATTATGATTTGAAAAAAATATGATATAAAGGAAATACCAATCTTAACAGCTGGTAGAAATTTCAAAAATCGGCGACTTATACTTTTTGAATTATAACAAATATTAAAAATCGTTTGAGAATAAATCGCTATTTTATACAATTTCGTAAATATTTAAATTTCAAACAGTCATAAACATTTTTCCTCTAAGTACGGTATAAATTTTTTTAAAGATTTTTGAAGAGTAGCTTATAGATAACCTAGTGTTAAAATTTTGAACCTTGAGTATGAACAGAAAAATTTTATGATTGGTATTTCCTTTATGTCATATTTTTTTCAAAATATTATATTGATTTTTAAGCCACTTATAGGCATTTAAAATATTCGATTTTTTTACATTTTTTTTTATAATCGGTGATAAAAAAAATTTGGCTCATACAAAATCTTGAAAATTTAATAGAAGATTCTACAGAAGTAGTTCTTAAATTCATTCAAAAATTATTAAAATCCATTGGCACAATTTTTTTTTATAAGCGTTTGAACAGCGAATATTGACATAGAATTACATGTAAAATATAATATAATGTAGAATGTTCTAGACTGACAAATGATATCGTTTTTTTTAAAATGCTTTAACTCAAAAACGAAAAACCGCAACAACTTGAAATTTTCACAAAATCTTTATATTGACGTTTTCTATACATGGTTAAGATTTCAAAGTATTTTGACATATTTTGACTTATTTATAGACAATTTTTCTAAATTTTTCGTTTCAAAATAAAATATACTTATTACAATATTTATAAATAACAATGTATTATATTCTAGACTAACATATCATCTCCGTTCAGAATCGTTTTTCGTATATAATGATACCTATCATTGAATTCAAATTAATAAATCCATTATAATGACCTATCCTATGAAGAGTCGCACTCCACCTCCAAGTGTACAGCAGAGCGAGGCCCATCCGGTTTTTTTATATTTCAAATATAAAAAAAATCTGTAAACTCCTTAGTTTATTTAGTAATTAGAGTGTCAATACACACATAAATATATTTAAAAGTTGCTTAAAATAATACTTTGAGGAAATTATATAGTGATAACACATATTGCTTATTTCTTAACACATTATATTTTTTCTCATTGAAAGTCCTATTTTAATCACTTTTATATCAACAAAATCTGAAAACAATCCTAAAAATTCAGCGTAAGTAATTGGATCTTATAATGAAATGATTTTATACTTAAAATCGTCAGTTGTGGTTGTACAATCGACGTAATTTTTTTTTTTTAAGAAAGAAGTAAACACTTCATTTTAAACTATTTTTCGTTTTTGTGACATTACACAACGACGATACATCACCAAAATTAAACTATTCTAACAAACTGTTTTGAATTGAAAATTCAAAACCATATGAGTAATATAAAATATATGACGTTAAATAATTATCCGTTACAGATACAATGAAGAATGATCTTGGATTATGTCACTCTAATTGGTAATATGATTCCGGTTGATTTACAGAATTTATATAGTAGCTATTTACTACGTATCGAAACGAATTCGAGTAAGATGCAGAATTATTTTTAATTGTAAAATATTATTTTAAGTTTTTTATTTGTTTTATGTTATGTTAATTTTTCAACCAATTGGATGCTTCCATTTAACAATAAATATAAACATCTATAATTATTTCTACATATATTATTGATTTTTTTTTTAATTGATAATAATAACTCACATCACTAAAACTGGGTTTAATATTAAAAAAATGTAATATATTTTTATAGAAATTTTGTGGAACATTTATTTTACTAGTTAACGAATGGTATTTCTATCAAAAATATTTTGTGGCCAAAGAGAATGAAGAAATATAGCAGAGAAGAAATTGAAAAATAAAAATATAGCAAACTGTTTAAGTATAGATTAACAAATATTGTTAATGTATTAACTTCACAAATAAAATGTTGATGTGTTCTACTACTGTTGTTTACCTATAGATATATTAGTGAAAGAGAGGTAAATAACTAGCCGGATAAATATTAAATAA
Source organism: Sipha maydis (assembly GCA_034509805.1). NCBI lineage: Eukaryota > Metazoa > Arthropoda > Insecta > Hemiptera > Aphididae > Sipha > Sipha maydis. Next base: position 167,437 of record JASXSY010001394.1, read on the forward strand.
GAAAATCAAATGACTTATTTACTGATTATGATATTCCATATTTACATACCATAGTATCAAATATTTTTCAGGTTTGAATGTCTTTGCTTAAAAAATTTGCGTTAAGAATGTTTATTTTTTTTTTTTTTTTTAGCTATATTTATAGCTTGCAAGGAACGAGATGCATCATATAGACTGACCTGACTATACTTAATTTGATGTGTATTAGAAAATTGTGTTCATACGCTCATTATAAGATAGATTAAAAAATCTTGAAATACCTTTTCTAGTTAACATTTATTACATTGACTTATGGTTACTGATATCTCGTGTCATTAAATCTAAAAAAAAACATTTTTATGAATATTTTTTATTATTTCTTTAAATTTCAATGAGTAGATGAAATTATTTTATATAATTTCATCTACTCGTTGAAATTTAAAGAAATAATAAAAAATATTCATAAAAATGTTTTTTTTTTAGGAAAAATTTTAAAATTTTACCCTTGATTGTAATACGAACAGGGCCGTATTCAGAGCAGGGCAAGAGGGCATGAGCCAGGAGCGCAATTCTTAGAGTTCTAAGAGTGGCGCAAATTTCAATACTACTTATGTAATATTTTTCACGTAATATTTGAAAATTTTATATTTATTTTAATGACTTACTATAGCTACTTACTATACCTTGCTCTATTTTTATTAAAATAATTTTTTTTTTGTGGAGGGGGGGTGCAAATGCAGTGATTCGCCAGGGGCGCCTCCAAACTGCAATACGGCCCTGAATACGAATTTTGCATTCAGAAATAATTGTTGTCAGATTAATTGGAGCACGAGATACGCTGGTTTTTTTTTATTTTTATTTTTAAGAAACTTATGTATAAATACTGAAGCATGGGTATAGTAGGTATGATATTTCTGAATAAAATGTTTTTAACCTTATTATTAAAACGGTCAGATGTTGAAATAAACTATGTGTTTTTTCATGCATTTATGTCATCCATAGTGTAATAATGTTCTTTATTGAGTGAATACCATTTTCATTGGTGCATTCCACGTAACACGATTTATAAGAAATATTATATATTTTATACGATTTTTACAATGGAATTTTAATAATTTTAGTTCATTCATACAAAGTTAATAGGAACATAATATTTTTTCAATTGAAACTTATAACTGTTTTGATTGCTTCAAAGATAAAAGTAATTGTATAAATCAAAATAATGATTGTAATTTGAAGGTACACTAAACAAAAGTTCTAAATCGTAGATACTTTCTCAGGATAAGTTTAATTATAAGAACATAACAGCATAAAAAAAATGATAAAAATATTGTTTATAATTTTTCTAATTATTTTGTATTATTTTTTTTTTAATATATATAATTATAAATAATTTTAACACATTATAATGAGCTACACATTTCGCTTTATTCTCTTGATATTTCCATGGTTTTACTGAAGTAACTGTGTACAAGTTCAGACAAGATATAATAAATAACAGTGAAGAATATCAAATGAAATCTCATCTGATTATTGGAAATGATAAGTAGTGGAAGTGAGCGAACAAATAAAACGGATGATAAAGAGTGTATTGAATATTAAGTACAAGACAAATAATAATAATATCCATACTTACTTTAAATCATCAAAGGGTATTAACTCAATATGTATTTTCAGAATGTATTATAAATCGTAAATTAGTATACACAAAATAATGTTTTTAATTAAAATCAAAGACTAGAAAATGTTTTTGTAATCTAAAAAGCTAATTAAAAAAATAGAAAAACCATAGCCATTATAGGACGGTAGTAATTTAATAAATAAAAAAGTAAAATCGAAAAAATTGTTAATACTTATACTATGGGTTTTATGATTGCATTATATAAGAAGTATATACTCAAACGTATGTGAAAATAATTTTTTACCAATATGAATTTATGAAATAAAGTTTTATAAATAATTGTATGCATAATTATAATTTACTATATTCGTGAATTCCATTTTCTGATACAACATGAACATTTTTAAAAGGTCAATTATTTATATTCTGTTATACAATATATATAAAATCAAAATAAAATACTATATTTATATTTATTAATTTTGAAAAATAACGACAAATGTTTTAAAAAAAAAAATACGATTTAATTAAGGATTTATATAAAATTTGAATAAAAACATGTTTTAAGGTGTATTTTTTTTTTAAATTTTGAAAATCCTTTAACTGAATTTTATTAACATTGACGTTTTATTATATTTTATTTTCATTTACAGACAAAAAGGATTATTCAATATAATTTAAATTTCTAGTCACCGCATACATTTTCGTTTGATAAAAATGTATTTGTTATATATATTTTTTTATTCGTGATTTTTTATGACTATTGAAAATCAATATCCTAATTGATTGTATTTTTGTTTTATACTTTAAATATTTATTATATTCATGATTGATATATCATCAAATGATATGCACAATATTTTAAGATTTTTCAAACATAATAAAATAAATGTTATTAACTTACCTATTGATGTTTATTATACAATTTAACATGTTAATATATTAAAATAAACAAACTCAAATGCTTATGTTGTAGATCTAATTTCCAATTTCATTAAGTATTTTATTTGTTAATTTTATTATTAATTAAATTTAGTTAAAATATTTATTATTTACCTAAATATGTTACAATTTATTGTTGATCAAAGAGGAGGCTAAATTGTTTAATCAAAGTTTGATATAAAAATACATACATTTAAATTCAATAATTTATTTTATTGATATAATTACTCGCTAATAAATAATAAAACTAATGAAGTCATTGCATAGTGATGATACATATAGCGACTAGGAAGAATGAAGAAGGATGGTGTTTCATATAATTCGAAAGTAACAAAATTATTCAAAGGTAAATATTATGATTGGATCTTTAGAAATTCATATTTATTTAATTATTTCAGGCTAAATATTATATCATTATATTATATTCAATCATTAAAAAAACTTATATATAACACAACTCGTATATCATTAAAAAAAATTTATATGAGTAATACTATAGTAATATATTAATTGTATTCAAAATACTAATTATGATAATCATGTTTAGGGTTAAATATACGATAGATGGTATATATATACTATGTAACATGATTCAAACATTCATTAGGTAATATAATTAATTCGTGAATTAAAATGAAATGACAAAAATATATTTTAAAATGTGATTATTTTAAATTATTTTTAAATTAAGACTTCTCTTTATGATATTTATAATAGTAAAATTAGCATTTTACCTAATATATATTAAACAGAATATAAGGTTTTTGACAAATAGCAGATACTTCAATTCTTCGTTTAATACAATATATGTGTTATAACTTATTACTAAATTGTATTTTTATTATAAACATTTTAACAATATTTATTATAGTGTAATCCAATAACTAAGATATTTGTTAGTTATGCATTGATAAATAACAAATGCATTGATAATTACCAAAAATATATACGAGGTCATGTAGTTATTGGTCAAGTATAAACTTTTTCTTCTAATACATGGAAATTTGAATCAGGTTTATGTAGTCATTATGACCCAAGAGAGTTAAAAAACAAGTTTGTTTTAGTACATTGTTTTCTCCAGAGAAATCATTAATCTCCACTTTAAAAAAAAAAAATTATCCTCCGTGAAGTTAGTTTACAATCTCTGACATAATATTTGTGAGTAAAACACCCGTGATTATGAATAATGCATTTTAGCTAACATATCAAATCATGGCAGAAACTATTATACCATAATTAAGTTATGTTTTTATTTTACTCGTAAAAATATTTTGTGTGTTTTTGGTAAACAAATTTAAATTTTCTATCGATGATGTATACTTGATAAATATATTTGATTAGGAATTCGATATCTACTTAATTTATATTCCCACAAAAATTGTACAATATTGATTATTTATTCGATTAATAACTATATATGATAAGTAAAAAATGTTGTTGATAGATTACTGCAGAAATACATATAATGTATTGGACTTAAGTCCAATCTTGTATAGGTTTATATAAGTTGAAAATGCTACATTTAACAGCTATTAAAATAAAAATTGATTTTATTGTAATGGATCTCGTCCAATAAAGTTTATTATGAGATATATTTTTTTTTTTTTAATTCATGCCTTTTGTTATTTGGAAATTATTTTCTAACACACTTTATGTTCTGTTAATTAATTTAAATTTAACCTCTGTAGTTACATTTTATTTTTAAGACTTAAATAATGAGCTACATTATTCAAATACTCGTGGCTTAATAAACTCAAAAAATTGATGGGAACATCTCTTATCAATCTTGATTACATTATAAACTTTTTTTCATCTAATCATCAAAAACAACTAGTATTTTTAGAAATGGTATTGTACGGTTCAAGAAAACTTATTTTTTTTTAGCAAATCAGAATTCTTAAAAAAATTATTTTAATAACTTAAACCGGAACTGTAATCAAAAAACTCAATAGATTCCAGTCTCTGATTATAGGCTATAGGCATTACTTGTAATTCAATTAACATCAATAAAAAATGCCTGGAAAGGTCGATCCTCTCCTCATCAGCTATTAATTTATATAATTTTCATTTATTCATCAAATTCATTAATTTTTTGTATGATGTTTCTCACTCTATAACGAGTTATTGAACTTTAATTCTATGGTATCACTCTATTATTAATGTATGTTGAATAATAATTATACACATTTTTACTGATTATGTAGTAAATAATATAAAATAATTACAAACTGTTTTAAAATATTTTACAGTTGGATATATGATTAATGTTTATTTTTGATAATTTTTTTATGGCTTGGAATAGGAATATGTTACATTATAAATGAATTAGGTAAAACTAATTTAAACATTCTTTGCCTTCGCTATCTTAACACGTTAATAATTATAACATTTTATAGTATTATAAATATTTAAAATTTAATATTTTGTTTTGAAAGATGAAATTTATTTTTATATTGTGTATATAAAATACATAATAAAATTAATAAATTATCGCACTGATAATTCAACATGGTTTATGCTATCGTTCATATTAGTTAGTTTATCGTATGGTTTGAAGTCTGATGCCAAAATTCGAATTGTTATTACGAAATACCGTGTGGATGATATATCAGGCAAATTAGATTTCTTTTATTACTTGGTATTTAAATTTTAGTTTTATTTATACATTTACCTAGTATTCCCGTACTTTAAAATCTATATGATTTTAATACAATTTTTTTTTCGTCTCTGAAAGGATATATAAAATTATTGATTTTATAAAGTTTTTTGATAGTCCTACACTATCTAGAGCTAAATGCTTTGTATTAAAACTGCAATCGGTGAAACACAAAAACTGATTGATCCGTCGTATTGTTTTGCTGTATACATCATGAGTGATACTATTTTTTTTATTTTCCATTTGGACTAAAAATGCTATAGAACAATAAAAAAAATATTATGAAAAATTTTGATAGTAAAATTGAGAAAACTTTACACATCACAAATAATATAAAGTAGAAAGCAAATATATATTAAAAAAAAAAAGTTAAAAATTGACACTAAATGTATGCTCTTAAAAATTCATAATTCGATTTAAATAATTCATTTTTATATGTACATAAAATGTGTTATAATTTAATACATTTAATTTTATTATATATTGTTATGAAAAAATTGATAATTATATATATTTCTTGTTGTTAATTTATTTTATTCACCAAAATAACCAAAATATTACTAATTTTATGACTTATAATCTTAGTTTACAAAAATGTAAACAGCATTTAATTAAATGAAAAGAAAAAGTATTTTTTACATACATCCATTAGAATCTAAATGATCAGAAAAATAACGCTATAAGTAATAATATAAATAAAGTATGCAAAAAAAAAAAAAACGTTGAAGTTTTTAAAACAAACAAAATGTGTTAAATATAATAATTATTATTTTAATAAGGATGATTTAAATCGTACTCACTTTTATCAGATTTAATAAAGTTTGTTATAATAAGTATATGCGTGATTACAAAAATCCGATCCTAAGTAATAATAATTTAAAACAAACATTTTTAGCATCGTTGTCAGATATTGTAAGACTTATTACAGAAAATCCTCGGTGTGTAAAACATTCGTATAAATTTAATATGTAGTAACCGGATCTAGAAGATTGCTTTGAGGAATATATTGAAACATTGAAGATGTTGCAGCAAAATGTAATCCTTTAAATTAATTTTCCCTGCCTTCATCCTACCATAAGGTCACAAAGTGATTATTCGAGATATATAGAATAGTAAATTATAACATATCCACGGCAAAAATTCGTAAATGTTTTTTTGCATAATGAAAAAAAAACTACTATGATATCGTTCCTATTGCCATACATGTAACATTTTTGCCTATACTATACGCCGATTTAGAAATGTTCTAAATTTATAAATTAACACAACAAACATGCATTATACCTCATTTTGATGTGAAAACAATAAAAATAGAAAATAACTAGTGAAAAAGGTGCCACGTTATCAGTTAGATTTTAAGAAAAATTTTAAATGTTTTTAATTAATAACACAAAGTTTGTAAATTTTAAAGAGAAAAAGCATATGTTAATAATGATATCAGTTATTTATGAAAATTGAATTTTAAAGAAAAATATGAAAATTATTTTGAAAGAGAATTTTATAAGTTAAAACAATCTGTTTAAAAATTATTTCTTTGAAAATAATTTTTATATTATTTTAATTATATTTTTCATAACCAGCTACAGTTTGCTACAACATGTATTTGTCACAAAGGAAAAAAAAACAAATCATTTCTTATGTATTATTTCATATACTTGCCTACAAATTATTTGACAAATAGGCACCTTTTTCTTCGGAAATGCTCTCTTTGACCATTTATTTTAAAGTTTGTTATATTAGTATGCAAACTATGTACTATGGGTCAGCTATAGCTATGTGGAAACTGTTTGGTTGACTAATTTATGTCCTACAGAAAATGTACAAATTTTCTTAATTTTCAAGTACCTGTATTATTTTAAAGTTATCGTTAATTTGAAAACATGTAATTTTAAACTATCCATAAATTTGTATTATAATAAATCATACACTAAATAATTAATACTCAATAATTTATTTTTCAAAAAGTGTCGAAAATCTGAATAATATTATTACACATGATAAGTTTTATGAATAACAAATATCACATAAATTTACATTAAATTAACTGAAATAATTAAAACCAATACAATAAAAGGTAGGATCATGAATTAGATTAATATATTTTTTAAGTTATGATTTTTTGTATTCTATCACATGTCCAACATAGGAGCTTATATGTTTTCTATTTCCAACGTATCAATCGATTAATTTGTGCGACCAAGATTTTAAAAACTCATTTGAATTTATTGGCTACTGTAAATTGATTTTTCCACATTTTTGAATTTTATTTTCGGAATGTTCTCAAACTATAATTAAAAATTTAACGATTGGAAAACGAAAAAATCAACAAAAGTTAATTTTAGGGTATGTTAAGTACAAGATTTAAAAATGTAAGAAAATCAATCTAAAATATACTTTTACATGAATGAACATTTTAAAATTAACAACGTTGTTAAACTGATAACTTAAATTATAAATTAAAATAAGTTACATATAAAATATAGATAAAATCAATACGTAAAAAAAATATTTGAATTGTTAACTGAAATACTTAAACGCCAAATATAATTATAAGGTAGACTTAAAATATTTTGTATTCAATAAATATTTCATTAAATTCTTCATAAACATAAACTTAATTTTAAAATGTTTAAAAAGGCATACAATATTGTATTACAATGATTCCACCACCAGCATTATGGTCACACGAAATTCCTTTGTTTCTAGTAACACCAGTCAAATCAAATGTAGTGTAAAGCATTCGCATTACTAGGTATACGATTATATGTGTAAGATATGGTGCCCATTATCAAACATGTTCATTTAGCTAGTGATTTAATTCCATAAATCAAAAATTATATTCAGCGTAATGTACTACGGAGAATGGATGTCAACAAGTATGATTAAATGTTGAATCAATATTAAATTTAGAATTATAACTATAAACATAAAATACTTAAAAAACTAAGTTTTGTATTTTGGTTTAAAATAATTTCCATTCACAGAGTAACGAATGTTTTCATATACATATTCATATATAATATACCAATTATTAAACTATTATAAAAACAATAGTTTTTTTCTTAAAATTGTCTATCTTCTTGAACTATCTTCTTCATTATGTAATAAAATAGTTTTAGGTAATATTATATAATACAATTTTTACATTTTCAAATAATACATTTTTTTCATGCTTGATAATCTCATATGATACCATAAAAGTCATGGACGTAACTTTGGCAATTCACGGGGAGACTAACTTATTTTCTGTCGATATACCGTATATATAAATATAGTTTTTGATTATATCTTTCAAATTAGTTAACACAATATCAAGGGGAGCATTGTCACGTTAAATTTTTTGAGGGCGTTAGTTGCTCTTTTCCACCTAGTTTACGCCTATGGTTATGATATACATATATATATATATATATATATATATATACGTTATTTTAAAGTCAAAGCAAAGTTCTATGGGAACAAATATAATAAATGTAAAATAAACAAATACAAAAGAAAATTCATTTTCAATTAAATCATTCATCGCAGTATTTTATATGGTAGATTGATTAAATTGAAAGTTGGATAAAACGATAAATTTCTTCTTATATTGAAAATTAAAATGTTTGTATTTACTTTATAAGTTTCTTAGAAGTAATAGATAACTAAATTATACATTGCAACAGTGTTAAATTTATTGAAAAATTATTCACAAATATTGTTCAATTAGTTATTCCTTGCAGTTATAACTTATAATAAAATATTATGACTATACATGTGATTAGAATACAAATAAATGCGAGTTATTTTATTACGCATTAATAAAGAGTTAGAATTTTATTATATTAGAAAGTAGCATTTAAAATGTACCCAATTGTATTGCTTTAGATTATAACAATATTTTCAGAATTTTTAGAAAGTGATTATTAATTATTGACTACATGTATTCTTAAATCTTGCCAATTATAAAATTATAATAATACATATAAACTACCTTTTAAATAATAAAAAAGAAATAACAATATACCACATTCGTAGGTAAAGAAAGTTAACTAACCAAAATATAATATTTAGTGTTCGATAAATATAACTGGTAATTTTGTAAAACATAAAGTGAAATAATATGTACAAAATATCATTTTTTTTTCCTGAGTATCTTTTTGTAGTCATTATTTATTATTTCTTGTCATATGGTTAACTTTTTATTTTTACCATAACATTTAAATAGTCTCATTTATAATATACGTAAAAAAAAATAAATACCTAAAAATTAAACACATATCAAAATTCAAAATAAATATTTTAATTTACCACACACTGTAGCTACATTTTTCTATTGATAAATGTTAAGCTACTCGTACTATAATAGTGTACTAATGAAAACTTTGTACATTGGAAAGTGAATATAAGATGAATTTACAATTAATTAACATAAATAAACACGGAGAGGTATAATTCTATTTAGTACAAGTTAAATTTTACCACTACTCGAAAATTAACAGATTATATGTTTGTAATAGTTAAACTATTTACAAGAAAATCGTATCCTCCGAACGCATTGCATATAATATGTTTATGAATATTGTTTAGATAATTGAAACGATCTTCAACAGATTTTATCATCGATTTATATCGATTTTATCAGGGCTTAATTAAAAAATAATAAATAAATAAATGTTTTTCGTTATTAGTTATTTTAACATTATTCAAATTTTATGTTTTTCGTTAATGGAAATTTAAATGTTATTCAATATTTGCGTATAACGTTATTTAAGATAAGCCTTTTCTGTTATACGATATTATTAGCTTATTGTTTTAAAAAATAAAGAATTCCATATAGTAGCATTAACAGTGCACACTGGGGTTATGCCTTCAAGGTTTTATTTCATATATGTATTAAAATGAAAAAAAATAAAAAACTAAAAACTTAACACAAGGCTTTACAATTTAATTCTCCTGCATTTCAGCTTAAATTAATTAGTATTAAACTTAAGAGTATTATGAACCTAATCAAAAATTTATATTTATAGAAGAAACGATAACATTTTTTGTACAGCGCTATTAATAATAGCAGTAATTATCATGTGCCCAATCTTATTTTTTCTTAATATTTAATTCTACGATATATAAGATAGTAAAATACGAAAATACGATTATTATACTAAATATAGAAAAATAAATTAAATTTCATAATAATGTATACCTTATTATATTTTTTCAAATTTATTTACTCGATAAATTTAATAAATTTATAAATTTTAAAATTTTAATTTATTCTAAATTTATTCGATAAATTTTCTTCTGTTTTGTTATTCATCAAATCAGTGCTATCGGTTTGGTTCATGTATTGATCTACACGTGTACACGTAGTTTGTTCCTTAAAAAATACAATATATATTTAAGGTAATAGTATAGTTAATTACACGTGTTGTAGAAGTTCGTATACACGTATATTAAGTTGTATGCATCAACCCGTATATTACAATAATTACGAGTTGGTATATATAAGGTTTAGAAGTTTTTTAAAATTTACAATATCGTCTTGTAATTTTGACGTCCCTATACTATAAAATGTCAATTTTTTTTTATCTTATTGATTTAATTTATATTTTGTTACTGTCCAAAAATTTCTATTAACAGATTTACGTGAACTCATTGTGGCATGGGCAGTCAAAATCTTATATAAAATTGAAGACTCGTTCACCTTGAATTAGCTTTAACGAGTACTATTTCATAAATATTAAATCGTATTAAAATGTTCATGTTCTTAGATACACATACGATAGAGACCCTTGATTAAAATCAGTGGTTATAATCAGAGACTGGAACCGTACCTAAAAGAACCGGTTTTGGAACCGGAACCCTTTGGATATTGGGAACCGGAACCTCACCGAAACATTAATTTAAATTGATTTTAAAACCGGAACCTCATCGGAACCTTTATTTGTATTTATTTAAAAATCGGAACCTCACCGGAACCGATAATTTTTTGTAAAGGTTTTTTGTGGTTAATTTCGGTATTATAATTGCATTATTTTTATGCATATCTGTCATTAATAAGTAATAAGTACTTGACAAGTACGTAGATCAATTATTATTATTTTCGGAATTGATAATAATCAATAATAATAATAATCATCGAGATAGATGAGGTGATGCAAGTAATACCAGGAAATGAGGATGCTGTGATTGGTGGTGATATGAATGGTCACGTAGGGAGTGAGAGGGTAGGCTATGAAAGAGTGCATGGAGGGAATGGTTTTGGTGAGAGGAATGAGGCTGGAGAAAAAGTTTTGGATTTTGCAGAATCGTATGAGCTTGCAGTTATCAATACATATTTTAGGAAAAGAGAAGAGCATTATATAACATACAAGAGTGGAAGAAATAGGTCACAGATTGATTATTTTATGTGGAGGAGAGACAATATAAAAAGAGTAAAGGATTGTAAAGTAATTCCTGGAGAGAGTGTAATAACACAACATAGGTTGATGATAATGGAAGTATGGTGTAGTGGAAAAAAGATGAACAAAAGAAGGAAGACAGGGAAGGAGATCAGAATTAGGTGGTGGAAATTAATAGGAAACAAAGAGAAGGAGTTTATAAAGAAATTAAAAGAAAAAGCTGTGTGGAATATTGAGGGAGATATAAATGAGGTTTGGAGAAGGATGGTCACTTGTGTTCAGAACATAGAAAAAGAGGTTGTTGGTGAAACAAAAAGTAGTTTACCAGAAGACAAGGAAACGTGATGGTGGGATGAGGAGATTCAGAGAGTAGTAGCGAGTAAGAAAAAGCAATTTAAGGTATGGCAGAAAAGTAGGAAGAGGGAAGATTGGATAGAGTATAAAAATGTATGTAAAATAGTGAAAAGTGAGGTAAGCAAAGCAAAGCTTAATAGGTATGATGAGTTATATGAGCGGCTAGGAACACAGGAAGGAGAAAAAGAAATTTATAGACTGGCGAAGGTGAGAGAAAAGCGATCCAAGGATTTCCAAGATGTCTGGTGTATAAAAAATGAGGGTAAGAGAGTTTTAACAAATGATGAGGATGTGAAAAAAAGATGGAAAGAATATTTTGAGAAATTACTGAACGAGGAATATCCAAAAGAAGTTTTAGAGAGTATGTCATGGAATGAAGGATTGATTGGTCTAGTGGGCGCGAAGATTCCACAGAAGAAGTTCTTAATGTCATTCAAAAATGATTTAAATCCATAGGCACAATTTTTTTTTATAAGCGTTTTTAACAGCGAATATTGACATAAAATTACATGTAAAATATAATATAATGTATAATATTCTAGACTGACAAAGATATCTGTTTTTTTTTAAATGCTCTAACTCAAAAACGAAAAACCGCAACAACTTGAAATTTTCACAAAATCTTTATATTGACGTTTTCTATACATGGTTAAGTTTTCAAAGTATTTTGACTTGTTTATAGACAATTTAAATTTTCGATTTTTCTAAATTTTTTGTTTCAAAATAAAATATACTTATTACAATATTTATAAATAACAATGTAATATATTCTAGACTAACATATCATCTCCGTTCAGAATCGTTTTTCGTATACAATGATACCTATCATTGAATTCAAATTTAACAAATCCATTATAATGACCTATCCTATGAAGAGTCGCACTCCATCCCCAAGTGTACAGCAGAGCGAGGCCCATCCGGTTCTTTTTATTTTCAATTGTGTTCTGTTAACGTGACAGACTATTCGTCATCGCTTATGTGGTTTCTTGGGTCATTTGATCTTAGGATTTAGTCAGCAAATTCCTATAATAACTATACAATTTAAATGAAAATCTCATAATTTATTTTTTATATAGATTAAGTTGATCATCCACATTAAAAGATAAATAATTTATAATGTGAGATACATTTTATTTTCGTATTTTTTATTTTTTCAATGCATATTTTAACGATTTGAATGAATATTTTAGTACATATTATCGTAGTTTAAGTGCCATAAGTGCTGTTTATTATTATAGTTTTACTAATTATATATTAACGTAAAAAACTCGATAAGTGTCTTTTTTTAGCTTTCTTATAAGTGGATTAATGTAAAATATAGAAATTTATACAAATGTATTTTTATAAGCAACCTTTAAATATAGAATTCAATTTCCTAAAATATCAATAAAATGTTGAAATATATTTGCCCTTTTAATAATTTTCTTAAGTGAGTACTATTAAAGATATATTCCATAAACATTTAAAATTTCTAAGTCTATTAGATTTATTTAGGAGTTGATAAGTATGTTTATCGGCATCTTCCTGTATATATGTATATAATTATTATGGATGAATAAAACAATTGTTTTTGGATGGTTTTTGCATAAGTATTACTAGAGATGATTATACATGATTATACATTCCATAATCTTATTCAAAGATAAGTCGTAAGAACTTTTCACGGATATAATTCATACATCGTTCCGTTTTAAAATGTATATTTTGTTATTTTATTTTAATATTATACAACAAAATTACATGGTGATAATGGAATTTCATCTGTGTAAGACTATACAAGATAAGTCATGTTTCACCTGCGTAAACCAAAAAATTGGGAAACTGAAATATCAGCTTTGACAATCTAGGGTAGTGTGCAACATGCTGATAATAAGCTAAGTACAGTGGACGTGTTATAATTCGCTAACAAAACCTCACTTGCCACGTTTTACAAATTTAGAGGAAAAGACTACGCATGAAAAAACGTAAAAAGAAAGCTATACTTAAAGAAGTATAGGAAAACAATTTAAAACAAATGTTGATACAAGAAAAAAATAATGAAAGCAACTATACATTTATATGTATAATACATTTTTTTTATATTTTATTATATTTGTCCAATGATACAACCAAGTCTTTTCATGCTATTTTTCTTCTATAGAATGGTCTAAGTTCTAATTATTTTCCGGAATCATATTCGTAAATAATATTATATTGCATTTCTTTTTCTCTATAATTAAAATATATATTTTTGTTTTATGTACAAGTTCCCGTATTTTTAATAATTTTTTCACAAATCTTATTTACAAAAGCACAACTTGAACAAGTCTTTTATTTGTATTGATAATAATAATGTGCCTTCCATCAGTATATATCAGCTTCTTAGTGAGGCCCAGTAAATAATATTTGATGTTGATGATAAAAAAAAAAAAAAAAAAGAAGAAAAGATAATTGGAAAGATAATAATTTTTTATTATGTATTGAAATACTTATTTTAAATACTTCTTAAGACAGGTATCTGTATCTGTATTTGAGTAACATTAATTATTAAAAAAGAACTGGATGGGTCTCGCTCTGCTGTACACTTGGGGGTGAAATGCGACTCTTCATAGGATAGGTCATTATGATGGATTTGTTAAATTTGAATTCAATGATAGGTATCATTGTATACGAAAAACGATTCTGAACGGAGATGATATGTTAGTCTAGAATATAATACAATGTTATTTATAAATATTGTAATAAGTATATTTTATTTTTAAACGAAAAATTTAGAAAAATCGAAAATTTAAATTGTCTATAAATAAGTCAAAATATGTCAAACTACTTTGAAATTTAACCATGTATAGAGAACGTCAATATAAAGATTTTGTGAAAATTTCAAGTTGTTGCGGTTTTTCGTTTTTGAGTTAGAGCATTTTAAATAAACCGATGTCACTTGTCAGTCTAGAATATTATACATTATATTATATTTTACATGTAATTTTATGTCAATATTCGCTGTTCAAACGCTTATAAAAAAACATTATGCCTATGGATTTTAATAATTTTTAAATGACTTTAAGAACTACTTCTGTGGAATCTTCTATTAAATTTTCAAGTATTTTGTATGAGCCAAATTTTTTTTATCACCGATTATAAAAAAAAAAAATTAAAAAAATCGAATATTTTAAATGCCTATAAGTGGCTTAAAAATCAATATAATATTTTGAAAAAAATATGACATAAAGGAAATACCAATCTTAACAGCTGGTAGAAATTTCAAAAATCTGCGACTTATACTTTTTAAATTATAACAAATATTTAAAATCGTTTGAGAATAAATCGCTATTTTATGCAATTTCGTAAATATTTAAATTTCAAACAATCATAAAATTTTATCCTCTAATTCCGGTAGAAATTTTTTTAAAGATTTTTAAAGAGTAGCTTATATATTATCTAGTGTTAAAATTTTGAACCTTAAGTATGAACAGAAAAAATGTTATGAATTTTTATCTACAAAATAACTTGCAAATTATCGTGATTTTTACATATTTCGTATAAATTGGAACTTTGAGCACTTATAAAAAAAAGTTGTGACTTACGATTTTAGATTTTTTTTTATCAGTTAAGGAACAACTTATAAGAAACCTTGTATTAAATTTTCAAGATTTTCTGGGCAGCCAAAAAAATTTTATCGTTATTTAAAAAAAAAATACTTAAAAAAATTGAAAATTTCAATTGTCTATAAATAGCTCAATTAAAGTCAAAATACTTTGAAAATACGTTGAAAATTTAATGGTGTATAGAGAACGCTAATTTAAACATTTGGTGAAAATTTCAAGTATTTACATCGATTAGTTTTTGAGTTATAGCAAAATAAAAAATTTGATTATGTCGAAAATTGGTTTTGCGTAAAAACTCCCGTTTTTCCCAAAATTTTTTAGGGTTTTTCCCGTCGCATTTAAAAAATATTGGAAATTTTCAACTTTTGACCTCCCAAAGTACCAAATAGATTCACTTTCCTTTCAGAAAAGTTGCTACATAAGGCAATCGAAGCATTTTTACTGGCCCAAATCGTGTCGACAGACACAAAAAAAAAAAAGAAAAAAAAACACACATCATTGTAAAATCAATACATTCTTCACTCCGTTCAGAATCTAAAAACTGCTCATCAACTATCTTTATAATAATAAAATAGGAAAAAATATAATTAAAATTAAAAATTAGTAAATGATTAATTCTCTTAAATAAATAAATAAATAAATAAATAAACAGATAAATAAATAAATGCTTGACCTGAAGTATTAAAAAAAAGTTATAAAATAGGATAAATCTATCTTTAATAACTCATTATTCATAAATTGCATCCTTGTTTTATAAGTTTATCAATTACCCATAAAATTCAAAAATTGTTTGTATCTAATGACGCAGATCAATCAATATTTTTTGAGTGTTAATTAAGAGTAATCATACTTCATGTAATTTCCTGATCTCGATACGTTTTCAAGATTGTCCTATGTTTCAATTATTATAATTTATTTGTTTGTCACGCATTGTTAATCTATATACTGATAAATACCATTCATAATGAAGATAAATATAAATCGATTAGTGATGTAAAATGTTGAGTATTTATTATAATTTTGAAACCACAGAATTTTTAAATTTAAAGAAGTATCATGTTTGATATTCAGTTTGATATTTATATTTTTGATACCGTCTTATTGAAATATTCTAGTTTTTTGTATAGACTGAAACTAAATATATTATGCCAGTACAATACCTGTACAAAAAATTATTTAAGATATAAATGAAATAAATCAAAAATAGTCACTTAAAATTATAAATATTTCATAACTTATAAGCACAGTAAATACAGTAAATTACTTACTCATTATACTCGTATGCTACAAAAAAAAAAAAAAAAAGTATATATTTTCAACTTTTTTCCAAACATTTGTTCTATTATTTCCATTCATTGATTATTTTGCATTTGTTTTTCTTTTGCTATCATGTTTTTCAGAGGTTGACCAATGTAAATTTGAAAGGAAACAGTAAGAAAAAACTTAATTGTGTATGTATATATGTATATAATATGTACAGTTATATGACTTAGGACTCAAAAATTCAATTCAATACAATGGTTGAGCACTTTTATTTCCTTCGAAGTTCTTCAAATAAGTGTATTCAGTGTTAATCCTTTTTTTTTTTTTAGATTTCAGCATTTTAAATCTACTTATAGTTATTACAAAAAGCAAACTCATGTATTTTCGTTGATGATGTTAGAGATTTTCTAAACCATTCGTAAAAATAAAATAATATTTTTCAAATTTATAATTAAGACTGCATTATAATAGGAGGCACGTGATACATTTATTATACAAGTATATTATCACTAAATTTCATTAATAATAATTAATGTTACATTGATTTATATTTATCTGTTCCATCAAATTTAAATATATATATTGCAATATAGTTATATTTTTGACAAATCATTTTAATTTTTTAGCTGTGTTTTTTTACATTGAAAGCTCCGAAAATTAATAATATACTTAAAGATATAAAGTTATAGCATATATTTAAATATTATTCAACATAACACATTATAATGTTAGGATGATTCGAAAATGCATATTTTTACAAATCATTTTTCTAAAAATGATTATTAAACATTTTTACCGTACACCAAAACTATTGAAACCCAGAAAATTTATGTTCCTCATTGATTGAAACATGTTATATCATATAAAAATAATGTATGTCACTTAAATAATAACATAGTTTGTGTGCGTACTAATATTATTTTAATATCCTACAATTTATAATATAAACTTTATGTTAAAAAAATTTAAATAAAAAAAAATAAAAAAATGATTTGAACTATAAACATTTCAATATATTTTTGAGTCGAATTTTCATATAGTACAATTTGTTCAATAGCTTATAAAAATAATATTTCAATAAAAAAGTTTGCTGTTTAAAAATTAAAATTGATAAAAATTATAAAAAAAATTCTAATGTTAGTTTAGAAAATCAATAACAATTGTTGTTTTTATTTTATTTTTCCATTCTCTAAAGAAAAATAGATATAACTTAGAAGAATATTTATTTTTTCATAATATCAACGCATCTACAATTCTCAGTCTAAAAAAATTAATAGTTTTTAATTATCAGTCATAGATTTGTTTTGTGGCAGTTTGAATCATACACGTAATAATATCATATATCTACTACAAAAGTAATATGATATAATTATAATTTTTAAATATATCGTGAAATTCAAATGGAGTTACTAATAACTTTTATTTTATTCTTAATCTATGTTCAATTTAATTTTTGAAAATGAAATATCTTTGTTCATATATATTTAAAACATATAAAATTTGAGTTTTAAATTATTATTCAAAACTACATACATTTTTCAGTTACTATTAGATTAAGTATACCTATATCGATACTTAAGTTGAAAAATATGTCATGCACCTGTTATGACATATTTTTCAACTTAAGTATTAAATAAGTTTTTGAGTAAAAATAAGTATTAAAATTTGTTGTTAATGTTGTATTAATACAGGTATATTCTAAAAAGAACAGGAAAATATTTTCAAATTAATTTCTATTTATTTTATCAAATTTTTAATTTTTGTATTTCAGTCACATACAAAGTTTTAATGTCAGATAAAATGGACTTGACACAGTCATAGACTTAGACGTCTATAAGTCTTTATAAATAAGGCTGTATATTATGAGACCTAAGCTTAAAGTGGTTAATACTCTAAAGCTACTTAGTGATAAATAAAAATTCAAGTTTTTAACCAAATATAATATTTATTGTTGTATAAATGTATTACTAATAATCTTACTATATTGTAAATTATAATGAAATTAAATCTATAAATACATATAAATAATAAAATTAATGTATTTAATAATTAAATTACTGTTATTATAACATTTTAAATAGTCAGCTGTTTAATGATTTCTTTATGAAATGTGACAAATGGTTCAATTAACGCAGGAGTATTATAGCGTTTATTGAGTAAACATTAAGTATGGAAATTATAATGTTATTTTACATTTAACATTTGCTTTTTTAATTGGTATCGTTAATTTTAAGTTATTAAATTTAGATACCTATCACTGTTAAATACGTGTGTTTATTAAAACAATTATTTTAATTATTATGAAAAAAATAATAAATAATAATAAAGATTTTAAATAAATTATTGAGGTCACTTTTTGGTAAATATATCAAATAAATATGTATCACATAATAAAATAATATTAACTCATTTTACTAATAATTATTGAAATAATATATTAATTTTTTAATAAATGGAATGCAATTTCTCATGAAATATTTATAAGGCATAATGTAATTTATTTTCCTTGTTTAATTTACAGTTATTTGTAAATACATTTATTATAATTAATAGGCTTATATTAAGTTTAAAATGTATTCATTATTAAATGATTTACGCTAAATCAATATAGTTCATTAATTCAAAAATATAACTAATTATGCTTAATAATTAGTTATAAAGAACTGTTATTATAAAATAGTTAACATTTTATGTATAGTGAGTTATTCGTATTATATTAACTTTATAAAATAATCCTAATAATAATTGAAAAATAAAACTTCAAACAATTGATAAATTTCATAGAATATTATTAAAATTATATCATTAATATTTGGTCATTAAATTCATATTTGCAATAACAAATTAACAAATTTATTATAAGACATAATCAAGTATTTCTGTTTAAAAACAATATGTATTACCTATAGTAAATTATTATAGAAGATAATTTTTGTTTTAAAAATACTGTAGTCATCAATAGAAAGTTCAAATTAACAATAATACAAACATTATTCAGTGATCAGTGATAATATATTTTAAAATCCCACTTTATATTTTTTAAGATATTTTAATAATATTATATAATAAATTATTGATTTGTATAAATTCTAACTTAAACGTTTATTTTTAGTATTAGATACTTACTATATAATACTGGATTTATAGTATGATAATTTTTCCAATAATTTTAAAAATGAAATATATTGTATTAAATTATGAGTATTAACAAATTGCACTATATAATATTATATTAAAATATAATTAATATACTTTATTGTGTATGCATTTGGCTTTGAGATACATTTATTTGAACATGACGTGTTAATTAATGACAATTTCATTATTCTATGGTATAACTAAACAACTAGTATTTTGTTGAAATGTATACAGTAGGTAGTATTATTTTTTTTATGAGAAGACAATAAAAAAAACTCAAAACACCCCGATGAATTTAATTATTATACTGTTTTTATTATATAATTCCCTTCACTATTTATGTATTTATTAATTTTAGTATCGTTTAAATTGATGTTCATAATTTACGGTTAAAAATATCATTCCGAGGAAAAAAAAAAGGTTTATTGTTTGGCCACCTAAGTGTAAATCCCTGAATGTCCTTTTTCGCATTCCATTCCACTTTCTAACCATCGATCCGCTTGGGTCTGGGATACACAGAACGATGTACAGTAATAATAACGCGACTGTAATTTGTCCCCTTGACTACGCCACCAAGAAGAAAAAAAAAGCTTTAATGGCCATTGAACGCAAAAGTTTTAGGACATCCTATATTTTATGTTCCGAGCATTTATTATTTTTATGTTATTAGAAAAAAATATTGCTCATGTTTTTATGTGCCAATACAGCAAACCGTGCTAAATTTGATTCAAATACAAACCCAATGTCATATTTTCAAAAAAAAAGAAAAAGAATTCAAACATAAAACAACAGTGTGATATTGTATACATTTGAGTGTTTTAGAAAAATTGGATAAAAACAGTACTGAATTTATAGTTTTCATTTTCGAACGCTCAAAAGTATTTCTTTATACATTGAACAGTATGGTTCGTAAAATATAAAATGAAATATGTGTTGTACAGGAAAGACTTATTATAATCATTGTCAAAATTATAACTTATATTAAAATTCTAAGAATCATAAAATATGACGTTTGTAGTTAAGTGAACAATGAATATTTCACTAAAATGTTCATAACATAGATATACACACGATTTGAAGTAATCACTGACCTATTGATACTTAACTTTTTTATGAAATCATTATTTTTTATGGATATTTAAATCAAATTGATATTTTTAAGTTAAACAAAAATAATTTTTTACATGCTTAAATTCTTATTAAATAATTTATTAATAAAATAATTACTAAACAAATCATACTTTTTATACTATACGAGGACGTAGTTCTAAGATTTTTCGTATTCCTTAGTTATTTGAATTTGTTTTGTATTTGATGGTAAATTGCGAAATAAAAATCAAAAATGATGTCATCAGTTACTTATCGTGATTTTGATGGTCTACAATTTTTTTTTTTGTTAACTGCTTACTATAGTAGTTTCACACATTGTAATAATAATCATGTATTCAAAAATCTCATGATCAGGTTATCCGGCTAACAATGATTGTTAGTACCTAATTAATATAATACAAATTATAACACTTTTATTTTTTAAAACATATTTTTAAAAAATTTTGTTTAAGTAGTTACTTTGTTTTATTTTTAATTATACCATATGTAACATAATATTTCAAATTGTAATATTTAGTAACTCCAATATCACAATTATTTTGTGAATTCTATTGAAAAAAATCTAACACAAAATTAATTTAAAAATATTTGAAATAGAAAAAATTTACCACATAATTTTACTTTAAATGAAATATAGATTTATAGGTGGTATTTCATACTGGAGTTTTTGGTAATAAGATTGCTGACTATTTAGCTAAGTCACCTTCTTGCCTTAAGATGTCCACCTATCAAACCTTTCCTTTATACTGAATTTTGTTCGACTCTGGAAATGAGAAAAACTTCTTATCCGTTTCACCTCCTGGTATAAGGAAATTGTTTCTACCGTCCATTGAAATTTTGGTTTTATAATTTCAAATTACCCAGAAAAACTAGAGTTTCTTATTCTAGACATTTTTAAGGCCATACGTTATTTTGCTTTCACTCCTAATAACCTTCTCTGAACGACTATTCTCTTTACACTCATTATAACTTTTCTCTATTTGTGATATTTCTCATATTCTCATTAACTATCCATTTTTATCTAAACAGCGTACCAGAGTTTTAAATTTTCTTCATTTTAGTGAGATTCCCCTTTAATTTTAAGTTCATTTTTTCTTCCTAATTGCCTCCTGCAATCGTTTCTACTATTTATTTTTTCTAGGGTGGCTTTTTAATTTAACATTTTGTTTAATTTTAATAATTGTATTTATAGATTAGGTGGTTGGAATGAGTGTTAAATTTTTAATTAGTTATTTTAAAATATTTATTATTAAATTTTATTTAAATGTTTATTTTATTATTTAATTTATTCAAATAGTTTTGTTCGTTTGAAAAAAATAAAATAAAATAATAATAAACAGTTTTTATAAATAATGTACCAATTTCGGATCGAAATGAACTGTGTTATTTATTATCTGTACCCTTAAACTAAAGAAATTAAATAATAATATTTTGCAATTATATTACTCCATAATTAATTAAGAATAAATAATCCTTTATATCGAAAATGTCTGACTAAATAGGAGTCAACGAAAAGAAGGACATGCAAGTATACAATTAATTTTTATTAATGTATAGATTTTTAATAATAGAAGGACTATTTATGTGTCGGTTTTTGCATGGTTATTAATAAGAACGTTGTGCTGATGAATAAATATTGATAATTGATTGTAATTATATAAGATCATTCAGTTAATGAACATATAACATATGTTGTATCATATTATATTATAATGGGCTTTTTATGCGTTATCGGTGACGAATATTCATTGTTTCGTGTGAGCTAACGATCCGTTGTACATACGATTACGAAGCAGTAGTATATTTAAACGATTTCGATTATAATTTTCAATTCATTAAGACCAACTGAAATGGATAATGTAGGATAGGTTTTCCGCAGACGTCGACGAAAACGGTAAGGAAGTGCGAAGATGGACTCCAAACAGTATAGTACCACCTATTCATCCGTCGTACTGTCCGGTCGACAATAAGTATAAATAATAAAATAATAAAATAAAATTTGTAAATAGTTTAAATAAATCATACTTATAAATTTGTATATAAGTAAAAAGTATGTATAGAGAAATATACAAATAAATGTTTAACGTGGAGTATTTTAATTTGTGTATTGTATGACCAGTTTCAAATTAAAAGTTTATTATCAGAGAATTCATAAAGTCAAAAAAATTGCGACTAGGTAAATGTAAATTAATATTATGTTTTTAATTTCTCAAAGCTATTACAATAAAATAATATATTATTTATTGCCTGAAATGAGCTTATCATTGTTGATTACGTTGTAAAATTAAGTATTCAAGAGATAACAAGGCAGTTGTCTGACGCAGGATCCGAAATTTATTATTTCATAAAATGTATCAGTAATATTTTCTTTGGTTTTTCGAGAAATATTTCAGTTCAATGATAAAGGGCTCCTAACTTAGTGAAAACAACGAAGCTACTCAGAAAGAACTCAAATCAATTTCGGGCAAGAAACTGAAAATCAAGTACCTAAAATAAGAACATTATCTGTTACGGTTATCGTTCATGAATAAGACTAAAATAGTTTTCACTTAGACCCCAATAGTTGATCAAGTGTAATATGTAAGTGTTTGTTTAGAAACAGTATACATAATTTTTCCGTTCTAACTTATTTTATTCGATTTCATCTGTGTATTTGCGATTTAATTATTTGAGCAACAGTTGAACGGTGATCAACAACAGTAAATCATGAAACCGGTTCTGATCAATGTTCATGGACGTTTACAAAGCCACTTTATTTCAATAGGCAGTGACAAATTCAATAATTAAGTGCAGACCCGTTACTTTTGTAATGTCAACGTTTTACATACGCGAGTACAACTGCATTTGCGACATAGTGGTGACCCGTTGGCCGGAGTGGAAGAACGATAAATTGTACAAAGTCATTAGAAAGACGGTTGTCGTGCAGATTATATGAATAATTATAATGACGTGTTGTCAATGGCGACTTCTTTCTAGTTGAAATACGATCTGGAATCATTTTATAACCTTGTCCTAAAATGAATAGTAATTTTATAATAACGTTTTTGATGCATTTGATTAAGATTGTACCTTCCGATCTACTCGAAGATATGAAAAATATGAACATAGATGTAAAAGACAAAAGCTTTATTTGATCAAAGACTTTTATTCGTTTTTTCTTTTTCCGTTTCAATATATATATTTATGATATTTGTACTTAAATCATCTGATAAAATGAGAAATTTTATATTATATTTCATTCAAATATTCCATGTATACTTCATCTAACTGCACTATGCACTACCTAATAAAAATACAAAAAAATATAATTTTTTTTCTAAATTAGTTTTCTTTTTTCGAACGGTATTGATAATTTTCAGTTTGTAATTTTTCATCATATTTTTTAGGAAAGTATCATAAAATATTATGTAAAAATTGTTTACACTTATGACAGACTAAAAAATGAGTTTATTGATAAGCAAAAATGATAGCGTTGCAACGATTCCGTAACAAAACTCCTCGTCAAACTATCCAAGGAAATTGAGATAATAGATTGAATCATTATGAAAGAAATTTCGGTTACATATCTACAAAAGCTTCCGCGAGTTAACCGGAAATTATAAAATAGCCAATAAGTAAATATTAATACACGAGATGTCAAAAACGTATAGTAGAATTTAGTTAACAAGAATAAAATAAATGTGACGATGTGGTTCCCACGTTTACGGTTATGATCAATAGTTTTATAATTAATTCAATCATCACAAATCCTTTGAACTAGCGGTCGCCAACTTGTGATACGTGTACCATAAATGGTACGTAGAAATCTCGTAGATAGTAGATAAAGAAATTGTTTTTAAAGAAATAATTTTATTTTTTTTATCACTTCCATTTGATATTATTTGGTTTATTTGATATTAGCTGGTTTTAAAAATATCTATGATATAGAAACAAAATATATATAAGACAGCTTTTAGACTTAAAGTAACCAATAAGTATCTCGGTATCGATGTTCTCATTCATTCAATCAACATAAATTATACCATTAAATTATTTATTAATTTTTATTATAAAAACTGTAAATATTTTACGTTCTATTATTTTTTGTAAACTAAATGTTAAATTTGTAAAATTAATTATAAAAAATATTTTTATATAATGTAAAATAATGTGTGTAAAAAATGTATATAATATATATATATAAAAGGTTATTAAGTCAAGTGGTACGTGAACTTTTTTCAAAATATGTTAAAGGTATGTGATTATGAAAAAATTGGGAACCTCTGCTCAAAACAATATTGATATTCAATAACAGAAAATAATATTTAGATAACATAAAGATAATTATCGCAACAATTATTTAGATTTAGATCCAGATAATTATTTTTTTTTATTTTTTTTTTATTAAGATAAAAAAATAAATGTTTTTATCTAGATAATATAATAAATATTTCCAATTTTTCGTTTAAAACGCATTAACAATAAATTTATTTCATAATTGGTTTGGACAAGCGTTTTTATTATTATATACCCATTCATATAAATAAACTGTTTTATTATTAATTGCTTAGTTTAAATTTCCGCCAAAATATTTATTTCTATGTAGATATCCTTAAACACCATATATTTGACCCTTTATTTTATATTTATTCTAATTTATATATAAATAAATAAATAAATAAATAAATGCTTAGCCTGAAGTATTATTATATTAGTAAAGTACGACCTTTTCTTTTAAGTGTTGCGACTGCCTTCAGTCTTTATTATTCATTATTAAAATTATTAATTTTTTTACTCAACTGTGGCAACATGTCCACTTGTTTGGCTAAGCACACAGATTTTCCCTCGACGGATTAAGCGGCCGAAATCACCAGTCGTTTTGCAGTATCAACCGTGGTTCGAGTTTCAATACAATGTGTCATGAGTACACCCATGTATGAATTATTATGTAAATAGTCTCTTTGACCGGTAACCTATAACGGGATCCTTGATACAACAATCCACGTGTCTAACTAAATAATATTTTTGTTTTGTATCTCTTTCTCCTAAATTGTTATTGTTATTATTACTATCGATTGTTATTTCAAAAAGATAAGGGCCTCACTGAACAGACTCGTGTAGGAACTTATGATTTCATTTCTTATTATAATGATTGGGTATACATTTATATTAATACAATTTTCATTTTAATTATATTAGAGTTTAATACTAATAAAATAGCGCTAATTAAAACATACAATTCTAGATCTACAATAAAAATTATAAGAAACTAGTAGCTTATTAAAATATAATAAAATACATTAGGTAATTAGCTAAATAAAAGATATGTATATAATATTTATAGTTGTATACCTACTTTGTACAGAAATTACAAATAAAATGTCATTCTCTTATTATACATTTCAACATCTTATTTTTTATTATATTTATTCTCAGTTTGTTTCTATCTTCCTTTAAAAAAGTTTATGAATTTTGTTGCACACCATCTTGAGTGTGACGTGGCGTGGCTTTTCAGTCATCTGCTGAGTGTTCCCCTCGACTGGTGGGATTCAAGTAGGTTAATATACCCACTGAAAGGATACAACCTACTTTGTTACTTCAACAACACTGTACTCATAATTTATAAACTAATTAAATAAATAATAATTGCACACACGTACCATTAGGATAACATAATTTATTTAAAAACTGAGTTATATATAAAAAAAAAAAAAAATAAAATAAGATCGATAAAAACATTCTTAAAAGTATCTGGGAATTGTAAATTCAAAACAAACTTTTGAATTGTCAATGAAATTCAATAAAATTTTGGAATTTTTGAAATAAAATTTTAGTATTTTATTATAGATGATGATTAAAAATAATATTATTTATTATTTACAAGATTTTAGCATTACATTACATCTTGAACTATTTTATTCGATTTACAAACCGATCACTACCTCATTGGCAAAAATTTAAGATAAATATTACGTACAATTATGAACGTCTATTTACACTTATGATTCTTAAGTATAATGGTTTTAAACTAGAAAAATATAATTATTAATTAATATATAATAATTTATAGTATTATACATTGCCTCATAACCGTCATTTATAACTTAAATTATTTATGAATACGATATATATTATTGGGGTTTCAATAAATTAATTAATAAATATTTTCAAACATTTTTTTAAATAAATTTACTATTTTCCAGTATTAAAAACAAAATTCAAGAATTATTACCTAATTACCTGATTGACCAAAATACAAATTTTATATTATTTTTTATAATTATAAAATAATGCTATAAGTAACGGTTGGTTCTGTGAGTATAACGTATAGTTGAGTTCGACCACATGAATATTGTCAATAAAAACACAAGTCACTCACGTATTTTTTTTATTTTTAATGGTTTATTATTAATTCCCAAATATATAACATTAATGATTAAAAATTGTTTATAAATAAAACAATGCATTTACTTAGCTCATTAGGATACGACTGACTACTCGATTGAACAAACCGAAGGTGGACACAGTCGTTGCTTTCATTATTGCTGACACTATACTTATTGCTGTGCTTTGTCTACGTTGTCATTAAGTATTTAAAATATAAAGGTTCCTAACAATGATAAAATTACTCTTGTACCAAAAAATTGGAAAAAAAAATTGAGTCATCATCATATAGTCTTTCATATTAATGAATATATTAAACAACAGTTAGAACATGCTGGACCACTCTGTATAAAAAATTATTTTTCTTAGGAATGTTTGTTGATTTATTTATTTATAGTCTTTGTTTTAAAAACTATATTCTCTTTATAAAAAGCCAATAAATATTTCAACCTGGAAAAGTTCCATTTAGAATTTTTATGAAAAAAATGATATTTTTACAGAAATTGTTTACCTGATATATTTAATAAAACATCGATCCTTCGAAGTCCGTGAATTTCATAATACCTTTTATTTCATTATAAATTATTAAAAATAAAATATTTTATATAATTTAAGTTTTAATTTCTTGTCTAAGCTCTTTTATAGCACTGTACTAATATCGACACTTATAGCTAAGGTTCGGTAGTTATTGCACTAAAAAGCACTAAATGAAATTTATTATTGCAGTAAAAAATATCCAAAATTGCACTTAAAAATAGCATTATCATTATAAAAATACCCAAAGTTGTATTTAGAAATCATAATAAACTTATTTATTTATTACAATTCAAAAAAAAAACCCTGTACAAATATTTTTTATTAAGGCTATCATACTAATAAGTTGAATTATTTTACAAAATATTTCCAAATAAAAATTCATATAATTATTGGAATAGTGGTTTTAGTCTTGTCTTACAGGAGCCTACATATACAATTATCAAAATTTTAAAACGTTTTATTTGATAATAAAATAATAAAAAAGAACCGGATGGGCCTAGCTCTGCTGTACAGTTGGGGGTGGAGTGCACCTCGTTTATAGGATAGGTCATTATTACAATGGATTTGTTAAATTTGAATGCAATGATAGATATCATTGTATACGAATAACGATTTTGAACGGAGTTAATATGTTTGTCTAGGATATAATATATTGTTATTTATAAATATAGTTAAAAGTATATTTTATTTTGAAACGATAAATATATTTTTTAATTAGGATGGGTTGCAGTGTTGGGAAATATCTAGATAAATATATCTAGATAAGTTATCTAGATAAAAATTATTTATATTTTATCTTATTTAGATAAATTTATACTCAGTTATCTTTATCTTCATCTAGATAAAAATCTTGTTATCTATGAGTACCAATCTAGATAATTTATTTAAATAGAATAAAAATAACATTTTTATATTTAAAATGTTTTTATATTTTTATTTTTACATTTTTCTGTACATCATATGTACCTATTACACAGATAATAACTGACAAGATGATAATCTTCTTATGAAGTTTATTTCAAAAAAAATTATTTTATATTTTATGTTTATTAATGTTTAAATTAAGTTTAAAAAATGATATTTATTTTAAAATGTTTTTAATTATGAATTATTTACCTAATATCTGTAGGTTATAGTATTCTGAATATTTTCAAAATCAAACATGAAATTATCTCATATTTATCTAGATAAAAATGTACTTATTTTTATCTTTATCTAGATGAAATTTAGTATAATTATCTTTATCTGTATCTAGATAAGAATTAGTATAGTCATCTTTATCTTTATCTAGATAAATTATTAGTTATCTATTCCCAACACTGATGGGTTGGCAGTTGCATAGAGCAACATAGTTAAATTATTTAAAAATAATGCATGTAGTTATTATAATAATACCTTATATTAACATATAGCATCAATTTTAATATTTATATATGTGATATCGTATAATGTATGTTGGTCATTACACATGTTGACGACGTTGACGTTGATACTTAATTGCGACTTTTAAAATTAACAATGGATTTATGTAATTGATAACTTAAATAATTTTAACATCTCCACATTTTTTAAGTTACGATAAGTTTAACTTATTATAAACCTTGAATTAAATTTTCAAGAGTTTTCGGTCTGCCAATTAAATTTGATAGTTGTTTAAAAACAAAAATTTTACAAAAATCAAAATTTAAATTGTCTATAAATAAGTCAAAATATGTCAAAATACTTTAAAAACTTAACCATGTATAGAAAACGTCAATATAAAGATTTGGTGAAAATTTCAAGTTTTTGAGTAAGAGTATTTTAAAAAAACCGATATCATTTGTCAGTCTAGAATATTATACATTATATTATATTTTACATGTCATTTTATGTCAATATTCGCTGTTCAAACGCTTATAAAAAAAAATTGTGCCTATGGATTTTAATAATTTTTGAACGACATTAAGAGTTACTTCTGTGGAAACTTTTATTAAATTTTCAAGTATTTTGTAGTAGCCAATTTTTTTTTATCACCGATTATAAAAAAAAATGTAAAAAAATCGAATATTTTAAATGCCTATAAGTGGCTTAAAAGTCAATATAATATTTTGAATATATTGTTGAATTATAACAAATATTTAAAATCGTTTGAGAATAAATCGCTATTTTATGCAATTTCGTAAATATATAAATTTAAAACAGTCAAAAAATATTTTCCTCTAAGTCCGGAAGAAATCTTTTTAAAGATTTTTGAAGATTAACTTATAGATAACCTTGTGTTAAAATTTTGAAACTTAAGTATGAA
The DNA here is from genome assembly GCA_034509805.1 of Sipha maydis. Lineage (NCBI taxonomy): Eukaryota > Metazoa > Arthropoda > Insecta > Hemiptera > Aphididae > Sipha > Sipha maydis. Next base: position 197,648 of record JASXSY010001394.1, read on the forward strand.
CAGAAAAAAATTTATGAATTTTTATCTACAAAATAACTTGCAAATTTTCGCAATTTTTACATATTTTGTATAAAATATTTGAAAATTTCAAGTATTTACATCGATTAGTTTTTGAGTTATAGCAAAATAAAAAATTTGATTATGTCGAAAACAGGTTTTGCGTAAAAACTCCCGTTTTTCCCAAATTTTTTTTATGGTTTTTCCCGTCGCATTTAAAAAATTTTGGAAATTTTTAACTTTTGACCCCCTAAAGTACCAACTAGATTCACTTTCCTTTCAGAAAAGTTGCTACATAAGCAAATCGAAGCATTTTTACTGCCCCAAATCGTGTCGACAGACACAAAAAAAAAAAAAAAACATACATCATTGTAAAATCAATACATTCTTCACTCCGTTCAGAATCTAATAATTTGAACTATATTTCGTTTTCGTAAGCATCTAAAATATAAATGGAAAAATCAACAAACTTGCAATCAATTTGAATAAATGCCAAAAATTACATTGTTGCACTACAACTTTTAAGATTTTAGTTCGTACTTACATGGTGTTATAGCCTACTTAGCAATAAATCCGAAAAATAGAAATAGAAATATAGTTGCAAATACAAAAACTTCCAAGACCTACTCATAATATTTGATAAAAATATTCTAATCTGAGTTTTAAACGATTCAAAATTTCGAATATGTCTATATTTGTTGAACAATAACTGATTTAATATTTTAGAAAATTGATTTGCCGATCCATTGTTTCGTTTGATATGTTACGATACCGAACAGTGTAGACGCAAAACGGTCTTTATCAATTCCTCCGAATAATGGAATGCGCACGAGCTGGGGTGAATCTAACACCGTGCACGGTACCGGTGTAACAGGCGATATTTACCCCCGTTAATATTTACCTCCCCCCGGTAAATATATCCTAGGTTATATTTACCGGTGGTAAATATATACTAGGATATTTAGACATCAAATGGGGGGTAAATATATCCTAGGACATTTTTATCAGCGGTAAAATAACACAAGGATATTTTTACCCCAGGTAAATATATGTAGGATATAGTTACCTCTCCGGTAAAAATGTCGTTTAAAGGGGGGTATAAATATACTAGAATATAATTACCTCCCGAGTGAATATATACAAGGATAATTTTACCCCCGGGTAATTATATCCTAGTATATATTCACCCGGGAGGTACTTATATCCTAGTATATATTTACCCCCCATTTGATGTCAAAAAAGCCTAGTATATATTTATCCCCGGTAAATATAACCTAGGATATATTAACCGGGGGAGGTAAAAATTATTGAGGGTAATAGAATCCTATGACACCGGGCACCGACCAAGCGGTGCAGGTCAATACAATTGGATAACACACAAGCCAACCTTTAAAGACAAAACTTCAGCAAGAATAGAAATATACGTACGCTTGTCCATCACACCAACCCCATATTGCAGAGAAGTCCTAGCAAAATTTCTATCAAACGAACGAATGCATAAGACCCTTGGCCCGTCATAAGTATCTACTAGACGTCACGTCAAATGTTATAAATAGAGACCGGAATTATATGCACTAAAAATGTGGCAAACATGATGCATATATGCAAAGTAATAAGGTCAAAATATGCTCAAATATGCATCATAAATTTATATTACTTAATACCTTTAGATCAGCCATTCCCAACCTTTTTAGTTGTGTGGACCACCAATTTAGTAAAAAAATCTTTGAGGCCCACAAAGAGCTTACTTATATACGAATGCATATGTGTGTGTGTGTGTGTGTGTGTGTGTGTGTGTGTGTGTGTGTGTGTGTGTGTGTGTGTGTATGTGTATGTACCTACAAACGACAGTTGTTAGAAATAAAATAATTAAAAAATCAATTGTTTATCATAAAAAACACTTTATAAACTTAATCACAAGTTAAACAATTTAATGTGATTTTTGACATTGCTTGTCCTTCATAAGAAAGTAAATATTGGCATGACAATTGGATAATTTTAGTCTTTAATTACTTTTAACATTCAGTGTATTCCAATATTTATTTAAAAAAAAATTAAAGTAGAAAAAGCACGTTTACACAGATAAGTTGTCGAAAAGCCTATCAAGTTCCTCAATGCAATTTTAGCGATTGCTGGATAGTCCTTCCGAATATTTAACCAAAATGGCACTAATGGTATGCTTTTAAAAAACGATCTTAGAGTCTGATTACATGAAAGTTCAATCAACGAATCTTCTTCTCACTGTTATTTTCAATGTTTTCAAACGTTTGATAGCGTTAATTGTACACTAATTGGACACTACAGAGATAATATTACATAATACAGTAGATAATATTGATAAATATTATTAAAACTAGATATATTATTGAATATTGTATATTTATATAGTTCACGGCCCAGTACCATGCTGCTCGAGGCCCACTTGTGGGCCGCGGCCCATGGGTTGGGAACCACTGCTTTAGATGATCAACAACAAATTTAAATTAAAAAAAATACATCTTTATGTATTTTTTAAAACAATTTAAAAAAATAAATCATAACAAAATTATATAGAAGTGTTTGATCTTTCAACATCTAAGTAGTTAATAAACAAAATATTAAAATTTAAGTAAAACATAATTTTATACTTTTCAAATTTTCAGTGTAACCAATAAAGGAATACTAATTATTTACACAACTTTAAGAAGTATATGATTTATATAATTTTATTTGTCAGATAATAGTTTATTGACATTGTATCGAACTATACGAGATAAAATCTATTACAATGTACCTATAGTTTTTTTCTCGGCGGTTTTTAAAAATTACAATTTTTCAAAATGAAAACGTTAAATAATTAGATTATTTAATAAGATGGTAAAATTATACACATTATACACTTACGAAAAAAAAATGCCCTATCCCTCCAAATATGCAATTATATGTAAAATTAAATTTGGTCTATAGAATCAATTAGATCACCGACATTTCAAACCCTCGTATAAGTGCATACAACTAATATGAACATGGAAATGCATAAAATTTCGGTCTCCAGTTATAAATATCGGAGTGCGTTCGCGATGCATTTTTCTATCTACTCTTCGACGTTAAACACTCGAAGAATCGAAGACTTCCGTGGGTCCACTAGACGTCCGTGGATACCGGGTAACGTTTTCTTATAATTACTACACGAATCAGCGGCGGCGCGCGGTCGGTTCCGCGAACAACGACGAAGCCTAGCGGATTTCGCGTCGCGACGTGCGATCGACGAACAATGCCGAGCGTCCGTGTTTCACTGTCCTACCTGCGTGAGATCGAACAGCTATTGTTTTTCGCCCAACTCGACAACCCGGTCCGTTGACACGATCCAATCACCGTACAACGTGATTACCAGCGCAATTCTCGTTACTCGAGCCGTCAATTGACCAGCACCGCCCGTTCGTTTTGCAACAAATCATACGCGACTGATCAACCGCCGTGCCTGTATATTTAACGAATAAACTATACAACGTACGGAACGACAACTTTTTTATTGATGATAATAATTATAAAATATCAATAAAAGTACATAATACAGTCGAATAATCAATCAACGGGGAAAGTTATAGCAATATATTGGTATTAAATATAAAAAGTAGGAAATAATAGAACTTATAATAAAATTTACAATTAACGCGAAGGTTGACAATACTTTTCTTTGGACGATTCTCTTATGTTCTGCCCGACGTTTGATAAAGAAAACCTCATGTCTGATTCGATATCCTAAGCGATTTCTGTGTTTAGTTTTTATATCTACTATGCTGGAGAACCAAGGTTATAACATTCAACTAAACTTGACAACGATATACATTATTACTTTTAGTGGAACGACTACCGATATTAGTATAATACAGCATAATATTACTTTGACGAACATAAACTCGCAATGACTACGTATTACGTATACTGTGCAATAGTAAAACGAAAGGAAATCGAGTCTCAACTAATTTAATAGCCTTTTTCCCTTGGCATCATTTTATCGCACTGATTAATAATTTACGGATGGCGTTCCTTGAAACGATGAAGTACCCCGGGAGATGATTATGAGTGTTTAACGGCTAATACTCGTAAATTTTATCGATACCCGATTACCGATTGTCATTAATTTTTCATTTTTTCTTTGCATAATTAAATAAAAATAATTAAACAAACACAATTATTACTTAGGGATGTAAGGATGACAAATTGTACTTCTCCAGCAATTTGTACACATTCCCTGACTTGAGAAACTGGTCTAAATAGACTTTTTATATTAAATAAAATTTTTAATTTATTATTAAAAGTACATATTTCTTATCTTAATTAATTAATTAATTAGTTTAAATGTTTTATTTTAAATGTATTCAGCATAAGTATTATCATTATTTATTGAATGAAACTTCTTGATATTAACACTGGAGTTAAAGGTAATAAAAGGTAAGCTAGTAAAAAATGTTTATAGTTCAACAATAACATGGAAACGTGGAAACTAATCAAAAATCCAAAATCAATTTCACATTTATCTGAACATAAATCAAAAAATGTAATATATAAGTAATAACGGCATTAGCCAATTTATTGAAATATTTTAACGAATACATATTTTTCATTAATTATCAATATACTTCAAAAAAAGTGCTATTTTTTATTTTTTTATTACTATTACTATAATAAAACAATACATTTAACATCATCATCTCCGCTTTGCTGATTGATACAATAACTTTTATATAAAGTTATATAATATTGTACAAGATTGAATTATTTTAGTATGTTTTGTAAAAAAAGAAAATAATATAATTTAACACATAAAATAATTATTATTGAATTTAATATATATTCAAAGACTGACTGTAATATTACATATGAAAAAAACATTAAAAAACTAAAATACTTGATCTAAATTGTTTTTGTTTTAATTATGAATATACCTATACAGTCACCGTTTGGATGAATTTTTTTCTGTAGGGTTCAAGTGAAGTAACATGGGTTTTACAAACAAACGTGGGCTGTCAGTTAATCGTAAGGAAAGTTATGTCCTGATTTTCACGTACTATAACTATAATTTTTTAATGTTACGACTGCCATGTATTCTAAAAAATACAATTTGAAACACGTCATAGACATAAACAACTTAACTCCAATATTGTTGGTCAAAAAACACATATACGATATTTTATATAAATAAAGCAAAATATATTGTTAAAAATATTCGGTTTAGGAACTAACCTACATAAGTAGTTGTCTATTCTTTATTTGTTTGTCAATTAACGCAATACTATACATGGTTCATATCAGGCCCTATTTTTTGTAAAATTTCGAACTGCACACTTTATTTCATTTTCACTACCGTCTTAGAAAAAGGAATGTATTACACACACACACACACATATATATATATATATATATATATATATATATATATATATATATATATGTATATAATAATGTAACGCATTGCATTTCAATTAAACAACAAAATACTTATCTTTTAATAGAAATCATAAAAATTAAATAGGATATATAATAATAAAAACCTTAACTTAACTAGTTAAAACGAAACTTTATAGGTAAACAATGACGGTTCACCAGTCACTGTAGTGCACACACGTTCAATTCGTAGTGCACCCTTGTACATTCGTAGTGCACATTGTGTGTCGTGGTGCACATAAAAATAGGGCCGGGTTCGTATATATTTATAGTATATTATCGACAAACATTATTTTCGTGAAAAAATATAATGTAGTATTAATTACTATCGACTTACCTCGCTAGATGGTAAACTATGTATTTCCTTAGCATCAAAATGTTCAAAAATGTCCTCGTAAATTGCGTGGTAATCAAAAAATTGAAAATTTAAACTTTAGTTTTGTGTCGAAACACCAGTAAATATTTAGTGCATATCGCATTTTGCATGTTTTATCATTAGAAGTGCATAATACTCCCAAATTCTCCACACATTAAAATTTTCGGGGGCACTAGTATTTTATAATAACCCAAGTCCATCCCATGTATGAGACGAAATTATCTAATCTTAGCTCATATATATTTAATAAAATATCTGTCGTATAAATATTATTTATATGCCATGTAATTTATTTTACAGAATATAAATATTACCATTGCGAATGTTCAGTGCTTTTCATAAATATAGGTTTTTCCTATACTTGATAAATTTCAACATTCGTATGAATACCAGATTAATAATGTGATTCAATTTGTTTGATAATTTTTGATCTCTTGTGTATCTAAAAGGTCGATGAACCTATCAAGTTATGTTACATAACAATTGTAATATTTGAAGTTTAATAGTAGATGTACTCGTATACATTTAAGCAATCGATTAAATCGAACAATTATACTATTGCACTGAAGGTTTAATTTCTGGATTAGAGGTTGATAAAAAAATATAGAAGTTCAGTGAAATATTTGGTATATGCTGAGATCTACTTCTGCTTTAATGTTACCTATCAGTTTTAATACTATAATAAAATGTTAAACATTTACCAAAATTATTTAATTAAAACACTCACTCATTTCTTCGTTAATAATTTTGAGTAACTGTCATTGGAGTCCAAACTTACTGAACAATAGCCGTTTAAAATTGTAAGTACAAAAGTATTTTATAATTTATTTTGAATTCTAACTCATATTTTTACATTTCAAATAAGGTGAGTTAAGGTAAGTTCAAATAATGTTCATTGAGCGTATTTGTATAATGTAACTCGTATTTTTTTCAAAAGGGACACTATTATATTACTGAAGCAACCTTGTTTATTATTTTTCGTTGTTTTATTTCTTTATTATTAATTTCTTCTAAAACCTCAATCGTGTTTAGCGAAATATTTTGTTATAAGTTCAATTTTTTTAATTTCATTTATTATTTTTTCCGCCTCGTTTGGAAATTCAGTCTTAAGTGTTTGAATCGTGTCGCTGGATTATTCAACATATTATCATATTTACGTGCGGAGTAATGGATAAAGCGTTTTTAAGTTTAATTATACTTTAATAAGAAACTTCCCAAGAGTGAAACAAAATTGCCTACTACTAAGAATATCTTGAATAAAGCGGTATCGCATTAATGAGGTTTTACTGTGTATTCAGTAACATCATTGTGAGGATGTTTCAGAATGTATTTGCAGCCGCTTTCTTTTCCTTTCAGTACATGCGAAACTATTATTATGATAAAAATAAAATATATGCTTTTGAAACTTTTGCAGAAAGCAAAATAAAGTTTAATAATATTTTATTAGTCTGCGATTATTGAAATAGTTTTTAGTTATTAATTTGTATAGTACACATAATACACCGAATTCAACACATACCAAAAATTAATTATTTTATTTCAGTAAATTAACTTTTAGTATTTTTGAAACATTTTCCGTTATGATAAATAAGGAAACTTTCAACTATCTATCGAGTTTTTATTATATTTAAAACTATTGGGAGTTCGTACCTATAATAGATGAAACAATTTAAATATTTTTAAATAAATATTTAAAAATTTAATATTTAATATTTAAATATTAGTTTTCAATTAATGTAAGTTTTATAATATCTTAATTTTAATTTTTTTTTTCACATTTTAAGTTATAAGTTTACAATCATTCCTAACGATAATATTTCTATATTCCACTATTCTACTGTAAAATGTAAAATATAGCTACATAAGAATTACAATTTATGCTGTCATTTATATTCTTAATACATACCTATCCGCTTAAATAGTACTTTTATCCATCAATGACAGTAAAATTGTCCATTTTGAACTGATTTATAAAATCAATTTATAACTTTTATTTGATTTATTGTAAATATTTTATCAATTGATGACTCTTTAGTTTAAATAAAAAACAATTAGCATGTTTCTAAGTACACATTTTTTCAACTGAATTGGAAAAACTTAATCAGTTAGGTAATCTAAATAAATATAATCTATAACTTATGATTAGATAAATATAAATATACTGTTTAGTTGTAGTTTTTATCCATTAATATTATGTACTATGTATAACTTTCCTATCCCTACAAATCAGACATGCAAATATGAATTATATTATGGTGATATTCTTAGGTTATAATCTAAGGAACGTATCAATAAGGGTGCGAAATACAAATTTGGCTTTAGGCCAATTTCTTACTTTTAAACATTCTGAGTACGTATTATATTCAATACTTCACAAGTTGGAGATTATATTTTTTAATTTTTTATCCTTTATAAGAACATGAATAAAAATGTATTAAATGAAGGTCAAATAACGTAAAAATTATAAAAAATTATTATAAAAAAAAAAAATATAACAGTATAATAGCTGATACTTATTATGTACGATGGAAAAAAACTACGTGTATACTAACTAATTATATGAGTTATGCAAATATATATGGAAGGAAGAGAAATTATCAGATCAGTGGATTAAAGCTACAATTTTATTTTTATATATGCAATAATATTGGATGTAATGGCTCTAAGAGATTATCGCTATTAATTACAGCATACAAGATTCTTTCTTATTGAAATGACTAGAACCATTAGCTGAAGAGTATATAGGAAGTTACTTAATTAAGTGGTTTCCAAAAAGGAAAGTCAAAAATAGACCAACTTACAACTTTTGAACAATTGTTTGAGAAGTATTAGTTCAGAAAAAACATGGAAATTGTTTATGAAATTACAAAAAACATATGATAGTGTTCATCACTATAGTCTGTACAATATAATGCACGTATTTTGTTTTCACAAAAAACTCATATATCTTACTAATGTATATTTAGAAAGAACCATAAAAATGGATGATTCACTAATGGAAAAATGTATAGTGATGACTGGGCTCAAACAAGATGATGTGCTCTTACCATTTGTATTCAACATAGAGAATATTTAGAGAAAACGATTCATAAGGAATTAAGTATTAATCTCGGAATTTATATTAGAAAAATCACGCTGGATGTACTCGGTTTTGCAGAAGATCTGAATATAGTGGACGAGAACACGGAAATGGTAGTTTAAAATACAAAAACACTCATATGAGAACAATAGAAGTTTGGCCTAGAAGTAAATGAGGAAAATACAAAAAAAAAAGCAACACTTATAGACAGTGATGAAGAAGACTTTTCGGCGGATAACTATGTGTTTGAGAGTATGGGTACTTTTAAGTATTTAGGAGTTACAATTACAAGCAACAATGACTAGAGCGTCGAAATAACCTGTCATTTGTTTAAAGCGGAAAGACCTTCTTAACACTGATTAAATACTTCAAATCAAAACTATTTTCTAGTAAGTACAAAAATATGACCGTACATCTTTATTATAAGAACAACATAATCCTATAGTTATGAATTATGTCTGATGACAGTGCAAATTGAATGGAAAATTAAAAGTTATTAAAATAAAGTTCTAAGGAAAATATGTACCCCAATGTTCAAAAATATAATAAATAGATGGCAAAAAATAAAAAAATAAATTGTGGAAATAACAAAAATCACTAAATCAAAGGTTGCTAACTTGCAGCTCACGTCTTATTAATAACAACTAAAATTAGCTTATTATTGTTATGAATTTTTTTTTTTTTTTGACATACATTATTCAAACAATATTTTGTTATACAGAATATAGATGTACAAAAAAAAAAAAAACTAAAATAATTAGATAATCAAATTTAATAATATAAATATTATAAATAGTTAATAATAACTTAGATTAAATTACGAAAATTATAAAATGTATTTATAAAAATGTTGGCTCTTAATATTATTGTATTTTTCATGTGGCTTTTGAACATATTTTTTTTGGTTACCTCTGCATTACAGTATCTCTTATAAGAACCCACAATAAGGGATAAAGGATCCGTGGTTCGGCCCACGATATGGACAGAAGAAACCTATAGAGCTAAGGATAGAGATAAATATTTTATATAATAATTATATTCTATTTTCAAAAAGTTATTGATTCATCCAATATCATATAATAATATTTTTTTTTTTTTGGGCTAGTTATAATTTTAATCCATTATGCGTAGGTTTTTATACTATTATATAACCATATTAAATAGGTTATATTATATAGTTATAATAAATTAAATATTTATATTGGTGTGATTACTAATTAAAGTAATAATAATGACGATGATGATTATAACAATAATAATAATAAACAGGAAATATAACGTCCAACTATCTAATAAGATGCTAACGTCAAGTAATGAGTCGCAGAAATACGTTCTCCCCCACACTAGGAAAAAAACACGCACATCATTATTGACGATCATCTACTAAAGGAATGAATCTGTAGTATATTCCGTGGTGATGGATTAAAGTACCAGTACAGCAATGATTTATCGTTCTAAATAATAATAATGAGAAACTAAAACGAATGACATGAAATTGTCGCTTAGACGAAGAAAATGAAGAGAAAAAACCGTGAAATAAACCGCAAAATAAACGTGAAAATCAAAATTATTACACAAAGCTATTTTATTTTGTATACGTGTACAGGTGTACTAGATCTTAGTACAATGGAATTCGAGATGGTAGTTTGAGTCCTGAAAAACCGTTCAGCAATACGTGAGACTTGCGCTGTAATGATTATTGTACACCGAGATGATACATGTTATCTATATGCGTTGAGAAACGATATAATTTTTTTCAAAACAATTAAATTACATTTACGTCTAGTATACATATAACGTATTGAATTCCAAGATATTAACCGAATAGACATTATTCAGTTTATTTTATTCCTCGTGTTTCCTATTTATTTACATAAAATGTAAATCTATTAACAGTAATACAAATAGAAATATAACAAAAATTCGATCGTGTGGAAAATCACTTAATAGCATCATAATAACCATATTGTACCTAGTACAAAAATTCATGATAATCCTGTATAATTAAATATATATGTATATTATTTGTAAATCATATTATTTTTAAATATTGTTTTAATAAAAATATCAGACGTTTAGAAAAAGTTTAAAATTATAAGTATTCTCACAAAAAAAATTGTTTTCGCATTAAATACTCATTATTTTGGTCTAATTATGAGTATTTAAAAATTAAAATAACAGTACTTGAAGTTATTTTTATGAAAAATTTGAAAAATCGCAACATATATTTTCATTTTATATTATAAGAAAAGATAATTTTCTTAAATATCAATATATTTAGATAAATTGATTTATTTGTTGTAAAATATGAAGTCTGTGTTGTAATATGATTTTATTACGAATTACGTTATAAATTCTTAACTAACGTTATCGCGTTTGAAATCAAATTAAAAATACCTTGTAATCATACAAATCATAATACTATAGTTAAAAATATTTTTATTTATTTTTTTTTATAACAACTAAAATACATAATATCAACATGCATGGTTAAAATTTGAAGAGAGTTAAAAATACAAATCCATGACACTAAATATTTTCCATAACGTTCCGTTTGGTCGATCACAAGTTAATATGAGCCAAAGGGAACCATTTATAAATTTAAATAATAAAACTATAAAATATATACTAGGTAGTAGGGTCGATAACGGTTCAGTGACAACTTTAGGATGGGTTATAAATATTTTTGGAAAATTAAAATTAAATCCATGCGTGTGTATATATAAAGTAAAACTATTTAATCTCTCTAATAAGGTTAATGTTTACTAATGGAATACAAACAATTTATCTTTTTTATTGAATATTCAACGGTTCTGTTATTCTTATAGTATATAATACTATACAGGTTACTTCTTGATAATTTTTTCAATAATTAGATAATTTAACATTGGAATAAAAAGTGAATTAAAGAATTATATTATTATAATTCTTTATGAAGTAAGTTTATTATTAGTATAATAAAATAAAAAAAATGTTCACTTACTTATTGATTGTATTTTGTTAACGAAAATTAAATAAAATTAAATGTCGTACTATATTATGTATAGAATATTTTAATATTATTATTAAGCAATAATTTATGAAGTAAATCATGTACAAGAATAAATGTTTCTTATATTTTTTTTTAATCGTTTAAATCTGGGTTTATTCTAAGGATTATTTTTTACTGTTCAAAATTTAAATAAATTTTGTTGAGAAATATTCAATTATAAAAATCACTCTTCCTTAAAAAAGGATAATATGAAAACTATAAGCTTTATTAAATCTTTTAATTTTTTTCCTTATTATATACTTATTATTACCTATTTTTAAAATAATTATAGTAGTAGTCATATAATTAAAATATTGATAGTACAATACGAAAAATCTTATTAATTTTAATTTATTTAATTGAATTACTAAATTAATCATTGATTGATTGATTTAACTTTTTTTTTTAATGATCAGTTTTTTCTTCCAAAATTATTATTTTTTGACCTTCAGAGTCCTTAAAAAATAATTTATACCAATCTTGTTCACATGCTTTAGGAGTAACTTTAGACCAACGATTTAATGAGTTTATCCATAACAACGTTAAAGGTGGTTTGGTCATACAGTGTTAAAGGTGGCATGTTAAAATGAACGAGCAAACATTCGTTTTCTGTTTCAACGTAAAGTCTTTGATGATCTGACGGTTTTAAAATATTATAAAATTAAATTTTATATCTACTTTTCTACTTTTAATTCCATTACTATTAATAAACTGTTTTCGGATGCCCAAATTCATGAAACTAACTTCCCATTTGACATTTATTACTACTTAATTTATGTCTTAATGCCCATTAGAATAAAGCCTGGTTTAAATTTACTTCTAAAACTTAAAGTTGTCGATTAAATAAACGTTGCTTATATTAGTTACATATTTTTATGTAATTAACTTATAATATAATTAGTTTAAGTTAGTTGATGTTATACAATCAATTGATATTATCTTCAATAACAATTAATTTACATATATTAAATAAAAAGTAAATTTTTATAAGCGACTAATGGTTTGAAACAAATATCGCGTTATTTAAAAGCATAATGGTTCAAAGAATTTTTGTCTTTTATTTTAGGCGTTAAAAATGAAAATACAAAATTATTTATATTATATGATTACTATATTTAGTATAATACATATATTTATATTTTACGTTCTCAGCCAATTTCTTTTTTTAAGAAAATATTTATTTTTTATACTAATAATTGTTATTACATTTTCTCAAGTACGATTTTACAATAACATGCTATCCTTGTAGTTAAAAGTTATTTTCTACATACATTTGAAAAAAAAAACACAACGATTATTTAAATTTTATATAAAAAAACAGATCATTAATAGAAACGATGTTATTTTAATGCGTTGTTGAGTTAAAATTAATAAAATATAATGGTTTTAAAATTTTAACCTTATAAAGAAATTTCTAAAATTCGTCGATAAAAAAAACTTTTTAAGGTCAGAAAGCATAGTATGATATGAGATGAAAAATACACAACTAAAAATTATTATTAGAATTTCATACGGTTTGCCTTAAAAATATATAGAACTATCAAAAGTTGTCTAAAGTAGCTCTTTGTATTATAATTAAATCTAAAATTAATTTACTGTAGTAAGTTTTTTTTTTAGATTGTATTTCAAATTTTTTTTTATGAATAATAGCAATGTTTGGTTGGTGAAAATATAATAAAAAAAAAAAAAAAACTATTATAAAAAATGTTTCATTATTTTTTTTAAGCGTCGTTTTATAACATAATAATCCATTTCTGGATATATATTTTTTTAAATGTGTTTCATACATTTTAAATTAAAATGCATTTATTAATATTAAAAGTTTAGAAATACTTATAACATATGCAGTGTTATTTTGAAAATATCTGTTCAGCAAGATGGAAAAGTTCATCGTATTTAACTATAATACATATGGTCATAGCAGTAAATTAGTTTAAATAAAATATTTTCTGCTTTGAGAATGTATTCCATCATGATAATAAAACTAGAAAAATTATAGTAGCTTATGCTTTTTTATGTAATTCATATGATTCACAGTTGGTTTTCCGATTTATCTATTTTTATCATACACACATGTTGAAAATTGATTAACCATCAATCTATATATTTTAAATAACTTTTTATTTTCATTTTTAACGTGTGCATTATTTTTATTTTCTTATTTTTTTATTTATTTTTTTTTTTTTTTAATTAAGAAACTCTTATCAAACAGTATTGCATTTAATATATTTTCAAATGTTCAGGTATCATACCATATCACTGTGATTGATTTATTTCGACTGATCACTTATTCAATAATTATTTATTAAAATAAAATAAAATGTATTACTGCACAAGACCAATCATAATTTACAATCGTAAACGAGTGTTCGCCAAACGCTTGCGTTTTTTATTCAATAACATCATTTTTACACAACTGTATGGATTTTCAATGTCCAGCTAAAAAATAAAAAATAAAACTCAAATTTATAATCCGGTATCCGTTTCCATCGGATCATTGGATAAACATTATTGTTGAGCCCTTCGTGCCGTGGCGGTGTGCGAAACCGTCAATGTTAGAACGTGCGAACGGCGTGAACTAGTGAACACCGCGCGCCATCATCTGGGCCGTCTGCGTATTGGCGAGTGGTGAAACGGAACGTGCAATAAAATCGCGTATTCGTCGCCGCACACATCGGGAATACGATATTATATTTTACGTCGTACAATCAATATCTTGTGAACAGAACCTCGTTCCCGTAGCCAAGAGCCACACACACTCATACACCTCTTCTGCTGCACTCGCAGTCAGATGAACGATATGCAAAAATGTGCGCACGTGTTTCATCATCTAGCTCTATTCGAATGATGGTTTGCGCGAGTGATAGTCGAACGATTCGGGCTTATGCGTAACGAGAACGGCAGTACACATTGGACACGGTAACGTCCTTAACCCCGGGAACTGGTACGACGCGTTATAAATGTACGCGCTCCAGTCGGTTCCGTTTCCCGAAACGACGCGCCAATTTTTTTTTTCCACATTATAATATGTTTATATTACCAGATGAAACCGAACGTTGAACATATCTTATCGTTGTCATCGAGACTAATCCGCCTGATTAATGTGTAGACAATTACGACCGAACCGATTTAAATTCAATCATTTTTAGGTTTATGATCTTGAAATGATTTTTGAAAATGACATGCACATAAAAAAAAAAAACTCAGATCAGTAATATAGCGTTTAATAAGGGATTTATTTTAAAACTAGCTTATGAACTTTAGGTTTTTGATGTGGATTAGAGTTACGCGAAATAATTCAAATTTTATGAAGTTGAACATTTGAAGTTAATTCAGAACGTACGTAATTCTATCTCTGTACTCAAATGGTTTAAACGATATAATGAAATATGAAAATATGATTTAATAATAATAAAATTTATTTTGAAAATATTAGAAATTGATTACAAAAAAAAAAAAAAAAACACACACTTTGCTTACGATCAAATTTTATGAAACTGCTTTATTTCAGGTTGTAATAAAGCAGAAAAACTAATTCTATAGGCTCAGCTTAACAACCAGATAAATACCGTTTATAAAAATTATACCTTTTTACTAAATAATAATAACAAAATAATTAAATAGTTTATAATATCAAAATCAAATAAATTCGAAGAGTATAAATACAATTTTTATGAGAAATGGAATTATTTTGTTTTCGTAATATACGGAAAATCAAATTTCTATAGTTAAGTTCTATGATTTTTTTTTTTTTTGTACAAATAATAATATATTTGAAAGAAACAACTTGATAGTTAGTGATAGAAATCAGATAAATCCAATATTATTAAGAATTTATAAAAAAAAGTAGTAAAATACATTTTTATGTATTCGAGTTCTACAGTATTATGAGGTGTCATAAAGTAAAACGTTCGGGAATAAAATCTGAAAAACTCTTGCAATGCTTTGTTATTACTATCAATAATAATTTAAATGGTTTTTTTTTATTTGCTTGTCTTAATTGAATCAAATTTATATTATAAACGGCAAATTATAAATGTTCATTTAACTTAATCATAACTTAGTTTAACAAAATAATTTTGAGTAGATTTTAATTTGGCTCATTAGGTAATATACTATATTATGAACAACTTGGTTAAAGTGCTATAAATTGTAGGTTTTCTTTTGATTATAGGTATAAATTAACATATATTTTTGTATTTTTGGTTAAAATTTATTAATATATATTTCTATACACACCACCTACAATAGTTTCAGACGCTTTATTGTTACACCCTATCGTACACAACTTGAGTTGATAGTAGTGTAAATTTATAAATATTTATAAATAATATAATAAATACATACTACACTCGAATGACCATACCAAAACCGTTTGAGTTATTTATAAACAAGAATAAAGTATTTTGTATCAAACTAAATGAGCAATTGCATTTTAAATTATAATTTATATTGCCAATAGGTACCTACATTGAGTTCTTATAAGATAACATATACAAATAATAATAAAACCATTTATTTGGTGTATACACTAACTTATAATATCTTTGTTGTATCCGTCCATTAGCTACCAGTTATAGTTACGATTGTTAGTATTTATACTAGTCAAAAAAAATATCGAACAATGAATATCTAATATAGATTCATTCTAGCCATTGTTATGAAATAATAATCAAAATATGAATATTTTATTTACAGATGCGAATATTTCATTTATTTAAGCTTGTACCCATACCGGTACTGAAGCCCAAACGATACGCACGTGTTTTTGTTCTCGTTCTGCTCCCTTCACTAATGTCCAATGGTGACAATGAGTAAACATAATATGGTCAAAAGGCCAATTGTCGTAACCCTCACTTTGGTCGAAAATGGGATTATCATGAAATATTAAATTTTATATCATTTTCTTGTGGTTAACCAATTGTCGTAACCCACCATACTATTTAACTACTATAATTTTAATATTTATCATTTATTTTAACATCGTAATCCATAATGATAAATAGTGAAAAATGCTGTAAGCCACATAAAAATGTTATAAGAAGAAAACGTAAGCCTCAAGACTTTTTTCTTCATTAGGCCACATTGTTGTAACCCACATGCTGAAACCTAAAATGTTAATCAATTAATATTCAAAATTTGTTCGTAAATGAAATAGGTACACCAATAGCATATTGTTAATATGAAATAATTGAATAATTAAACACAAATATGTTATATTATAAATTATAATATTTATAAAAACTTAATATTTACGTTAAGAAAAAAATAAAATAAGATAAGCTTCTTGAATGATAATAAAAATAATGTATAACAACTTGTTTTCATTTTTAAAGAAATTAAAATTGGTTCCTCAAATTACAAGAAAAAAAAATATAAAACTATTAAATCAGGTTGGTATCATCCTCGTCGTCCGTTTAAACACATAAATGACAAGAAAACCGAAACCGGCTATTGTTGGTTGATCTAATATTATTATTGTTATTATAAATAATAATACGTATATTGAATATCCCTATCAAAATAATATTATTATTAAATTTTAATTTACTTTATCCACTAGCTTATAATTTTAAAAATATAAATCGTAAACATTTTTACGAAACAGTAATGTTTGATCTAAATTTAAATAACTATTACGTACTGTAACCAAAATGTACCAATGTCAAATGCAGTAATCCTAATACAAAGCAATACTATTAATAATGCAATCATAAATATTATATGGTCAAACGCTATAACCCTCAACTAGGTCATAAATGTAACTAAATTAACTATAAAAATAACTCTTATAAACTTTCAATTCTTAAGAAAACTGATTCTCAGGTATCACAGAAAAAATAAATAATTATCTAGTTCGTTAAAAAATGATTATATAAGTAAATAAAACTTTAAAGTGTCTATTGTAAAATTATGTTTTTGTTGGTTACGACACTTGGCCTTTTAACCATCGATATGTACTCCACGTATCTATAGGCCACCTCTAAAAGTCGTCAAACAATTGAAAAACATTTTATTTTCTGAAAATTAATATATTAAACATTATTTGATATTAATTAATATATAGTACATCATCAGGAAAAAAATACAAATACTTTAGAATTTCATGGAAAACAAAAAAACTAACTGCAGTTCACTTAATTGATGACTGCAGTCAGTTCTTAAATTTAGACGTTTATTGTTAAGACTTCCGAATTGATTCTGTCACTTCCAATTTTCCGTCACTTTCGACTGGATGTTTCTTATCAAAATAATCATGTTCAAATCAAAAATGACTTTCAACATTTGGTTTTTTATTATTTTTCATATTTTCATCAAAAATAAAACATTTCGATACTCCAAGAACATTTCGGATAAAAGGATATGTATCAATCAACACACTACTAAATATTCTATTTAACTTTTATATTTTACACTTTTTATTTGAAGAATTTTCGACAAAATGCCCAAATAATTAGTACTTAAACTCGATAACACTTTAAATTGTGCAGATTTATCACAAATTACATATTACTAATATTATTTTGATCAGAAATAAACATATAAATGTCTTTATAACTATAATATATCATTGTACAGGTTTAGACGTTAATAATGTAATACCTATATAATTTGTATTATCGAGAAATTATTTCGAAAAAATACTATCGATTTATTAATGCGTTACTGTTATACATAATAATTATGCAATAGATAACTATAAATAAATAATACTAGTCTTCAAATAAATATAATACCATTGATATCGGAATTCGTATTTTTAGGCCCATTTCTTCTTTTACTATAGCTCGGTAAATTTTACAAATTTCGCTCGGAATATACGAACAGCAATATAAATATAAGACATTGTACGGTCGCCTGTGGTCAACGTGTTAACGTTATACATCAAGAAAAAAAAATCCCCGATGTCGAGGCGTATCCTAAAGAGCTGCAGATTACAAGCGAAAGAGCGACAGGTTGCTGACCCCTGGTGGTCCAGCGAGTTGTCATTGCACCTGAACGCACGTCCAGCGCACGTGTCAAGTGTTCGCGCGTGTTCACCGACCGTCTGCGTTCGTCATTTCTGTCCTCCCTTGTCGGGACTTACACGTGTGGACGTGTTGTTCGTGTATGTGTGCGTGAGTGTGTATAGGTGCTTGTGCGTGTACCCTAAGCACTCCATCGTGTCGGACATGCGCCCGTTGTGTCGCGCTTAGTCGTACACGGTGACGCCGTGCAGTCGTCGTTTCGGGCTGCTGACAGTTTTCACGCCGGTCTAAGTTTTTGGCCACCACCCAGGATGCCGTGTCGTCCTATGGTCACGCAGCCGTGACGTAAACCAACTCGTCCGTGGGTCATCATCGCGTTTGATTGCGATTTTTCGATCTCGATCTATTGCTATCCTATCATTGTTATTGTTATTATACGACCGACGTACAGCGATTTGCGCGATGTATTGGCATTTCGTTCGAAGTTATCGATATTGTTGTATGTACATACGATTATACTGCGTTGATTTATAATGTGTTATACGCATTTTGTTTTCGGCGCGAATAATAATAATTTTATTTTTACGACCATTCAAATGTCGATATTGTTTTATTTATATTGTTAAAATCGATACTGTTGAGTGCCTTGTTAAAGGTTTCACTCGCGGAGTAACATTTATACGAGTGTCGCGCGAAAAATAGTGAAACACAAACAAAATAAAAAAAAAAAAGGTTACAAAATTTATTGTACAAGCACCCTTTAAAGGGCCATGAAATATACGTAAACACGTACGGTGTAACGCATGCAACCCTGAGTCGCGAGTACAACAGCGATCGCGATCCCTGTAGCACCTCTAACAGTCTAACATCTCTAGCGCATGCATTTCGCGTTCGGTGTTCGACGCGCACCTGCACGTGAACGAACATCTGACGCCGGCCCGCGGATAACTTTTTGCCGCACGTAAGACGTTTGTGCCACGCGCTTCCGTTTCCTGTACAGTCTTACGCCCACGCACTCGTGGTCAAGTGATGTCGCAGCGCGAACGCGTCATTCAACCTTCCGGTCGCACGTATGTCACCGACCGGCTGGTTGCACGGCTGATACGTGTTTGCCCTTCGTGAGGTGTCTTCTCGATGTGTTGTTACCGGTGCGCGAACGCGACGAACACACGCCTGCACACCCTGATCGACGGCCGCCCAGCCGTTCCTCGTCCGTGCGCCGCCACATCTTGCTGGAGGAGTATATTGTTAGCGTTCGTAAAACATCGTGCCCGGCAACGAACTTTGCACTGAACTGACCCATAACGCACTGTTATTCCTCCGATTCCTACGTGGTTAAATACGAAACTGCGAAACCGATTCTACGGTAGGAGCGTTTGCACGTTACGATCAATATACTATAAAATGTACACTACGAGTTCCATATTTTTATATTATTACTCTTTAACTAATTATGTAATTATTATTATTTTTTTTTTCTTAAAAGTAATGCTTCTTAATGCTTTAGTATGTTTATAAAATGAATAATTTGAATTAACAACATCATCCAAGTAAAAATAGCCAAAAATTTCAGTCAAAGAAAATTGGGGTTTCATCGAAAATGAGATTCTTTACACTAAACAGTGACGGAGGGCATAGCAAGAAGTAATTTAATTATCTATTATTTGTTTCACTATCACGTTTTATTGGGATATTGATTAGATAAAATAATTTCCAAATATGCGCCAAAATAGCGTACTACTTGTTATACTCTGTATCACAATGTTCGTAAACGCAGAGTATAAAACCTTTAATCTGATTTAATAAAAAATAAAAATATTTATCTTTAAAATTGTCTTTTATACTTTTTGACACGGCGATATTACGGAATCGGGAACATCAGTTTGTCTCCTACTTCATAACCAGTGTACTTCATCAAACATATTTTTCAGGAACAAAATTACATTTACTTTTGTTAAATCTGGTACTGGAACCAGAACATTTAAATTTTTTTATTTTTAATATAATGCACTCAATAATCAGAAACTTAGTAAATATATAACACTGATTTTTTAATAACAAATCATCTACTTAAAATATGTTTTATAATTCATTACTCTTATTTTCTTTTGACATTTGATTATTATCTCATTTAACTAATATTTTAAACATAATAATTTCAAAGGAGTTACTCATCAAATAAGTTAAAAACTTTTCAATATGTATTATATATACTTTTGAAAGCCAATTTAAAATGTATTAATAATGAATTCCGTTTTATATTTTATTCGTTGTTTAGGATCTACAATTTATTGAAATTATTTATATCAACCAAAAACTTCTTTGTTATTTACTACTTATTTCATACAAATATATTATTGACCAAACTATGGGATAACTTAACAATGTATAGATCAAAATGTGTTTTTTAAAATCAGCAAAATAGTATAATGGACTTTTCAAATCTCAATTCCATCTTTAATAAAAAATATTCTAATCGCTTTTCGTTGTTTAATAATACAATACAAGTATAGCACGGGATCGAAAAAAAATATTATGTTCAAACAGCTAGATCGGTTTTTTTATTGCATCTCCTTATACAGGTTTTATTGCGTACAGAAAAACTATTTATCTACTTGCTGTATAGGATAATCAGATTTTTGTGTTTCAAAAATATTTTCTACTCTCGAAATCCACTAGAAACTTTTCTAGTATATCGATGATAATAAGTAATAATAACACAACTTGTGAACGTGATTCTGTTGAAAAATTAAATTCGTATATTACAGGAAAAAACATTTTAATTACATTCGGTAAAAAAACGATAGCCGAAAAACGGTGTGAGAGGAAAAAAAATATAATTTATACATAGAACAAGAAGAACGTACAGGCCACGCTGGGCTGGAGTGCAACCAGCGGTGATGAAATGACGTGGCCGACGCGTGCGGTTCAAGTGCCGCAGTGCGCGGGGCCGCTCGGGCTCACGTCTCCGTCGTCTAGCGCATCACGCGCGCTCTGGCGTACGGCGGACTTACGGGACGTACGACGCCGTGGACGTGCCTGTGCGCGCGCAAGACGGTCTCGCTGTCGCACCGTTTGCCGCACACGTCGCAGCGCGCGATACGTTTGGGCCGCATGAACGGGCCACCGATACCCTCGTGCTCGCTGGCCACCACGGCTCCGTGCTCAACGTGTACGTGGCCGATCAGCGACGCGACGTCGCCCATGTACAAGCAGCAGACGCCGCACATGGCGGCTCGTGCCTCGGGATGCGCGCGGTCCACGTGCCTGCCGAGTGCACCGCGGTTGCCGGAAAGGCGGCCGCACAACTCGCACGTGTACACCCGCAGGGCCGTGGCCGCCGCATGGTGTTCCATGTGCGCTACGTTCGAGGACAGCGCGGAGAACCGTCTGCCGCAACCCGAGAACGGGCAGTTCAGCGACTCCGTGTCACCGTGAACCGCGCGTGCGTGTCTCCACAGCTCCGTCTTGTCCGCGCAATACGTCCGGCATCTCTCGCATACCTCGGCGCCAACGGTCAGGTCCCAAGACACCGTTCCTCCATCCACCTGGTGCTCGGCGACCGACGACCGGTTCAAATAGTCTGTCTGCAAAACAACAACTAGTTATAGATCCATGCGCGATGATTGACGGTGGGCGTTGGATTCTTGGCATATATTCTAAATCACACCGATCTCGATCCAATCCAATCCATTAAGGTTAACTTATCCCGACTCGTTCATTATTTCGCTAAGTTATTCACTCAGTATTTATACCATATCCACGAAACCGTGTGATATCCTTTTCGTTTACAATCTTCTGATCTGCAATTCTTTTCGAACTCTCTTTCCTTTTGTCTACTAATCTCCAAATATAATTATTATCCTTATTTCTTGTTCACTCATCGTCATCTCAACCATAATCAAATTCCTTTTTACGTATTTAATCAACAACTCAATGACGGTATAATGTTAATGTATTATATAATATTGTCAACTCATAATAGAATAAAAGTAAAAAAGTAAAAAAATAATAAGTTATTTTTCATCCCTAAGAAGTAGACAATTTATAGTCTAACAAGTAGAAATTCTTTATTTACATTTGTCAGTAGAAGTATTGCACAGACTTTGGTTGGGTAGTCGTGAAAACGATTTTTAACTTTTGCTCGCGAATGATTTGAACATATTACATTGATTCGCTCTCATTTCTCACTTATTTCAAATACCTATCCCTGAACAAATATTCTCTCTGCGTTCACCGTATGATCTTGTTATATGTGACATTCTTATACCTATATAATACACCCATTCTTTTCGACTTCCTATCGGTTTCTGATCGTCAGAAGGATTTTTTTTCTTCTTTCAAAATTCCTTATTTGTGACTTAATACTATTTAAAAATTTATTTTTTTACTTCCAACCCTTTCCATTGTTTTTTACACAAATTACTTTTTTTTTTTTGCTTAATATTATTGTATAATTTACAATTTGGTGCTTAAATCAATGTATATTTTTAAACTTTTTTTTATCCAAACGTTTATTCATAATAGTTTATTTTTGGAAAAAAATGAAAAATTAACTTGTTTGTATATTTGGGGGCCAAATAAATAAATTTATATATTTTTTATACATTTTAAATATTTATTCAATTTTTGATAGTTTTAATAAATTACATTTTTAGTTCTAATTTGAAAATCGATAACCCAATTATTACAGTAACAAATAAATTACCGTAGATAATATATTTAATACAAACAATTTGAGATAATTGTTTTGGTTCATACAAACATTTTTTTAAATAACAAATAATTAAATAAAATACTATAATATTATAATATTATTAAAAATAAATTAAATAATAATAAATTTAATTCTAATTTTTCACATTATGATGCTTCTAATAGTTTATAAAATTAAATGTTGTGATAGTTTTTTAGTATTTCAACTAAATTTTTTTCCAAAAATAATAGAAAGATATGGAATTAATAATTTATATAAAATATTAGAAGCTGATACATCAAAAACTACAGAAAAATAAATGTTAACGGAGAAAAACATTGTGTGATGTTCTGTTTGTATATTGCAGGGATGGGAATCTTAAAGTAACTAGTTGTCCATATTTTAGAATTTTAAAATCTGGTGGGCCGTTGTAAAGAAAGATAAAATTAAGTGAAGGTCGTTAAAATGAACAATTAGAATTTTTTTTAATTAATTTAATTTTACGAATGAAGCAATACAATAAAATAAGTGCATATTACCTTCAAAAAAAATAACTATGCCAATATGAATATAAACTATATTTAGAAATGTAATGACCTAACTGGAGTTCATTGCTAGAGAATAATATAATATTTAAATTGTACAATCAATGTGAACAAATAAGATATTGATAAACCCTAAAATGTAATGAAGTGATATGAAAATGTAGCATGGTCCAAATAAAGTATGCAAGTCGGTTGTGACTAGCGGGCCGCCAGTTGCCAAGTATACAGTATACACAATGTCTTCCTGATAATCTATCTTAAGTAGTAAATTATTGAGTAATTTTTTAAAACTGTAATTATAAAAAAGGCAAAATATTTAATTGGATATAATTACTGTTTGGAATTGATTCATTTTGTTAAATGCTATATTTAAACGGAATCACGTGAAGATATTTTAAACCGCAAATTAAAAAATACTGCTTTTCAAGAAAACACTAAATAATGTTTAGAAATTATACTGTTATAATGCTTAGGCCAAATGATTAACTTGGAGTGAAAGATATTTCAGTTTGTCTCGTCGACGATGAGAATATACGAAATGTTGCCTAACAACGGGTTACTATATTATAATCAACACATTTATTATGTTTTATTATATTGTGGCCTACATTAGTTTACCCATTTGTAACAAATTTTATATTAAAATTGAATATTTTATACTTCAATATATTTCTATGGGTTTTGTTTCCTTCAAATGTATAGTGATAACTGTATATCAATACGAAATATAATTAATATCTATTAAGAATCGACCAAATACTATTAATAAATAATTTATGAATTCATCAATAGTACGATAATTTAAACAACTAAAATAATTATTATATTATTATATTATATAAAAAATTGAAATAATTATTAATATGATAGGGTTAGAAGTTTTTGTTTACTTTAAATCAATTTTGGGTCGGTATGCAAAATGTAAGTATACCAAACACAAATCAAAAATTAATTCTTTTTCATGATTTTGTATCTATGGATTTAATTTACAAATGGTTTATTTTCGAACCCACTCATATAAGATATAGATATTATACATTGCTAAAAATGTATTTATAAAGTTTGTTTTGAAAATTATTTTATTGAACAGATTATTCAAATCGCTTAAAAAATTGTATAGTTATAATTAACCAGTCATTGTACACCATGTGTGATCAGTCATGTTATTACTCATGATGTATAATACTGAACTTCAATACTTAACTTCACTAATATTTATTTATTTATTATTATTATTATAGATAAGGTTAATGTATACATATGTACTGCGTACTTATTAAAACTATGGTGTCTTTAGTCTATATGCACATTTTCTGGATGACTGATTTATTTTTAGTGGTGGATATAACGTAGACAACACTGATTATCTTAGCCTATTATATTTGGAAACGTTTGGAATCGGATTGAATAGCATATTTATAATATTTTATGCATTGTTTGAAAAATCATTGGTTTACTTTTGTTTTTTTCCTGACATTTAAATGACCAAGAGTGAATTTCAGTGATCCTAAAAATGTAACGGATTTGTTGGTCTGTTGGATGTATCGTTTTCAATATTATACTCAAGACATTTTAAGGGGTGAACTCATAGCGATATTTTCTTCATATTTAATTTATAATCATACATAAAGTCACTTAAATTATACTTTAAAGGTTTAAAGAGGAAATTAAATACTAAAGAACAATAAATATTCAGAATAATCGTAATAGTAATTGCATAAAATGGAGATTGTTCACGCCAGTACCGTTGTACTCGTATATATTTTATATTTTATTTTACAAACGTTGCTTAGTAAAATCAATTATTAATACTATAATCATAGTGTGAATATGTCTTATTGTGAGTTAATAAATAGAATAAGAAACAAATTTGTTTACTGAATAATATTTTTTATTCATATACACACGTGCCGTCCTAAAATTATTTAAAATTATTATTCTGAAAAATTATTTTATTTTCATGATGGTACTAAACTATAATCAATTGTATATGATCAAATTTGCAATGAATAAATCAAAGATTTATGATTTTGTATTATGGATTATAAAATATGTGTTATTAAAAAAGCTTGAGAAAATATATGAACAATTTTAAATATTTTTAAATACAGCATATTTCCTCGGATGATCAGAATTGTATGTGATAGTGATTTTCCCATAAACATATGTAAAAAATTATAAAATTGAAGTTTATAAAATACAAAACCATTTGCAAGATTAAAATTTAAAAATTTATTTTATTTACTTATAGTAAATAAAAATTAGTTAAAAATTATATTTTTCATATTTAAAGAAGAAACTGCTGTCACATGAAATTATAATCATCTGGTATAGATAGCCTTTGTGTTTAAGTGATAATGCTTGACAGAATTTATTAAATTTATTTCTAAACTATTTTACAAAAATATAGGTATTTAATATTTAAGAGTTTTTGATCTATGTTTGTCATACCCATATTGTAACGGTTAAGACAACAAAGTTTGCTCAAAAATTTTTTATATTATTATTTATTTTTAAATAGTCTTAAAAATATATTAAATATAAGATTTTTTTTCATATACTACCAATATTTATAAATCATATCAGATTAACGACATAGGTAGTTTAGAATTTTTGTATAAGACGTATAGTAACACTATTGATTTTTTGTAGATGTCTTCACCAATACAAACACTTGCATGTGAATATAACACGTGGTGCTCATATTGAGTACAACATGTACAAACTACTCAACACTATATGGCTTAAAAGGTTTACCGATTGTAAGTTATTGAATTTGTATTTTTATCAATGCCAGTTTAAATTCAAACGCATGATGTAGTTGACATTTCACGAAACACTCACGACAACCACTTCAAAGTAAAATAAAAACTTCGTAGATATTTTAGTGGCCGAGGATATTTTGAACTCTTCATAGTGAATCTAGCTGTAAGTAAGTAGTTCATAATTTAAAGAAACTTCAAAACGTACACTTTCAAATTGTAGACAGTCCTCGGCAAACCATTTTCAATCCCATGATTTTAGTTCTTTCCTTCAAGTAACAAACAATTATGTTATAATTTAAACGTGAGAATTGCTTACTTTTAATCTTGATATTTTTAACACACAGTAGGCTTGTTTGAATTAGCCTTACACTGCAGTTACCACCATCTTATCTGAAATTTAAATTCTACATTTTAGTTTCAAATATTTATATTATCATACTTATAGTATACGTACGAGTATAAGTTTAATTGTGGTATCCTACAAGCAAACTATAAAAAAAAAAAAAAAAATAAAATTTATTATATCATTGACATCAATTTAACTTCGCATTTTAAAAAAAAAATTTCGTTTGAAGGCCCTCCACGTCCTATCAAAAAAAAAATTTAATTTAGGTATGCAAAAAAATAAAAAAATAGTGAGACAACTCTACTCTCCTTCCCCCTAAATTCGTACACTGATGTTAAACTGATGACTGTGTTGTAACATTTTAATGTATTGCATTCCCATGGAACTCAGTGCTACTTTATCTATAATATGTTCAATTCAACACGGAAGTTGTGTTTATCTTAACTGATACCGTTAAGTATTTATTGTCTTTGACACAAAATAATGAGATTAACGAGAAGCACTATCACACATTATGAATAATTGAACAATTTAATTTTCTGTTGTAGCAAAGGTAGCCTCTATGGGCAACAAACTCCGTGAAGGAACATTTGATTCATGTTATTAAAACTGAATGCAATATTTTAAACTACCTGTCTATGTACTTATCACAAATATTTAGTTTGGACACTTTGAGTTAATGCCTAAAATAATACAAAGTAGGTACCATTAAGTTATTAGAAAAAATGTTTATTTAGTAACCTATGAAAAAAAAAATAAAAATATTTTATAAATTATTTATAAGAATATTTAAATTATTATATAGAGAATGACATTATGCATATTAAATTATAAATTAAGTTCAATTCGTTTCAAAATTTTTAAAAATATATCATTCCACGCATTCTAGTTTTAAGTTGAATTATTAATATTATTTTACCCTATTAAATTTAATATATTTCGAGACCTGAATTAATTCAGATTATTTAATAATAAAAATATTTATATTTTTTCTGTTACTCTATATAAAATGTATTCTATGTTTTTTCTTGAAAAGTATATCGAGACCAATTATTATTCTACCAAGCTTAAATATATTATAATATATAATAATTATTGTATAAACACATACATCTACTCAAACAAATGTTTTTTTTAAGATAAATAATAATAAAAACATAGAAGAAAAGTATATTTTCTAGAATAATATTTAAATCAATAAATAAAAAAAAAAAAAAAAATTACACAGATATATAGTTTGCATAGAAAAATAACAGAGTTTAAAAAACTAAGTTTTGCGAATCATACTTATTAATATTAACGTATGGATAGAATTTTATTAAGTTGTTACAGTTTTAAATAATAAAAACCAATAAAATTAGAACAAATTAAAAATACAAAACCAGAGTAATTTATGCAAAACTTTTTCTCCATAAATGGTTTTTTTATATTAAATATTTTCAGTTTAAAAAATGTAATAAATTTAATTCATTTTGAGAAATATAATTATTTAAATAATATGGAAAGGGATACAAGCTGGGTCTTGTACATTCGTCTCGCTTGGCTCATCTTAGTGTAAGCCAATTTTGTTTAGAATATAAATAATAAATCACAACATTAAAAAAAAAAAAAAAATATATCACAGCGTGATTTACAATAACGTTTAAATAATTCTTTTCTAAATTATATACATACATAAAAATAATTTATGAATAAAGATTTTTAAAATGCATTGAATATATGTTAATGACTCTAAAATAATTAAAAAAAAATATCGAAATTTATATGTAAATTATGAGTTTTCATAACTAATTCTGATTTTGTTTTTTTTTTTTAATGAAAACATTTTATAGTAAAATAATGTATATATTAAAAGGTTCAGTTTTAATAACAATCAATACAATGTCAATGAATTATAATCAAACGTGTACACGAACGTATTTGATTTTTTAAATTTTTAAAAAATACGAAAAACTTATCTATGACTCCTGTTATTCATAAAGTACAGTGTTAATCATTGCCGAATGTAGGACACCTGATACCCGGGGTTAATAAAATTGCAGCGCCCTTTAAGAAGCATACCTAGATCTGGTACTGGTATATAATTTTTTGTTATTTATTTTTTAAGTATAAATTAAAACAGGTAAAATGCAATATAATATTTTAATGTAGCTCTAACAATATATTCAATAAGTTAAATAATTTTTTTAAAAATTTTAAATTGAATTAAAATTAATAAAAAATTAAAAAATCGAATTAGATACAATGTTTGTATTCTTGTATACTTATATCATATTTGTTGTATATTATATAACTATAATATGTATTTTTAACCATACAAGTAAAGTAACTAATAAATTATAATAATGGTTATTTTCATTTTAAAAATATAGTATTTATAATATATAAATTTATAAATATATATAAATACACAAAGAATGAGATAAAAAAAAAAAAACAATCAATAAAAATCAATTATGACAAATTTAATAAATAAATTCATATTTAATAATTGATAAGCTATTCTACTGTTTTTAACAACATAATTTCCTATTTTTATAATTCCAATAGCTATTTAATATAAATATTAAGATTAATTACTTCTCACAGTATTAAATATTAAATTTTTATGTATAAGTTAATTTAGAAATAATTTTTAGTTTAAGTCTTACAATATTCTTAATACGAAAAATACAATTGTAACAATTATTTTAAATTTGAATTAATAAATCTAATTTAATTTTTAAATTGTTTAATCTAATTAATAGTTAACTAGAGAAGAGGATTCATAACTTTTTTTAAAAGTATCTAAAAGTTAAATACATAATTTAGCATACCACTTTATTATTTAATTCTAACAATTGTAAATTTATTATAATGTACTAAGAATTAAATATTGATTTAAAATTATTATAATTATGGTCCATAAAATATTATTTGCCTGAAAAAAAGTAATTGAAATCATTGTTATTTCATTTTAACTATGTTCATTGCTCAGTCATAATAGAGAATATTACTATAATGTTAAATTTAATACGTACCTAATGGTTAGTTAGAGATTTTAGGTACTATCCTATATAATAAAATAAATTACGAAATAGTTTTAAAGTGTTTAATGATTTATTAAGGTAGGTAACAATCATATTATTAATTATTATATTTTTATCTTATCCAACGTTCTTTCGATATTGAACTAGATATGCCTTTCATTTATATAGATTATAGTAAATAAATAGTGCATATTCGATAAAATGTAATACAGATGAAGTACAGAACTTTCAAATATTTTTTTTTTTTATTCGTTCATTTTTTTAAATTTTTATTGGATCAAGATGAACCCTTTGTGTATCCAATGACGTTAAAATTATATATAATTTGAGTTCACATTTATATGTTTTTTTTCAAATTTAATATTATAGCGGTTCAGTTATTTTCAACGGAGCTATAAAACCTCCACACATTATATTTGTATGCGTACCACGAGTGGTACTTGGAGATATATCTCTCATATTTTTTTTGTAAAATAATAACAGTGAAAAATTAAAAAAGACGATCTTTACGCATATTATATTATAATAGTATGAGTGTACAGTTATATGTATTTATATTAAAAATTTAACATTTTAACTATGAAAATTTTAAGTAGAATTTCATTCAAAAATACTTATCAATAATTTGTTTAACCATTTTAACTGTCATTTTAATATGTTATTTTAATACTTTAAGTATATGGTAAGTGATAAAATATAGTCCTAAATAAATAATCAGAATAATGATTACCGTTTATATTAAGAAATGGTTATATTTATGAGATAATTGTATTAAAGTATATATTTAAAAAAAAAAACCCCGAGACAAATTTAAATTAAATCATTTTGAAATTCACGATATATTAATAAAATGTGTAATAAGGTTCAAGCATATACAAACTTGTATAATCGAATTTGTACATGATTTACATAAGTCACCAAGAAAGAAGCTTCCTTTTTCATGAAAAAAATATTTTTTAAAGAAATATTTTGTTCAAAAATAATAATTTTATTCAAAAGTAATACCTAATAAAACTTATACATCAACCAATATTTAAAATGAAGTAGTAATAAATAATGAATTTTGGGTTGAAGTAAAATTCTATATAGGTATTCGATTTTTTTTTTTTTGTTAAGTTTTGTAATCTTAAAAATTCGAAGGATTTTGGGTATTTATAATGGATTTAGAATATTATGGTTAAAATTCGTAAAATATAGATAATTTCTTCATTTAACTTTAAGTACGATGTACATACATTTTTATAGAAATATAATTAAATACACGAATAATTTTAAAACTATTCATGTTTTCGAATTTGTTTGTTATTTAAAAGCACTTAAAAACCATTTCTTTATCGTTTATATATTGTTCCATTTTCATAAGCCTACCAAAAAATAGCATTAGAAAATTTCACAACTCGTTGATAATATTATACCTGTTTATTCCTACAATCATTCATATTATTTATAAATCTAAAAAAATACCACAATTGTATGATATTATGTCAGCGGCAGATGATTCGATGCGAATAAAAGAATAATCGTTCTATCATGCGAAATCGGATGATTTAAAAAACAAAACGCGAGATTTACGACTGTTAAGAGTAGTACTCGATTATATATGTGAGATCTATTATATATATATATATATATATATATATATATATATATATATATATATATATACTTTACGTACAACACTGATATGTGCATATATACGTATAAACTCATATACGCTTAAGTTTACGGGTTTAGGAGAGTTAAATGTCTATGCACAAAATACAGGACGGTTCATTTAATATGAATCTAAAATAAGAGTAATTTACAACAAGATATAAACATTTACTCTTCTGTTTGCCACTTACAATTTAAAATCTAAATTATGTTATACATACATCGAACTATTTGTTGGATTATTATAATTGCTCAAATTGTATGCACAGAAAATAGGAAATATACTAAATATTATTCGTTTTTCAGATGTAAACATAAATGGAATTCGTTTTACGACCGAACGGATGAGGATATAATAACAATGAAACAAACGCAAAAACGTAAGAATTCTAACTTGCAAACGATTTCTAACCAATATATAAATAGTCGAACATCTGTTTTCAACTATTTACTCGTAATATGATTTTCTAAATATCTCGCGTTTGAGAGAGAAAAAATAAACCGTATTTAAAAAATAGATACCGTCAACACACAATATACGATACGAGAGTGCGTAGCTGTGTGTGTGTGTGCTTGCGCGCGCGTGCGCTTGTGTGCGTTTGTACGTGTGCGTCTGTGAATGCGTTCGGCAGCAACGCACCGCGAGAGCCGAGGGTAGTTAACGGTTTCGCGTTCACCCGAGTTACGCCGAGTACGCACGCTCCAACCAGCGTCGCCACCGTCGTCGAGGCAAATAGACCAGTGACTAATTCGGAACTACCGCGGTTTGACTTTGGTGGCAACGGACCCCCGGTGTCGTCGTCGTAATCGTAACCGTGGACGCGTTAACAGTGGATAATATTACGTAGTACGGTTTCCTCCCAGATTCGATTTTCGTCTAATTTTCCCGGCATTCTTGATCTTTCGGCTTCCCGTGCGCGTGTAACAACGACCACACACCGGATACGGTATTGCTGTACGGTCGCGGACCATCGTGCAGCCGTTCGCGTGCCCTTACGCAGTAGACGTATTCGCATCGTTCCCGCAGACATAGCGGAAAACCTTATCGAACACAACTGGTGAGTATATTACGGCAGAGGTCTCTGAGCGGGAACTTTTCTTAGCAGTAAACTCCCAAGATATTCATCAAATTTTTCTATGCGACATTATTGTAAACTATTTCCATTGTAAGGAACCTTCCGCATACTTTATGTTTTCAATTACTCGAACAGGACACGAGTAATGGTGGTATCCAGTGAATTCCACAATAACTGATAACTGACTGATGATCGATACCGTATAAAATTGTTAGTTTCTCGTCAACAGTACTTGTCGAATCTTAACGTTTCCGTGAACGTTAACCGATAAAGTATGCATATGTATTTTTATATGACCAAAATATACTTGTTTCAAAGAAAAATAATTTGCGAAAAATGCTTCGTTCATTTTTTTTTTTTTTTTTCATTATAGAAAAACAGACAGACAAGGACGAAGGTATATCAAATTTAAATTTTTTGGTATACCCATAGATTTATAAGATATTATTTGTAGTTCGTATGTACTGTATGTAATGTACCTGCTCTTAATGATTAATGAAACATACAAATATATGCGTCTTGTCCATTTCGGTTTTGCAGATTCTATTTGTAGTCGATTGTTTGACATTTCTATACTTGTCCCTTATATCTCGTACGAAATTCACACATACACGCCGATAAAAATACGATGCTTTACGTCACGGCAACGATCAAGGTAATACGTTTTAGTGACAAAACGATGACGAAGACGTGACCGTGCGGAACAGGATCGGTATTTTTTTTTTCCACTAACACGTTACAATATTAATGTAACATTTGATAAATTGTTTATAAATCGAAATTTGATATTATTATTGTTATTGCAGTCAGAAACGCAGTTTTTCGTTTCTATGGGGTGTACTGATTTTCGGCGTGTGTTTGCATAATATACGTTCGAACGAGAAGTTTAATGAAGTAGTGTATAAGAAACGTAAAACTGTTACACTTCCCGTATTGGGTCTTAAAACGGTCGTGACTTCGATGGTGTGAAAAAGAGCTGGAATCGTACCGGAAAAAGAACGGAATGATGTGTACTAAGATTGCCTCTGTTCTTGGGGGAAGGTTTGTCGAAGACAAAAACGAAATTTTGACTCGTCTGCTGCTGCAGAAGTAAAAGAACAATTATTTGCTGAACGTTCGGAATTCCCTGTTGATTTTATTAGATACGGACTTCTTGTATATTAATATGGTGTTACGTATGGTAATAAATCGTTTCTCAACTTTTTGGCATTTCAGTTTTATTGCGATTAAGCCGATGGTGACACGTGACATGCTAGCAGCAGAATCACGGCCACGGCGGGGAGGCTAATATTCGTTCAAACGAGCTGTAGGAAGTTCAGTCGTCTATCTACTCCCACGAATATTATGATACTCTGTGCTGTGTATCCCTTTACAAAACGAAAAGTTCGATTTGATTAGGCTTTTACATGCCACTGCTGTATGTACATAATACAAAGAAGGCAACCAGGGCCGTTTGCGGCTTTGCGTCACATCGTGACATATATTCACCTCGGTGACGAGGGTTTCTGCTAGATATGTGTATAACTGACATTTTTCTTTTCGTTCGTTCATTTCTAACACCCCTATTTATATATATATATTTTTAACCAGCGCTCGATAAAAGTTTTCTACTTTACTTTAGAGTATTCGAACAAACGTACTTTGACCTGCGCGCTTGGTAAGTTCATTTAATTGACCAGACAGTTTTCTAAATTCATTCAACAAAATTGTAATAATTATTTTAATTTAAAATAACAAATGCTATACACCCTCAGATTATTCATTTACGAAGTAATATTTGTATGTGTATGTGCGTGTGTGTGTGTATTGGAGAACAATCATTGTTGTTACTTATTGTTTGATTCGTTTTTTTTTATGTTTTCCAAATATATATTTGCCTAGTGAATTTAAATGCTCTTTTAACCTGTTATCGCTGTTGGACTAAACAAAAATAATATGTACAACATTTATTTCGATTTTATGAAAGCAAAAAAATAATAAAACTATGAGTTGGATGATTTAAATTGTATAACCTTAACATCTTACGAAAATTAATACGAATAGATCACGAAATATTTAGTATTTTCAATTACCTATTTGATTTAAACTTGGATTAAATAAACCTTTCTTCAAATAAAAATTATTTTCATTTATAATGCAATGATTTCTTTCAATCAAACATAATATTAAATATATTGCAGTATAATATATTATTGATTATAATTTGCTTAAATAGTATTAATGTTAGACATATTTTTTTAAATCATAATTCGTGAATAATTTATATTTATTTTACGTGTACATCATATATATATATATATATATATATAGATAGATGTTAAAATACCGTATTTTATTTGGTTGTTGTATAATACCGTATAATACCGGTATTATACCTCTATTATACCGTATAGAACATTCCAGTACCTCAAATTATTAGAAATTTAACAGAGGTTATAAACCTATTATTAATTATGAAATACGAATCATTTAAAAAAGGAATAATTTAAAAAATGACTAGAAGGTCAGAAAACATATAATACAAGATTTAA
Source organism: Sipha maydis (assembly GCA_034509805.1). Classification (NCBI taxonomy): domain Eukaryota; kingdom Metazoa; phylum Arthropoda; class Insecta; order Hemiptera; family Aphididae; genus Sipha; species Sipha maydis. The sequence goes on from JASXSY010001394.1 coordinate 233,167, forward strand.
TTCAATAAGTTTAATGGATATTTTTAGAATGAGTACTTTCCCTACTCATTGGGAACACATTATATGATAATAATTAATAAATGATAATAATAAATAATAATTTTATACCATGTGTATAATACCTTGTATAATACAGTTTTATACCACTGTATATTACAAACTCACATCTATATATATATATATATATATATATATATATATATATATATATATATCATTATTTAAAACATCAAATTACTAATTGTTGTGTTAAAGTAAATAAGAGACATTTATTTAATTTTTTTTATTCTAATCCGCTCAAAAAGTATTTATAAGTAATATATAGTATCGTGTATGCTTTACGTTTTATTTACGCTTGAGAACTTGCGTACGCTACAAATACTTCTTTCAAGTCACTGAACAAACTATATTTTGGCTTTGGTTGATATATTTCAACTAAAGCAAAAGTGATGGATATTTTTCAACAATAAAATTTAAAATATTTATTCCATTTAACGCAACAACAATAAAAAGTTTGAATCAGTAAAACTAATTTTATAAATCGCATAAGTAAATTATGTAGAGATATGAATTCAGATAATATTTTTAGTATAGTTTTGTAATATATTGATGTGAATTATAATTCATTATATATTCAATTTGTTAAGTAAATACGTCAAAATATGTAAAATGAGTTTAGTTAAATCTCTTTAGTCTTATGGACTGACGTGAGCAGACCTGTATTTCAGGGAATGCCTAAAACACTTTTAGGTCCTATCATAACAAAACGTATTGATATATTTAACAAAATATAGTTTATAAATAATTAAATACAAATAGCTTTAATATTGTCGTATATTTATCCCAATGGATATGTTTTCTTTGAATCTTTTACATTTTTCTCAGATAGTTTCAATTGATAACCGTTTGCAATTTTTTAGTAAATTATAGTTGTTTTATTCCCATTATAAGTTTTTGTACGAAAATTAAAAATATTTAGTTTTATTTTTTCTGTTAAAAAACTATTATTCTATTATTTTGTACCACATATATTATAATAAATACCATTTAATTTGACTAATATCAATAGTTAGTTATAGATTTAAATTTTAGTGCCCCATCTACAATATTTTAAGGGGTACCAGGGCATACCAAGCAACCCCCGTTTGCATGCCTATGGTATTACGTTATTCATACAGTGACAATAAATATATTATAGTTCGAAAATAAATTATAGAATAATTCATCAATTACATATAACCGTGAAGATATCAAAATTTAGTTTACTTAAAGTGGCTGTCAAAACTTAAAAAAAACTTGAAAATAATTTTTGAAAAAAGACTCCTGACTACTAAAGCAATGATCGAAAATCATAATAATGTGATATAAACCGTATTTTTATAAAAAAATAAATTCAAATGTAATATAAAAAAAATATCATAAAAATATTATTTAATTCAAATACATTCCGTAAAAAATAAATGGATATCCATTTGGCATTATTAATGATTCAAGCTTCGAGGTAAGACATATAGGTAAAGTATTCTATGGAATATCCAAAAGATACAATTCTCTTAGAGTGGTCGATGACCTCTAGACCGTAACTCAATAATTTTTTTAATGGTTTTAAACATTTTAATATAAAATAGTAAGTTAAACAATAATATTATACATATGATTTGACTTTCATAGGATCGTTTTGTTTTTATTGCAGTTGTAGACAGTACTTAGAAGATAATCCCTCTTTTTTTCCTTTTTTTTATCAAAAATGATCGTAATGGCTACTTTTTCACAACTTTATATGGCTGAGAACGGAATGAAAAGAGCTCGTTCATACTAAAATTTGATATATTATTATGTCGGTGGTACGTATGTCATTGAGATATAGTTTGTTAGGTTTATTACACTGTGCATTGTAGGTAGTTGGCATACGTATAAATTGGATAGTATTTTATATTCTATTGCTATACGAAACAAACAAACACAGATGTTTTATAGGAAAAGTTTCATTGATGACCAAACATTATTAATAATACTAAATTAATAATCGTTAAATTTTTATCTTTGTAGAAAAATATGTGACCGTTAAAAAATCAAATAATAATTGGTATATAAGGGGAAAAATATCGTCTTTCGTAAAACCAAAAAAACTAAATACACAAATATAAATAACTTTTTTTTTTTTTAATGATGTGTTTCAGATTTCTTTGTAGAATCTATAGGTTTCAAAACGCTGGTGGAATCTTAAGCAAGTAGAGTAGATCTCATTCAGAATGAGCGTTGGTGGAGAATAAGTAATATCTTTCGGACAATAGGATCTTGATATACTGTATATTATGAGATTGTTATTTTATTTTGAAATCAAGTATCCTACATCAAAAAAGAAAAAAAAAGAAACTAACTAACATCACTAAAAATAAATATCAAATGTGGTACAACTTAATTGAAGTAAATCAAGAAATAAAATATATAATTCACGGCATATCAAACTATTATTATTTAATACTTCTAAAAATCTAACCAAAATCTACTACTTAATATTATAATTAACCGGTTTACATAAATCATATTTAATTTATTAAGTATTATGTTTTTCGTATAGATAGTTGCAACTAATTTCATTCCATTAAGCGTTTTATTAGTGTTCAATGGATATGTTTTGGAGTCCCGTTTTAAATTTATGCACTTGACATAATATTGATGTTTAAAATTCTAATTTTGTTTAAAATTCATCTATTCAGTGTATAAGTGAAAACATTATCATTGCTCGTTAGCTAACACATTATTACACTTTTTGGAGTATTATTATACGACGTAATTTACCTGAGCATTATAAGTGTATAATATTATATTATAGATGCATAGGCTTATGCTGGTTTCATTTTAATAGTCACACGGGCCATTCAAGTAGGTAGGTATTTAATAATGTTAAGGGATTTTCCTTGGAGTTGGTCAAATCCGGTTTCGGGTGGGTTCGATGTATTTTATAGTCTGGAAACGTAGTATTATAGTACTCTTCGTTTTCAAACTTTGCGAAAACGTTAAGTAAGGATCGAATCAAAACTATCTCTAGAATAGTTTCAAAAGTTTAGTCACAACTTTTCGTGTTACTTCGTGCTAACATTTTTAGTATATACGTCTGTAAGATAAAATTATAAACATTATAAAAATTGAAAATTATGCGGCTATAACTGAATTATTTTATAACATAAGTTAAAGTGTTGGTTTGATATAATATAAATACTATATAAGGTGAAAAAAGTTATCAACATATTAATAATATGATATAATATATATTTATGTATATATTCATATATATTATGATCTAGTAGTAAATTTTCAAAAGTAAATAAATAATGACAACAGTTACATAAGTTACATCTTATGCATTATAATTCAGTTACCAAAGTCTTGAAAGTTATCGACCTTTGACGATGAAAATTATGTTACCTAAATCCAAAAGTTAATAACTCATAACGGTTATGTGGACTCAAACTTAAATAAAAGAAAAAGGAAATGAAAGATTATAGAAAAATGTTTGTAAAACTGCATAGTCATTGTTGTATGAGTTTAATGTATCGTTACTGACAATTGGTTTGAAAATAAACATTTATAATTTTATGATTTTTGTATTCCTATATTACTGTTGGCGATAGTTTTGTTCAACTAAAGTTTATTTGTTTCTATAATAACAGTTTTGAACGGTTAAAATATAATACACGTGAATGTTATGTAACCATATTCGAACTGCGGCCGAATAAATAGTAGTAATTTAAAAGCTCATTATAAGCCATGTGTCGCTATTGTGATATCTAAAAACTAAAATAAAATACGTATGTCACAAGCGGCGTTTGTCGAATCATAAATGTAGGGTGTGTTTTGGGCGCAAACAAACTGTTGCCCTTCAGTAGTTGATTTATTTCTCATCACAGTTTTAAGTGCCAAAGCAACAAAAAAACGCATTATTATTGGATAAGAACGTCCAATGACCTTTTTTTGTATGTAGTATTTTTTTTTTCTTAACAAATTATGTTTTGATAGATTTTTAATCAAATCGTACCGACACATTTCGCGTCAAATACGTTGAAAATGAACCAATAGTCGCAGGAAATATATATATATATATAAAGAAACCCATAAGAGAGTGTAAGTACTTCGAGCGCCATATAATTCATTGAACGATCGAGCGCGAATGGTAATAAAATACGAGTATATTGTACATATACGTAGTAGTATTGAAAACATATTTTTGCTTTTGTCACCAACATAAAAAATCTCAGCTGCGTGAATAAAAAAAAGTGATAGTGGCTATTGTATACTACGGCTGCTGCTAATGATATTGCCGACTACAATACATCTATTATTCTAAATCGGCTAGCCACGCGATTGAGATAGGTCTGTACATAGGATTTCCTGTGTAACATACATATACAAACGCACGATCAACCCTCTACTACCTACTCACACATACTTACACATGGACCCGAAAACGAGCAATATTAGTCGATGCAAGGGTTCACTTCCAGGGTTTATCTGGTCGGCATTAATTTTGACATTGCGTCTGATATTGAATGACAGCTATTGCTTTTAGACTAGAAACGGGTAATTAATCGTGTACGTGGACCAATGGTCTGGATCCTTTTCGTCAAAACTGGGGACTTGATGGCCGTGCCGTCCGCGTCGTTGTCGTCGTCACCATCGTCAATCCACCTCTTTTGACGATGCCGCATCAACGAAATTCACCCGAATGTTCCTCTTTTCTCTGACTGCTCCTACTGCTACTACCCTTTAACAGTGTGTGTATGCCTGTAGACCGTGATTACAGTGAACGCGTGTGTATATATATATTTACGAGTATGTGTGTGTGTGTGTGTGTGTAGTGGTATTAAAAACGTGTCCAGGCAGATGGTGCGGGCAATAAATTTCTTGGCCCCGGTGAGTATAAAACCGCTGAAAAACCATTAAAAGTTCAACGGGAGGACTTAAATCACCGCGAACTCTGAAAACCCGTCGACACACGATAACAATTTTGGCCCAATTCCATTGACCACAATACACCCGCCGATCTGCACAAAACGTTGGAAATATAAATAAATGCCATATAAAACTGAGCCGAGGTTTCGTTAAAATTGAAAAAAATAGTATTCTTAAATCCTCCGATTGTCACACAGATTTATGTTCTTGTTGCAATGTCCAAGAGGATCATATCTGATAATGTTTCGTACGTTAACTATGCTATAATG
>JASXSY010001395.1:0-57991 GCA_034509805.1 Sipha maydis
AGTAAATGTACAACTAAATTTATGAAAATATTAAAAATTATCTGATCTCGATACATAGTGTATTGAACTTTTGTCCTAAATATATGTTTATTCAATATTTGAACATTCTAATTTTTTCAAAAAGCAAAAAAAAAACATATGAATGTATAGTGCTCAATTTTAATGTATTTCTATAACATTCGAATGATCAATATATATTAATTTACTATTACCATATCATTAATCAGCACTTCCTTAAATAGTACAAAGTCAAATCAAAACTTAAATTTTATGTTTAATTAAATGTAAACATAAATCCTAAAGATGTAAAATTATTATAGTTTCCAAATATGTAAATGTACAACTAAATTTATGAAAATTTTAAAAATTATCTGATCTCGATACATAGTGTATTGAACTTTTGTCCTAAATATATGTTTATTCAATATTTGAACATTCTAATTTTTTCAAAAAGCAAAAAAAAAACATATGAATGTGGGAACAATGATATTCAAGGTAAAAATCATTTAAAGATGCGTAAATTAATATAAAATTGTATATATAAATAGTTAAATACAAATGGATTTTACGGTTATCTAATATTAGTTAAAAAATAAGAGTTTCAATAACAAGAGTAAACACGAAATTATGCTTTTAAAAATTTGAGTGGACAGCTGTTACTTTGTAATTTTTTAACGAAGCATCGATGATGCGAGAGTATTTACAAATAATTATAAATAACAATTATTAAAAAACTATTTACAATGATTGTGTAAACTATTGATAATAATTTATATATATAAGTCGTACTTAAAGAGAGATTCATTTGCAAATCACATTTTTACCGAAAACTATAGTAGCAAATATTGATGCACTGGTAGTCGGTACACGAACGAAATTCGACATCAGCATTATAACGATATCGGAAACATCACCTGAAAAAGAAAAATAACTCTTATTAAGATTATAAGAAATTTTTCTATAACAAATACTCAAATAGAACCATGTGTAGTGCTCAATTTGAATGTATTTCTATAACATTCGAATGATCAATATATATTAATTTACGTTTATCATATCCTAAATCTGCAATTTCTTAAAATGCACAAAGTCAAATCAAAACTTAAATTTTATGTTTAATTAAATGTAAACATAAATCCTAAAGATGTAAAATTATTATAGTTTCCAAATATGTAAATGTACAACTAAATTTATGAAAATTTTAAAAATTATCTGATCTCGATACATAGTGTATTGAACTTTTGTCCTAAATATATGTTTATTCAATATTTGAACATTCTAATTTTTTCAAAAAGCAAAAAAAAAACATATGAATGTGGGAACAATGATATTCAAGGTAAAAATCATTTAAAGATGCGTAAATTAATATAAAATTGTATATATAAATAGTTAAATACAAATGGATTTTACGGTTATCTAATATTAGTTAAAAAATAAGAGTTTCAATAACAAGAGTTTACACGAAATTATGCTTTTAAAAATTTATGTGGACAGCTGTTACTTTGTAATTTTTTAACGAAGCATCGATGAATGCGAGAGTATTTACAAATAATTATAAATAAGTAACAATTATTAAAAAACTATTGACAATGATTGTGTAAACTATTGATAATAATTTTATATATATATATATATAAGTCGTACTTAAAGAGAGATTCATTTGCAAATCACATTTTTCCCGAAAGCTATAGTAGCAAATATTGATGCACTGGTAGTCGGTACACGAACGAAATTCGACATCAGCATTATAACGATATCGGAAACATCATCTGAAAAAGAAAAATAACTCTTATTAAGATTATAAGAAATTTTTCTATAACAAATACTCAAATAGAACCATGTGTAGTGCTCAATTTGAATGTATTTCTATAACATTCGAATGATCAATATATATTAATTTACGTTTATCATATCCTAAATCTGCAATTTCTTAAAATGCACAAAGTCAAATTAAAACTTAAATTTTATGTTTAATTAAATGTAAACATAAATTCTAACGATGTAAAATTATTATAGTTTCCAAATAAGTAAATGTACAACTAAATTTATGAAAATATTAAAAATTATCTGATCTCGATACATAGTGTATTGAACTTTTGTCCTAAATATATGTTTATTCAATATTTGAACATTCTAATTTTTTCAAAAAGCAAAAAAAAAACATATGAATGTATAGTGCTCAATTTTAATGTATTTCTATAACATTCGAATGATCAATATATATTAATTTACTATTACCATATCATTAATCAGCACTTCCTTAAATAGTACAAAGTCAAATTAAAACTTAAATTTTATGTTTAATTAAATGTAAACATAAATCCTAAGGCCGTCTACACACGGAGCTATTGATTAGAAACTAATTACTGACGCAAATCACTAACCAGTTTCCGTTTAGTCACTAACTATGTTTTCCAATGGAACTCAACAGACGGCGCTACTGATTACCAATTAGTTACTAACGGGTGAGTGATCAGTTCCAAGTGATTCGATTGTCGAGTCACTTTCAAGTTGCGTCACTGCGAATTGTGTAATTTTTTTTAAATCAAATATTTTCTTGTTTAATTTTCAACAATGAACGAACAAAAACTTAACATAAAGTTTGTAGAAGAAGTGGAGAAACACCCGATTTTGTACAACTTCACTCTTCCTGGCTATTCTAGGAAGGATGAGACGGAAAAAGCTTGGAACGAAGTTGGAAAAACTGTGAATATGACAGGTATAATAAACCTATAATATTATTAATTATTTTTTTTTCAATTTATAATATGTTTAATATGTTTAATATTTATTTATAATATATTTTCAAACAGATAATATGTAATACTTGTCTACAAAATGCGTTATATTATGCGTTATAATTAGGCAGTACTGAATTCCGTCTATTTTTAGCTAAATATATGTTTTCCCCCGGTCTGAATACCGTAAATCGGTGCCAATATTGATATATTAGATATTATAGCATATTAAAGCTATAACTGATTAAACAAAATAAAAATAATTTTTCATGTATTTTATTATTATTTTTTTTTTACGAAGATTATTGTTATCAATTATCATACTAATTTAAAGAAAAACAAGTTCTGTTATTGTTAAAAATACGTAAAACATTTAATTTGTGTTTAAAACGAATTTCACATATGAAAACAAGAAAATTATGTAATTAGCAAATGAACAAAGTACATTATAAATAAGTTAGTTAATAGTATATTTCCATTGCCAAGGCACCGATCCTCGTTCGGTAAGAAAATAATTTGCTAAATAATTTCTAAGTGCAGTTGGAGAAGAGGTTTCGTTTATTGTCATATTTTGTGCAGCAGTTCTTACATCGATGTGGTCATTGGAGTCACAGTGCTGGGGATAGGTAGACACGTACGGAAGCCCCTCTAGTTTTCGTACATAGTTATGGAGGACGCATGCGGCTTTGATGACGAAGTTCACATTTTCTGGCTGTCTAATGCGAATAGGACCATTTAAAACAGCAAACTTTTCACACACCATCCCAAAAGTACATTCAATGGTTTTCCTTGCCCTGCTAATTCTGTAGTTATATATTCTTTTTACATTATCCAAAACTCTTTGAGGGTAAGGTCTCATTAGATATCTTGACAACGGAAATGCTTCATCGGCAACAAAGTAATGTGGAAATAAGCTGTAGTTTTCATCATAAGTTAATGGTGAGGGGGTAGGAATATCAAGTTCACCACGTTGTATCCAATATTTCATTGCTGAGGCCCTGAATATACCTCCATCGCTATTTCTTCCGGCGTAACCCGTTTCAATCATTGTGAATAAACCGTCAGCATCACAGCAAGCCAATAATACTGTCGAATGATATGATTTGTAGTTAAAATTGGAAGAACCACTGTTCGCAAACTTCTCAATTCTGACGTGCTTGCCATCGATCGCTCCTATGCAGTTTGGAAGATTCCAGAGAGTTTCAAAACGTTGCGCTATTGATTTCCACTGCTCTCTATTCGGTACCTGCATGTATTTTTCTTTCAATACTTCCCAAATCACTTTTGATGTGTCCGACACAATCCCACCAACTGTGGACTCTCCTCTAGCGAAATATACTGCAAGTGATGCAAATGTTCCACCAGTGCCTAAGTATCTGTAACATAGAGTTAAAAATACATAAAGTAGTTTAAGACAATTTCTATAGTAAATAAAAACTTTTATGAATTTCTAACTGAAAAATAATTTACAATGTTTAAAAAAGGTTCATGGTTTTTTTTATCAATTTAAATATACAGTAAAGTAAAGTATAATTTAAATTACACCTAATAATTATTTTATTGGGTTTTTAAAAATATTTAAAATTAATTTCAAACCATGTATAATAATTTAATAATTTTTGTTTGTGACAGCGGCTGAATGCAAAGAAAGATGGAAGAACATTCGAGCTGTTTTTGTGCGAAACATGAAGCCTGCCAAAAGTGGCGCTGGAGCGAAAACAAAGAGGACATATTACTTAATGGAATCTATGCAATTCACGGTACCATATATAAAGGCATTAGGCGCACCTTCAGGAAATCTACCAATCCCACCAGAACAAAAAGAAGATAAGGAATCTGAAAGAAATGATTCGACCGCCAACGAAGAAAACGTTGAGGAACCACAAAGTTCATTTCAACAACCGCCAACCCCGTCTCTTTCATATCCATCTTCACCGTCACCGTCACCTACACCATTACACACAACTGAAATGTCTCAAAGCAAGAAGAACGCTACTCTCAGTCAGTCTGAGATTTTACCATCAAATCTGCCAAACAGAAAACGTGGATTTAAGAACCCAGTTGATAAAGCATTTCTCGAATACTTCGAAACCACAAAAGCCAGAGCGCTAAATTCGTCTAATCATATGAACCAGGATCCAAAAACAGAAGGTTTGAAAATGTTTTTACTTAGCATGCTACCAGATCTTCTCAAAATGTCAGACGAAGGAGTACGACTTTTTAAGCGAAGAGCCCTGCAGTCTGTTGATGACATTTTATCTCACGGTTTCGAGTACACACCTTCAAATACATTTTCAGCCTCATCTACACCTTCGATACACTCTGAAATGATGTATTTATCTCAGGATGCAAATGTGAATAATACTTCACAATTAAACAGACAAGGAACCTCAAGCAGTCAAAGCACAGAACAGTTTTATGAAGCAGTAAATGAAGCTTTGAGTGAAGTGAACCAAGAGGAATACAATACACAACTATTTGATCAATAACATGTCTTAAAGTTAACAGTAGTTTTTACATTTATTTTATTTTTAAATTATTATTAAAAAGTGTTTAATAATTACAAAGATTGTTTTTTTTATAATTTAAATAAAGTACATTTTTATATTGAGTATGTGTACAGAAATTTCTTACCTGAGAGTAATTAATATCCGCTCCTCAGCATTGACACACTCTCTCATATTCGTATTTTGTATGTGAATGGCAGGAGAAATCAGCTGTACTAATTGTAAGTAACTATCTTTAGACATGCGATAAAAGCATAAAAATTTAGCATCAGAAAGATTCAATTCTCGCGCGGCAACAAATAGTCGATGTTGAAAATTTCTTTCAATATATGGATGAACCCAAAATCTTCTTCGTTTTCTATATCTTTTGGTATGGTAATAGTAATATGCAATCATCATATTTTCTTCAACACTGGAATCATCCATGGTGTTAAAAAATGATGATACAGGTCCTCCTTCCATAACCAAACAATATAAACTAGTGATTTCGATCACTTTTCAATATGCTCGTGTGCGGATCCGAGTTACTAATGCGTTAGTAATCGATAAGAAATTTAAATCACAAACGCGTTTAGTTTCTAACGAATATCTCCGTGTGTAGACGGCCTAACGATGTAAAATTATTATAGTTTCCAAATATATAAATGTACAACTAAATTTATGAAAATATTAAAAATTATCTGATCTCGATACATAGTGTATTGAACTTTTGTCCTAAATATATATTTATTCAATATTTGAACATTCTAATTTTTTCAAAAACCAAAAAAGAAACATATGAATGTGGGAACAATGATATTCAAGCGAAAAAACAATTAAAGATGCGTAAATTAATGTAAAATTGAATTTAAAAATAGTTAAATATAAAATCACGTTACGGTCTTCCATTATTAGGTAAAGAATAAGAGTTTCTAAAACAAGAGTTTACACGAAATAATGCTCTTTATAAATTTGAGTGGACAGCTGATACATTGTAATTTTTAAACGAAGTATCGATGATGCGAGAAATTGACAATTTATATATATAATAATTTATTATACAATAATTTATATATATATAAGTCGTACTTAAAGAGAGATTCATTTGCAAATCACATTTTTCCCGAAAACTTTAGTAGCATATATTGATGCACTGGAAGTCGGCACACGAACGAAATTCGACATCAGCATTATAACGATATTGAAAACATCATCTGAAAAAGAAAATTAACTCTTATTAAGATTAAATAGTACAAAGTCAAATTAAAACTAAAATTTTATGTTTATTTAAATGTATACATAAATCCAAACAATGTATAATTATTATAGTTTCCAAATATGTAAATATATAACTAAATTTAGGAAAATATTCAAAATTATCTGGTTTCGATACATAGTGTATTGAACTTTTATCCTAAATATATGTTTATTCAATATATAACATTCTAAACTTTTTCAAAAATCAAAAAAAAACATATGAATGTGGAAACAATGATATTCAAGCGAAAAATCATTTAAAGATGCGTTAATTAATGTAAAAGTGAATATATAAATAGTTAAATATAAAATCATTATAACATTCGAATGATCTATACAGGGTGATTTTTTTTTTTATCGTTAACCAGTTAATATCTCGGAAAGTATTATGAATTTTTAAATAATTTTTTTTTTAAACTTTCTAGGTTTTACTATTTTACACTGTGTTACAATTTTAATAATTTTAACTTCCTCCCTTATATGATAAAATACTATCAACTTTCGATTTTCAAATGGCAATACCTATTTTCGATAACAAAAATGTATAAACATACTGAAAATAATAATTTTAACGTTTACAGAATTTAATTTCAGTAATCCGTTTGCGACTTATTACCGTTTAAATATTCGTTCAATTTACTGCTACCGGGCAATTTATCATGCCCAATATTATAAACCAGAAGACCTCTATTTAACAATACCCATAACAGTCATAATCGATAATAATTCTTAAGTACCTATCGAGAAAGATAAACAATTCTGTAAGAATAAAAAAAAATGTCCTATCAACACTCCCACCGTGTGTCAGTGAGTCACTGCAGCAGCTTTAAGGTATAAAAATAACATATTACAATTTACCATCATGGTTACATAATATATCATTGGTTACTGATTCATGGTTAACAGTCTTATCACACATTATCTTAGTAGATAAACGATAATAAATTCCGGTTTTGTTTCTGAAAACATGTGGTTATTAGTTAATCGCATAGAGTAAGAATATCTTCAATCGTTTATGTTAGTTTTCCATTATCCAACAACGCAATTAGTAGAGAAGTACAGAGAAAAGAATAAAAAACTATGCATGGTGTTTATAGATTTAGAAAAGGCGTATGACAGGGTGCCAAGGGAAGTTTTAAGGTGGGCATTAATGAGAAAAAATGTCCCATAAATGTATGTTAATTTGATCCAGGATATGTATGAAGGGTCGAGTACTAGTGTCAAGAGTCAGTGTGGAGTATCACAAGGTTTCAGTATAGGAGTAGGTGTGCACCAGGGGTCAGCTCTAAGCCCCTACCTGTTCTCAGTGGTAATGGATGAGGTTTCAAAGGAGATACAGGGTGAGATACCATGGTGTATGATGTTTGCGGATGATATAGTTCTGATAGGAGAAAACCTAGAAGTTGTCAATAATAGGTTAAATGAGTGGAGGTTAGCCCTCGAAAAAAAGGGATTGAGAATTAGTAGAAATAAAACTGAGTATATTGAGTATGATTTTGGACAAAGAGACCAAGAAGTTGAAGGAATGAGGAGACAACTGACAATAGATGGTGATGTGATAGGTGAAGTTGAGAGCTTTAAATATTTAGGATCTTTTGTTCAAAAGGACGGGGGCTTTGACATTGATGTAAAACATAGGATTAAGTGCGGGTGGATGAAATGGAGAGAAGCATCGGGCGTGTTATGCGATAAGAGAATTCCAATTAGGCTGAAAGGTAAATTTTATAAAAGTGTAGTGAGACCAATTATGCTGTATGGTTCAGAGTTTTGGGCGGTTAACATGAGAATAGAACAAAGTATGAGTGTCGCGGAAATGAGAATGCTTAGATGGTTGAGTGGAGTGACAAGAGAAGATAGAATAAGGAATGAATACGTGAGAGGTAGTGTTGGTGTAGCGCCAATTGTGGACAAGATGAGAGAAAATAGGCTGAGATGGTTTGGGCATGTGATGAGGCGAGAGAAAACGAATGCAGTAAGAGTGGTTATGAAGATGGACGTTGAAGGGAAAAGAGGAAGAGGAAGACCAAAAAAGAGATGGTTGGAGACTTTGGAGAATGACATGAGGGCTGTCGGTGTGTGCAGAGGAGAAAACGTTTAATAACAGAATACGTTTTAAGTAAATACTAAATTATGTGTTTTATTTAAAATATAAATGTAAGGTTTAAACCAAATATTTCAATGCATATAATTTAGACTATTTTCTTTAATTTCGTTGTACATTTACATATTTGGAAACTATAATAATTTTACATCTTTAGAATTTATGTATACATTTAATAAAACATAAAATATAGGGGAGGATGGTGGTAGCCTGCTCGTGGCCCTCCCTGCATGCGCTAAGAATCCAGAACAGACAGCTTTAAAGCAAGAGTTTCTTTCTTATACGCAACTAATACCACCACCAAGGCGCTGTTACCCAGCCTACACAGTAACATGCAAAAAGATCCTTTTCAGGACCATATGACACTGAGAGTAGGGGCGGTCCTTAGGATCTGCCACTTCAACATCGAAGGAATATCAAATGCTAAGAGCGAATTGTTAGGAAGTTTCTGCAGACAAATGGCTATTGATGTAATTGCTATACAATTATCCAACAACGAGTACAAATTATTAATTAATTATTAATCTTAGAACGTTTAACAACAGAATACGTTTTAAGTAAATACTAAATTATGTGTTTTATTTAAAATATAAATAAAAGGTTTAAACCAATTATTTCAATGCATATTGTACATATTTTTTTATAGTGTTTTAATGTTAAATTTTGGTTAAAAAATTTGAACCAATTTAAAAATATACTTTTATACAATAAGCAATACGTATGTAAGCAGTATGTGTTATTATGTGTATGACAATTAAAATTCATACTTTGCCAACAACTATTTTTAAAAAAATTATTGGTAAGTTCAATCTAAAATTAATAAATTATAATTTTTTTTTTTTTATTTATATTTTTATATTTATATTTATTTATGATTTATGTATAATATAAGCAAATATTAACCATGGTTCAAATATTTTAATTTTTTTTCAGTGGCAATTCGTATTTTTGGTGTAATTTATCAAAAATAACAGTGAATTATATGATTAGACAGCTCAATTTGATCAGCAAATAATGCAAATTCATATTGCTTCCTACTGATATCCATCTGATGACTATAAATTAATAAATAAAATAAAATTGGAATAAAGGAATAAAATTAATTTTGTTTTCTTTCAAATTTCAATTGCATTTAGTAGTACAAACTTTTAATTCAAATATCTATAACAAGATTGCTATTTTGGTTAGTCCCAGCATAGTACATCTTACCTGATATCTTAATAAGTATATATACATTTTTTTATTATTTTTTTTTTTTTTTTTTTGTATAGAATACATCAGTTTTATAAATAATTTAATGTTTTTTTTTTGGTTGCATTCTGATAAAAAAAAAAAAAAAAAAAAACAGTACAGTATCAAGACCAACTAACTACTTCTACATCTGTAAAAATTGTTGATGATCACATTAGTAGTTAATCTTAATTGTATGTTTAAATAATTAGTTTAAGTTATTGGTACATATCATAAGTAGGGCTATGGAGTTTTTATTAACCTAAATTGCAAATTAAAATTTCTTTAATACGAGTGTCATTTTCATGCAACATTAAAAGATTTTTATGCCATAAAATATTAATTAAAAATTAAAATAATTTCAAAAATAAGTGTAAAAATTAATAATTTTTTAAAACATCCTAATAATATGTTGTACTTTAGAGTAGATAATGTAAAGTATGTTCAATGTACATTTAATTTTTATTAATTTATCTAGGGTGGTGGGCATGTTAAGTGTTAATATTTTTTTATTAGGCATAACCTTACCCAAATTCTGCAAAAATTTGCACTATGTAAATTTGTTCATGTTCTAGTAAAATTATTGATAACTAATGTGTTTATTGCCTTTGATAATTTAGTATTGAATTAATGTCCATTATTTGGTCTATTCACGCACAAGATAGTTTTAATATAAAATGCAAATCATACATTATACAAAAAATATATCTCAGAATACCTTATAATTATAAATAGAAAGTCGGGTAGGCACGATGTACAACGGGCTCTAGGCCTATAACCCTGCATCAGATTAAAAATACAGGACTCACTTCCTCGATGCACAAAACATTGTAATTCTAGTCTGATGTAGGTTATTTGTTGTATCACTTACTTTGTGTAATCAAAATAACTTAACTATTCTATTATTTTTTTTAGTATACATAGATTGATTTGTAATTATTTATTTTTAATAAAAAAAAAACCTTAAATGGGAAGGGCATTATAAAAATGTATAGCTAAAAAAAAAAAAAATGTGTGAATAGACCTTTAACTACCTACTTTAGTCTTAGCTCTATATTCCGAATCCAAGTGCATACCATGTCATATACATTTTTATCTGCTTATTTATGAATTATTTTTCTAAATACATAGGAATTGTTGATTTACTTTGTTTTAAAAAAAAATATTTATTTTGTAATTTACTAGTTATAACTCATCAATCTTATATAGAAATATAAATTATATTATATAAATACATATGTACTAATAAACACTTAAATAAATTAACAAATTATACAACATCTCTTCTTGAATACATATAAAACAAAAAGTATGATATGTAAAAACTATAAGGTATTGGTTTTTCCAAATTGACAATTTTTGATATCTCTTTATATTTATTACACCACCATGACACAGAATTTATTGAGTGATAAATATGACATATTTCACACAAAAAAGAAAAATACATATATCTATTTCCTAAATTTACAATATTTTTGGGTTTTCATATTGTGTCGGTTCTCAGTTGAATTAATCAATGTTAATTCACATTTTATATGTTCTTCGTTGAGTTAGTGTCTCTCAGAGTTCCTGATATACATATTTTAAATTATTATTTAATAAATAATGGTTAAGTTGGATGAATTTCCCAGTTCATATGAACAATTTTTAAAAGTGCATAATAACACAGTATCTGATGTGTCAGAAGCACAATTTTATAAAGAGGGCTATTTATCCATTGTTGTTCTTTTGGAGTCGTCAATGCAAGTAAGTTTTACCATTTGAATTGGAACACAAACTTAAATATTAGGTCTTTTACTAAGAACATTTTAGAAGAATTTTATATACATAAAAATAATAGTGAAAATATTTTATCAGAAGCTACATACATTGGAGTCCAAAAACCAATGTTTAATGGACGAAAATAAAAAGCTGGAGGAAGAAATTGAAACATACATAGAGGATGCAGGAAATGCAGAAATACAATTAGTAAATAATTTTTAAGTTTATTAATATATTTTGTAAGAGCAATTTTTATGTAGTTCAACTAGAGTGATGTACCGATTTTAACATGTGAACCACCAAAAAACTGCATGCCTTCATCTGTGATTCTCAAATTTTCCATGTTTTTGACCGCTGTTGTCCATTGTTAAATAACATGGGAAAATATATTAAATAGGCTGTCATTTAGCATCATTAAATATTTAATATTAACTACAAATATGCGTTAAAATCCACTTAAAATATTACAGAGTTTAATAGGGCAGTGTTTTTGAAATTAGAGAGACTATACTATAATAATTGTATACTCTATATCTATAAATAATTTGATTTACTTTAGAAAGAATTGAAAAAGAAAAATGAGATACTAAAAACAAAAGTAGATAATACAGTGTCAGAAAATGAATGTTTAATGGGCAAAATTACTACATTAGTAAAACAAATTTAATATGAGACCTATTGATACCTAGTATAATAATAAATAATATTACATACCTACAGGAAGAGGAAAATTAAAAAATGATTACTCTACAGCAAATCGACCAGTTACTCGAAAAAAAATTTGCTAAATTTGAAAATAGAATTGTTAAGAGCTTAACAAATTCTATTGATGACACCTCGGGCATAATCAAGCAAGTTCTTCCTTCTTCAGCGGTTCCTTCCTCTTCACCAGTATTATCTTTACCGGCTAAATCAGTTTATAATGAATTTTCAGACTTGAAGAATAAACAAGTACATGATTTACATCATAATATTTACATTACTATAATACTATCTAATATATGTATTAATCATACATTTTCTGTTTAAACACCAAAAATTTAGAATTCAGAAATTATTATTTAAATTGTATACTTACATAAAATTGAATTTAGTGTACAGAATGGTGGTGTCTTGTACATTCATATTTTGAAATATTGGTGAAAGCAGTAAAGCCAGCGTCATATGAAGACGAAACTTTAATAAAAAGAGCCAAATCACGGTTTGCATACTGGTCGAAAGGAGACACGGTAATATTATGATGAAGCATGATTCAAATAATCAATGTGTAATAGACAATAATAAATAATTTTCAATAATAGGTTCGTTGTTGCAATCTGGACAGAAAACGCCAAACTCAACCAAAAACATATATTTTGCCATCTTGTTGGCCAAAAGTAATGCCTAGTGACATTGATAAGCTAAGCAATTCATTTTCAAAACTTTAAAACTTGTTAATTTAAAAACTAACTTTAAAAATGTGTGATTAACTAAAATACAAACTACTTATCAAAAGAAAATTACTCTATGCAGTACTAATATCAACTATACCATTAACAATATTAACATAGTAATTAATTTGTATACCATGGAACAATATTGTATATTATTTATTTAACATTTTACAAATGCCTCATCAGCCCCATTGCATTTACGTTAGCACACCTTTATTAACTCCTCAATACCTTTGGTCCTAAGATGTTTGTTTTTAGACAAATCACTTTTTGGGTTCCACAGAGCGGTATGACGACTGTAGACTTCAGTAAAGTCTGTTAAAAACGTTTTGTCTTGATCCATCTTAAAATTTTTATTTACTATTTTTATTAATATAAATGATATACGAAAAAGAAATTCAGAATAAAATTAAAATATAATAATCAGTTCTGATAACAACGATGTGTAGTTTGTCAGACAGTCCCACACACGCACGAATCGCTCAGATAGTCGTCGAGTTCGTTTGACAATACGTTTGACGGCAAACTGACAAACACGTCCATACATGTGACGATTTGGTTTGTCAGACGCTTTTTTGACGACAGATCGTTCCGTGTATGGGCCCCTTTAGTTCATGTTAAAAATTAATTTGTAGTAGTTTTCACTAACACATAACTTGGGATATTCAAACAAACATCTTTAATTTTTTGTTTAAGATCATTAACATTAGCAGGCATTTTCTTGTAAACTACACTTTGAAGATATCCCCAAAGAAAATAATCCGGCGAAGTCAGATCAGGACTGCGAGGTGGCCAACATATTTTTGGACTGGATGTTCCAGATCATCGACACCAGAGTATCTACACAAACAAGTAAGTGCTATTTTGTCTAGCTTGCCAGACTATCCATTTGTACTGATCGGCTCTCGAACCTTTGTAACCCCGAGAACCCTCCCTTAAACAAGGAGGAAGGTAATCAACCCCCTTATAACCTTATAACCTTTCTACTTTTGGGCTACCAGCCCCTTTCTATTTTTGGGTTATTACAATATTGACAAACTAACAAGGCCAACCACTAAAGATTTGAACTATCTAATGCCCATAAATAGATATATTAAATAAACATGTTTATAATTAAAAATCATATCCGGGATAAGTAGTTTCACACAGGATCCTAGTATATAAGGGGGTCCTCAACAGACCAAAAGTCAGATGTGTTTATGTCCGGACACAGCAAGCACCTTCACGCCACTCTATGTTGTGAATGTTTTATCGTACATTATTTTAATAAAAGTAGTAACTTTAATTTGAAGTCAATCTTTTTTATTAAATCCTCTATCATCCCTATTGATTCGACGGCATGCAACACAAATTTGGCGCAGTCGGTAGTTCTTTATGAAGAGAATTTTCAAATTCAATTCACGGAGGCAGTCACTTCATAGCTGATCACCGTCGAAGAAGAAAAATTGTACACACTTTCAACTTCGTCAACTCCGGAAAGAAAAAGAACCGTATTGCAGTTAATCAAAAGAAGAGGAAAATGGCGACGAAAAACAGTAAAGTAACAATTATGTCATCCATAGCGTCACTGTAAGCATTATTTTAATTATTTTAATTAAGTTGACATATAAAAGGGTGTAAAATCAAGAAAAATTATGAAAATTAAAATAATAAGTCAATAAAAGTAAAAAATAATAAAATAATTTATTTTTTAAATAAAAATAAAATTATAAAATTATTGTGAGAATCCGTGACATAAAATAAACCATCTGCCTTGGACTTAGATAACCCATTGTAATGAAAAGTGAAGAGTGCTATGAAAATAATGGAGAATTATTGTGAATTATTGGGAATATAAAATATAAATGAAAATAAAGAGAATTATAAAGTTATATTGAGTCATTGAAAAATATATGAGATTATAAGAGTTATTATATGAGAATAAAAGAGAATAAATATATGTGAAATATTATTGAAATAAAAGAAAATAAATATATGTGAAATATTGAATTAAAAGAATAATTAAATGAGAATTATTATATTATATTGAGATTTTATGAGTGATACTAGTGAATCGGTAAAACCTCCTATGGAAGTAGCTACTCCATTGAAAAGAGAATTAGAAGAAAATAAAAAGTTATTAAAAGAAACATTAGAGAAAATTGATAAAGAATTAGACTCAAAAGGAAGAATAGGAACTAGAAGTAAAACAGACATAGAGCATATAGAATTAAAATTTGAGAGAAAAGTAGAGAAATAATGGCAGAATCAAAAGAAATAACAAATAAAATTATCATATCATTAGATGAAGCATTAAAATTAATACCTAAATGTAAAAGAGAAAAGGACATTTTTACGTTCATAAATGCATGCGATTTAGCAGTAAACACGATAGATGAAAAACATTTACCATTATTAATAAAATATATTACGACTAAATTACGTGGGAAACCATTAGAATTAATAAAATATAAAGACACAAGTAAATGGGCAAATATAAAAAAATATTTAACGGATTCATTCGAATCTCAACGTACAGCATCATCTCTACATATACAGTTAAATTCAGTAAAAATGAGTTATAATGAAAGCGTAAATGATTATAATAATAGAGTAGAAAATTTATATTATAAATTGTGTGACGCAAGCACAATTGGAAAACAAAAAAGTGAAATACAAACCATTCGAAATACTTTAAAAGATTTAACTTTATCAGCATATATATCGAGATTAATTAAATCAATAAAATTACTAGTTAAAGCAAGAAACCCAAACACACTAGAATTAGCAGAACAAATAGCAAAAAATAAAGAGTTAGAATATAAAAATGATAAAGAAATATATGAGAAAACAATAAACATAAACATAATAATAATAGTTATAAAAATAATTACAACCGTTATAACAAACCAAATACATATCAAAATAATAATAACAGAATGTTAGGAGAAAATAACAATAGTAAAAATATTAAACATTGTTTTATATGTAATAGAAATTTGTTCTAGCATTTAGCATTTAGCATTTAGCAAATGCGTGTAGAAATATACCACAATCAAATTATCAATATAATAATAGACCGCCAAATCAAAATAATTTTACGCGACCAATAACTAACTATAATACAAGAATAAAACATTGTAATTTCTGTAATAAAAACTGTTATAATAAATTATTGTAATATGATTTCCATCTAACGCCGGAAATCTTTCTTTTCGCGCGGAGGTGTTACGGACATGTATGGTTAAGGTCCCAAGGTCATTAAGGTGAACAAGGGGTTATGAATAATAAGTAAATCTTAAATGTTACATGAACACATTCTCAAAAGTATCATTAATATGAGTGACATGTGAAAGGTTGTAGAATGTAAAAATAGTAAACTAGCCACTAACAAATAGGGTTGGGCTAGTGATGGGCAAATTCCAGGGAATATAGTTTTGGGAATTTCCCCGGGGAATTTCCTGGGAATATTCCCAACACCGGGAATTTCTTGGGAATATAATAAGATTTTAAATAGGTATTGATCATAATTTTCAGTTTTAAATTAAACTTATGGCTGTAAATGATCCCAATTACAGTTCTTTACTGATATTATTTCAGTTTAATTTTTATTATTTAAAAAAATGTTACTAAGTAACTATAATTTCATTTTTTAATTAAAATTTGTACAGTGATTACAAAATTAATTATCCAACTTTTATTTTATGTTAAAAAATAAAAATAAACATGCTGAAATACTGAATAACTTTTACTTATACATGTACTTCAATATCATTATTAATAAATTATCCACATAATCATTATCTTCTATGCTATGTAATTGTAATATATGTGTATCTTTAGCTGGTTTAATTTTCTTTATAACTTCGGATGGGCAATTTTTACAGTTTTTTATTAAATGCATGATCATTCTAGTGGCATTTTTACAAGAACATTGAAATTTGCAATAACAGCATTCAAATATATTTTTGCCTTTTACAGTTTTTTCTAGGTAATATGACCAACATGTCAATTTCTTTTTACTACCAGGCATTTCAACAAAAAATTTGATTTGCAAGTAGCAACAAACAAATAACGAACTTTATATAGGTACTAACACATACGCTAGATTTAAACACAACAAATTGTAACACAAATGTTAGGAAGTTTGTGAAGTGTGAAACAAAAAATTAACTTAAAGTAATATGGTAACAGAAATTAAAAGTATAAAACTATGTAAATTAATCTATAATCTAATATATTGCTTATCAATATTATGTTAGTCAACAAAGCAGTTTAGCCAATTGATGTGAACAAAACACGCTAATTAATACTGTTACTCTAGTACAGAGTACAGCTGATGTACAGTAGTATAGACTGTCATTCTATTCCCACTTAATTTTTTTTTTAAAGAAATTTCTCGAGAGGCTGGGGAATATTCCGGGAACATTCCTTGGGGAATATTCCTAGTGACACATCACTAGGTTGGGCACTCAGTAATATTGCGTATTAAATAAATTAACGTAAGAATAGCGAAGATACCGTGTATATTGCTAAACTAACGAGGCCAACTACTAAAGGTTTGAACTATCTAATGCCCATAAATGGATATATTAAATAAACATGTTTATAATTAAATCATATCCGGGATAAGTAGTTTCACATAAGATCTTAGTATATAAGGGGGTCCTCAACAGACCATAAGTCAGATGTGTTTAAGTCCGGACACAGCAAGCACCTTCACGCCACTCTATATTGTGAATGTTTTATCGTACATTATTTTAATAAAAGTAGTAACTTTAATTTGGAGTCAATCTTTTAATTAAATCCTCTACCATCCCTATTGAATTGTCGGAACGCAACAATATATTACAAATATTTATTGCAATATAATAAGGTAAACAAGACTAGATAACCACATCTGGAGAGGAATTAGATAAATATATTATAACATACTACATCCTGGATGGCATATTCATATTTTATACATAAATGACCACATAGAATTACACTATAATCTCATACACAGCAGTCAGTAGATATGGTTTGGGCACGAGATTTTCGTCACTCTTTATAGATGTCGAGTATATAAGAGACCCAGAAAACAAGTGCAAATCAGATGAGTTCCTTCTATGCGACACTGAGCACCTTCACACTAGTGTATATTATGGTCAGGACTTAAAATCTCAAACAGATTATTAAATTATTTGGACTTGGAATAATTTTTAAACAGTTTAATTGTACTTAGAATAAATCACATAAATTATTTAATTGTTGAACTAAGTTTAAATAAAGCACTTTAACCACAACTATTAGTAATTATTTACATCTATCCACATCTGAGCGTTGATCAGACTGGAGGTATCATTGAAATACGATCAAACGGTTGGCATGTAACAAATGCATTTAATACCATAACTACATGATTTTCTTACAATTCAGGGCAAAATATTGGTATAAATATTAAATAACTACTTATTTTGTTCATATTTTTGTACATTTGTTGTTTTATTATTATCAATACTTATTTTTTACCAAACAGTAAAAGAATGCTCAATATAATTAAATAAAAATTAATATTATGTTGTTATTAATTTATTTTATATTCTAAATGTAATATTTTTATATTTAACTGATATTATAAATAAACTGAAGATAAGATTCAATTTTATATCCTATTTATAATGTTTATTTTTACTTGAAAGGTCGATTTGAACCTCAATGTAATGAGAAAAGAAAAAAAAAATTTAGGTGACATTGTACACCTACGATATCCGAACTGAGTTCTTACTCTATTTAAATACATATATTATAAAACAAGTAAGTATTTGAAAAAAAATTTTGTACAATTTCAAGTTAATTATTATATTTTTAAAATAATCCACTGAAAAAATTGAATACGACTATTCCATTTGGGATCTCATGGCAGTCCATGCATTTATCATAATGTGATAGGATATTCTTGAAATAAGTAGTTTTAATGATAACTGCATTTAAACAAATTATTTAGTTTGTTTTATAATAGAAATAAAATGTAATTTAAAAGAATTCGTTTATGATCAGATTACAATTTTACAAAATCTGATATTCTGAATATTTTCTGAAACATAGGTGTAGTATGAATTGAGCCATAGGGAGGCTATAGTCCTCAAAAACATTTTTGCAGGCCTCTTATGATCTTTACTTCCATTTAAAATATTTTATCTGAAATTAAACTTCTAATTTTATTTAATATTTTTTATATATATATATATATATATATAATATGAATGCAAGGAAATACAGACTCTAAGTTTGATTTAATAGTTAAATTTTGATAGTTTTATCTTTTTGGTATTTTTAAATAAAATGCAGATTAATAATGAGTCATATATAAACTATTTTTACTTGAAAATATTATTCTTCCTTTTTATTCAAATAAAACAGAATTTTGGAATACATTTTTCTAGTTCTATATAGCCGTCACAGATAATTATATCTAACTACGCCCATGTCGATAAATATAAAATATATAATCATGAATTATAAATTAAACAAGGCTATATGACTGAAAAATCAACAACATATTATTAAATAACACTTTATTCAGTGAGTCATTTATTTCGAATATACTCATGAAATACATTTAATGTAATTGTTCGTTGACAAAAATTATTTCTCAGTGACCGTCTTTTTTTTTATGAATAGTGTTTATCACTATTTATTGACAGGTTTGGTACTGAATGAAACTGGTGTTGAGATAAATAATATAATAAAAGACAAAAATCAATAGGCCAGATAAATAAATATTAAATCGAATAAAATGGCATGTGGACTATATAAACAAATTTATGTAATGAACATACTTGATTATAATATCTAACAACATAAGTCTTAGCATTGTTAAATAAAAGTGTTCACCTACTGATACATTTTGATATTATTGAAACTTTTGCTTTACTATCGATAAATAATAATTACAATAGGAATAAAAACAATATTCAATAATAATAATAATCATATAGTATTTACCACCGCTGCCATTATGGCCGTTCCGAACGCAATTATCTCCGCAAAAACGAACCATAAACAATAATTGACCTTGCATCAACTCACCGGATCACATGCACACAAAACTATGTCAAACGCACGAGAATCACCACAACAACTGAACAAACGACGAGCGTGTGACGATTTTGAACGACTGTAAGCAAACAAAGAGGTGTTTTTATGAACGACTGAACGCGCGAACGTCAACAAATAACACTATAAACTCAACGACGCGACGCGTACGCACGCACACGCACAGGCACGAATCTTATCAGAACGAGCATTGTTATCCGTCGGATCGTTGCCCGTGACTGCAATGGCGCGCAATTTAAACCTTAACTGAATACACAGATTATTTGAAAATGTAACAATTTTTATAAATTTTTTATGTTTATCATGTGTGAAAGCACTTACTTTTATAAATGTTAACACTTTGGTGATGAACCACGCGTCAGATTCGTGATATACATTGTTATGGGTCTCCATACATCGTATAATATAATATGACCACATGCATATTTAGAATACGGGGAATAATGATATAAACCTTATATTAATCGTAATCATGTGTATTATAAACTATTAAAGTGTAAAGTATTAAAATTAGATTCAGCACTAAACCGTGTGCAGAATTTCCACGAATAAGGTACTATCGTATAAAGTCATACACCTGTTCCTGGAGATTAACAAATTAGCAAGGGCAACGAGTCCACAGTACCATAAAAAGGAACTAACTAGATAACCGGGTGCAGTATTTCTACGAAGCATCGTGTAAGGTCACACACCTATTCCTGGAAATCACCAAACAACTGGATGCAGCTTTCCTATGACGACAATCGAGCCATATAAAAGAGGGTCCGAATCAACCACAAATCAGATGAGTTCTAGTCACGGAACTGCAAGCAACTTCACGTCACTCTGTTTTATGAATTGTTTTAACACATTGGATTATTTAAATAAACGTATTGTAAAAGTTAAAGTCTCACATTTTATTAAATTAAATACATCATCGACTGCACAAGTTGAAATCGAGCCGGTGGCACGTAACAACATTAGCGTAATATAAACGATACTTTGTACTACTAAAATAATATTGCGGACGAATCACGTACAAGGAGCGTCATACTAAGTTGATTATAATAGACGATGGTTAATAATTATTGAATTACGTTTCGGACGAATAACGCGCACAACGCGTCGTTGCATTTGTACTGATAAAAGACGAAATACGTGTTAATCGCGTTTTTCAATTTCAAGTATCGATATTAAACACAGAATTTCTCCTATAATTTTTATTCAAAATGAAATAATATAGATTTTTAGGATTTTTCTAAGAAATGTTAAACTACAATATTTCTGCACGTACGTTTTCTCGACTGCGCATCGCCACGCCATGATAATAACACGGAATAGATAAATCAGAATGGACACTGATAAAGAATTACATTAGAAGCATAGGGAAATTTTATGAACGAATTCGCCAGTTTTTTGGAGGAAATCAGTGTGACCATATTATACCATAAAAAAAAATTATGTTCCGGTAAATCAGTAAATTATTTATAAATCAATTTTTGATTTAATAACTCACTTAAACCATTAACTTATTAGTAATAACGGACTAATAAACTAATAAGTATTACAGAATTGAATAAAGTTTGAAGAGTTTTGAATTATATATTTTGTGAATTGTGTAGTTACAATAAAAGAAAATGTAAAATAAATAACTTCATACAATTTATTACAAATAATATTTTTTTAAATTTATTATTTATATTTCCATATAACAGCTTTAAATAATCAATTGAAAAATAATACAAAATAAATATTATAATTTTACTTAATTATTAGTTATTATAAAATATTTTTATAATCATATAGTTAACAATTATTTATTTTTTTAATATTAAATTGTCACAAATGTTTAATTCTTAGTCGTTTTACAATATTATAAAGGTACTAATTTACTTACATAAACTACATTTTCAATGTTGTTATTTTTCTTCTTTTTCCACAATACTCGCAACAGTTCAAGTATTCACATGAAAAATATTACAACATTTTAATTTTACAAACAAAATTATTTTTTAAAATGCTCAGATCATATACTACACACATACATGAAACTGGTTTAGATAAATGAACGCTTCAATATATAAAACATTAGAATTCATGATATTTATTGAAATGTTCATTTATTTGAACCTCTTTCATAATTGCAAATTGTAATGTATTATACATTGTATATGTCGTAGGCAGGGCCGTATTTAGAAATTTGACGCCCTTGGGCAACATAAAATGCCGCCCCTACATAACTAAAAGGTGGGGGCTTAAACACCAAAATGATTTGTTTTTGTTCTACATAGAAAAAGGCCATATAGAAGTCAGGAGAAGTTAAAATCCTCCATGATGTAGTTTAAATTAAGACAACCAGAAATAAATACTTTTTTCATTTAACAGCTTGTACATTTTAATTAGTTGCACAAATAATACTTATTATTATAATAAATCTAAAAAAAAAAAACAAAAAATCATCAACATCATGATAATTATAAATTTTTTCTTCTAGCTTGTTGTTTGGAAAACGCATTGATTACATCACTGAAATCTAAAGAGTGTGTCAGTTCAGATTCAATTGAAAGCACCCCAAAACTATTTAATCTGTCTGATGTCATTGTTGATATTCATATTCTGATTCATCGAAGGTAGTTTTTTATTCGTTTCAGGGTAGAAAAAGATCTTTAAGTTGAGCAATTTGAAATTGGTGTACATAAAAACAATCGTAATACTACATTTATGTAAGGAAAAATAGTAACAAGATCTTTATTTTGTATAAACAAACTCATTTAAAGAATTGTTTTTGGTGTATCTTCCAATGTTTTCAATATTGATTGAAAATGTATGCATTCATTATCAAATGACTCGTCAAGATCTTCATGATAAATTTCACGTAAATTTTTAGCACATTCTCTTAACTCAGATGAGTTGTATTCTTGAAGTTTTAAAAGAAATATATGTTTTGAAATTATATTATCACTAGCTGATCCCGTACACTTCGTTGCTCGTTAAATATACCAACTCTATATGACTCTAACTTTGTTCAACTCGTTATTTAATATTCGGTGGATGATGTTCTAGATTTATCTTATGTTTTCTCTCCGGAATAAAAATTCTGATTCACAGCAGTATATTATCAGGTAGGCAATCTACCTGCGGTAGATCGCGGACCTAGTGCTGTTTGTACGTACCTTAGTGTATGATTTAATTCTAATAAAGTATCAAATTTATACCAAGTTTGACACGGCCACAGTTGTTGTGGCCGGTCCAGGGAGAGATATCGAGAAAGTAATGAAAAAATGAGCACGGTACGGGTTTTGAGCCCGCGACTCCACGCGCCGGAATGCCGGGCGCGTAACACTGAGCCACCGCGAATCTAACATTATTCTCGATATTCTCCCCTTTTAGGCCAGAGTGGCAGTGTGTACGGTTGAGAGAGAGGACTAGGCACTGGGGCCGTGTCATACTCCCCCGCCAAACCGTACATGCGGGCACCACCGATGTTGGTGGGTTACCCCGGTCGCCATCTGACCCATTTTTACTGACGGGGTTCGTTTTTCGATTCCTCTGCGTGGAGCCATTTGACGCGGCCACAGTTGTTGTGGCCGGTCCAGGGAGAGATATCGAGAAAGTAATGAAAAAATTAGCACGGTACGGGTTTTGAGCCCGCGACTCCACGCGCCGGAATGCCGGGCGCGTAACACTGAGCCACCGCGAATCTAACATTATTCTCGATATTCTCCCCTTTTTAGGCCAGAGTGGCAGTGTGTACGGTTGAGAGAGAGGACTAGGCACTGGGGCCGTGTCAAGTTTGACATAATACGGTGGATTAATATAATCAATTAATACATAATCCTAACCTAACCTTAACGTACTAAAATCCGTAGTATAGAATTGTATTGTTGACCATTTGCATTAGTATTACGAACTATTTCTGTTGCTCCGAACGATGTCATTTGAAAACATGAATTGAATGTTCTAATTGACTTCAGGAACACGTTAGAATCTGGATCTGTACCGATAAGTAAACCGTTAAATGGTTCAGGTGGTGTTTCAATTTCAGGTAGTTGCATCTTTCCTGACGCACAACACATCCAGACTGGCTCATTTTTGAATTTGAGAGCATAGCAGTGCGGGCATTCCTTTAATTACTAATTACTAATTTAAAATTAACCTGCCATATTAGCAGCATTATCATAGGATTGGCCTCTTAGAAATTTTATATCAATATCAAGCTTTTTAAGTGTGGCAATAATTACTTCTGCTAATGATTCAGCTTTATGCCCAACATTTTCGATAAACCCCAAAAAACGTTCAACAGGTTCCCCATTACTTCTAACATATCTTATGATAAAAGATAATTGGTCAGTATTCGATACATCTGGTGTTGAATTAATGCTTATAGAAAAATAAGTTGATGATTTCAACTCTGCTACAATAGTACATATCACTTTATCTGCCATGATTTTAATAAACTGCTCATATGTAAAAAATGACAAATAAGAGGTATGTCATTTACCAGGATTACCATATTTTGATATATGCTTGTATAAAAAAAGGTCATGTTCAGCAATAAGTTCCATTGCATTGACATGACAAAATTCCCATTATTTTCTCCAGATGGTTCAAATTTGTTATTACCACCTCTAAATGGTAACCCATGGCTAGATAATGCTTTAACCACTGAACATACTCATCTGAGTATATTTTTCCAATAATTAGTTTCAGTTTGAATATTATGAATAAGTTGCGAGTCAACTCTTCCTAAATCAGATACACGTTGATTCGTTTTAAACATACATGTTTTGTGCATAGCGGAATTTTCATGTATTTTCACTAAATTGCTATGTTTCCAGTCTGAGAAACCATTAAGTGAAAAATTGATACAGAATATTTTACCAGTGCTGACTGAATAAGAGAGATTGTTTCTGTGGCATACTTCAACATTGATCAAAGTGGATGTAAACAAATCTTTAGTAAGATATCGGTAATGAGATCTAAACGAGCCTCGACGTACGTACTGATATTTCTTTTTAGAACGTGAAAAATCAGCATTTAAGTTCTGATTAAATCCATTTTTACAAATGAATTCTATAATATCATCATTAATATCCCATAAAGCAGGATCAGGACTAAAAGTTAAAAAATAATAATTTAATTATCACCATTTTAGTTTAATAAACAACAAAACTAACAATATTAGCAGGGGCGGATTTAAGGAACTGCGAACTATGCGGCCGCATAGGGCGACAAATTTTGGAGGGCGGCAAAATTATGTTGAAAATTTATTTTGATTTTGTAAAATTAGGTACATAATTTTTAAAATTGTATTTATCACTTCAAAATCTTGAAATTGTGGATTTTGTATTTGTTTATTTTTAGCAAAATAATATTTATATTTTCCCTGGAACTCGTCTACGACAACGACGATAGTATTGTATTATAGCTTATCTTATTGTTTAAGAAATGTCTCGTAATACTATAATAAGCAAAAATTGCATATTAGGTAGGTATTGAAAAAAATTATTTATTTGAGGTTATTTTATTAAAGAGGTAGCAAGTTTTTTTAGATAGGGGTGGCAAATTTAATTTTGCATAGGGGCGGAAAATTGTTAAATCCGCCCCTGAATATTAGTACCAAAAAGTAAAAATTAAAGTCATTATACTTTATATTATGTTATCATATTTTAAGGGTAAATATTTCCTCTTCACTATTAGAAAAAAGATAATAGAAATTAAATTAACCAATTAATGTTGGGACAGTGAATACTGTAGATATAATTTTTAATTTTAAATATTACATACCCTGGTATTTTCACATCTTTAACATCATTTTTATGATCATCCTGTACCTACCGTGGCAACAGTATCAGAACAAGGTTCACTATTTTCAAATCTAAAAATAATAAATATTTATAATATAAACTAATATGGTTAAGTTATATATATTTTAATCTATTTAAATAATGAAAATGCAAAATAAGTTTGTTTAATTTATTTTGATTCAATTTGATTTGTTTTAACTAATTGTAAGTACTTCAATATATAATTAGTAATGTAACAATTAAAATATTTAATTCATTTTGTTTGTTTGGAAAAATATTTTAAATAATAAAAGTGCTAAAATAACTAATGCAATCTTGTTTTTAAAACTATTTAAGCACCAAATATCAATACTAATAATTTAATAATTTATTCCTATTAACAATAATAAAAGTTCATAATATTGAGTTGAATACTTACTTTGGTAAATCAGCACAAAGCATACTATAATCATCTTTATTTTTATCAATATCATCTGTGTCCTCTTGGGTTTCCTTTAAAGCAGGTAATAAACTTCCTGTCACATCTATAAAAACCAATACAATAAAAAAATATTAAATGCAAGGGGCATACTCACATTTTCTCAGATAGAAGAACTGAGAAAATTATTACAATAAATTATTTTATTTTGTACAGTATGTCTGTATCTATTCTAATTTTTTAAATTAGGGAATTGAGAATAGAAAATTTAAACAAAGCAAGCATAAAAACTTGTCGAAAATATTTTAAATGATAAAATTGCTAAAATAACTACTGCAATCTTGTTTTTAAAACTGTTTAAGCACCAAATATCAATAAATTAATAAAATAATTAATTTAATAATTTATTGCTATTGACAATAATAAAAGTTCATAAAATCATAACATTGAGTTGAATTATAGTAAAATTATTACAATAAATCAAGGCTGTTCAAGTTAATGGTATTTTGTAATTGAGTTAAGTCAAGTTAATCAATATCTAAAAAAATTAAGTTAATATGTTTTAAATACATCAATTAAGTTAATAATTAAGTTGACAAATTGTCATTAACTTAACTTAAATTAAATTAATTTTATGCACAAAGTGTAAAATTTTATTGAGTTTTTTATTAATTTAATTATTTAGTATACACTCGATTAAAAAAAATCAGTTAAATAAAAATACTTACATTAGAAATTCAACAATACCAGAATTATGGTTACTAGTATCACTAAGTAGTGTTGCGTGCCGGTATGGGAGTACCGGACAGTGCAACGAGAGAAGAGTCCTCAAGTGTACAGCTTCTCAATCAATGTTAGATAATTTAAATAATATGAAATAATGAACGCTAGACTTTTAAAATATAACTTTATTAAAATAATTCTAAGTCCAATATTTAATTCACATATAAAATTATTCTAAGTCCAAAATATAATTATAAAATAAAGTAGCGTGAAGGTGCATACGTAACAAGACTAAAAACACATCTGAAAATCGGTCTGTTCACGGGTCCCTTATACACCCCGATCTTGTGAGAATCTCTCATTCCTAATCTCGATTATGTCTATCACAGGATGTGGTTAGTAGTCCATAAAAATTGAATAGGGGAAGGATTCACATTATTACCATTTTGATTGCGAAAACTACCAAATAGATTTTCCAAACAATCCTGATTTAATCTATATGTACATAGTGAATATTGAAGTGGTTTATTAATGTCATCCCATAATTGTAACAAAGAATTTATAGTAATTTGCCATCCCTTTAAAAATGTAATTCTATGTGTAACATCATTAGACACTTATTCACCATTTACAATTTCGGTTTCCAAGACACGCATACATTAAAAAGCATCTAAAATGTAAAATAAGTGTTGTCTTTGGGATGTAGTGTTTTTAAATGGGCGATTGAAGTCCTTACTTCCCACTTTAGGTTTCGAATTTAAGATATCAAACAATCTGTCCATATAATCAATAAACATAACAGTTGTTTTAGCAGTAGGTGACAATACACCACTTTCAATACAAGTACGCTTACTGGCTGCTACGATTGCACTAAAAGTTTGACTAGCGTACCTCACTTTCATTTTTTGAAAAGGACTATGGTTTATGTGTGCATCAGTTTATTTGTGTGCAAGACGATTAAGAGCTTGATCAGATTCATAAAAATTAACCAAATGTTTTTTTTCTGTTATGCCATTAGAAAATGTTAAATGGTACTTAAAAAAGTTATTTCTAATTGATTTTTATAAGTGGGGGACATCAAAAATGTAAAATATTTTTTTTTGGTTGACAAAAAAATAAGGACGCTGAGGTGAAACATTCATTTTGTTTGCAAACCCAATAAAATTTGATCCTTGATCTGTTGTTAATACCCGTATATTTAATGAAATACTTTGTATTTTATAAATTACCGCAAATATTAAATTTTTCAACTATAGACCACTGCAACTTTTATTAATAAAAAAATATGCAACTGGTTGTTTCCAACTATAGTTTAAACTTCTTAACATAAAACATAATACATAGTTTGCAGGTTCATATGTTTTTTGCTCAAAAAAACTATTAAACCCTACTATATAATCTTTAGATAAATTATAAAAAAGGATGGGTTTTAATTGCCATTTCGTCAATGCATAAAATACAATCTTTTGCATCATATTTTAAACTATTTAATTTAAAAATTACCTCATTTAACCCAGGTCCTATATCTATTTTTTCAGTAACCCTACGCAATGTTCTTGTGCTAGGCAATTGTAAAATATTTTTTAAAAACTTATAAGCTTGAGGTCCGAAAAAATTAATTGTAAGAGCTAATTGCTTAAGTTCCTTAGAGTAGGTAACGATAACCTTGAGGTTTCCCAGTGGCCATTTTAACAAGACTTTTTACAACCAAAGATAAATTGGGTGGTAAATGTGCATCACAAACATCATAAAAATGATTTACTGATGATAAGGTTTCATTAATTTGTTTTGTTAACGATTCAACCTGTTTCTCTAGTTGGGTACATCTTCTATTAAGTTCACATACTTTACCTTTAAGTTTTAATTTTCTTGGAGTGTTTAAAGTGAGGTTCTTTGTAGTTTGTGTTGATACTACAGGCAAACTTGGTTTATCTACTGGTTCATTTAAAGTTGTAGTAGAGATTGATATTGCTGCATAAATAGATTTATAAAAGTTGAATTAGACCTAATAAATTTATTAAACAGTAAAAAATACAAATATAAACTTACAGGTAGATGGTGAATTACAATCCTTTGTGTGGTTAACTATTGTAGTGTTACGGACATGTATGATGAAGGTCCCAAGATAACTATCAACAGGGGGTTTTGAATAATAAGTAAATCTTCAATGTTACATGAACACATTCTCAAAAGTATCATTAATATGAGTAACATGTGAAAGGTTGTAGAATGTAAAAATAGTAAACCAGCCAACTAAATTAATAGGAGAAATAATGGTAAACGAAAATAACAAAATTAAGATATAAGAGGAATAAATGATAAATTAACAGAAACTATTGGAACAATTGATTTATCAATTGAAATAAATAATGAAAAAATAAATGTAGAATTTAATCTTGTCAAAAACGATTTTCCAATTTTAAAAGACGGTATATTAGGACAACCTTTCTTAACTAAAAATAAAGCCGTAATCGATATAAGTAATAATTTAATTGTAATTAATAACGAAAATAAAAATAAAATATTAAAAGACGATAAAGAATATTTTTCATTAAATCCGAGAGCTGAGACTACCTATTGTAGAATTACCGATAGCCGAACCTAAGGTCGAAGATCAAAACATAATTATACATAAACAAGAAATAATTAAAGACGTGTTTTGTAGCAATGTGATAGGAAAAGTAAAAAACAGTAAAATAATAGTTAGCATAATAAATATATCGGAATGCACGAAAAAGATAAGTAATAGTATTATAGGGCTTCTGACCATGGTTTTTCAGTTTTTATTTTTCGAGGTAGTTTTCCCGCGGCAAATTTACGAAATTTAGCCTCTTTTTCAATCGTGTTTTTAGCCTCTCATTTCATTTCAAATTTTTTATTTACCGAGGTAGTTTAGCTGCGGTAAATTTACCAAATTTAGCCTTTTTTTCAATCGTGTTTTTAGCCTCTTTTTTTTTTTATTTCAAATTTTTAGTTGTTTTATTTTTTCGAGTTAGTTTCATGTAGGTAAATTTATTATATTTTTTAAATTAATTGATCACATTTGTATATTTTTTAAGAACATAAGTTTAACATTTTATTTTTAAATATCTTTTGATTTGATATAAGAGTTATGACTCGAGTCGAAACCTAACCATTTAACAAGCATTTGATTCTTATTTTTTTTGTATAACACGTTCAATAAGAAACGTATTCGGAAATTTAGTCTTTTGAATTTCTTGTTCATAAAAACAGCCTAATATTATATTATTTGCTAAATCTTTTAATTTATATGTTATCGGATTTGTAGGTAATACATTTGCAATTTGAAACACTTCCGTAGTCCAATTCGGTGTATAACCCTTAGCGAAAGCATGTTTGTATTTTGAAATCCTAACTTTATCATTTATTTTAAACTTCGATTTTCTAGGTTTTTCGTGATTAAATTTAAATTTTATGGACTAAAATATAAAATATAAGAATAAACATAAATATTCAAGTTTTTAAGTATAAAAAACTACAAACATAACTATAAAATTGGTTACCTAGGTATATAATTAAGATGACTTATATTTGTCCAAGAACATCAAGATATAGAATAGAATGGAATAACTAAATTAAAAGTATTAAATTATAATATTTAAAAAAATTAGTTAAGGTAAGATGGGACATGTCTTCATCTTGCCCCATTGCATTTTTCCCATCTTACCTCAAACAGTCATATTTGAACTAAACGTTTTTATTGAACTTACAATAAGAATGAATTCTACCAAATTTGCATTAATAGAGAACTTATAATATTAGCCATTAAAAATTATGTAAAAGTAATTAAGAATAAACAATTATTTACTTACTTATTCGTTGTCTAATGTCTGCAGAATATTACATCGACGATTGCCGTTATATTGAACACGCACGTGCGCTGTATCACTTTAATATTTTGCTGATATCAAATAATATTATAACAGCGTGACTAATAAACCACATTATTTGTAGAAAATATTTTTCCCAAAACTCAATAGTTTCCGAGATATAACGATGTCCCATCTTACCTCTTGTCCTCGTCTTACCCAAGTTTCCCCTACAGCCATTTAGGTACCTATTTATATATCTGTTAAGGAGACGTGAACGACTTACACATATTTTGTTGTCTCCGTCTTACAAACGTACTACGTTCTATGGTACTACATATCAAATTTACGTTCAGCAGAACCAATTGCGTGCTTTTTTTTTAAATATTATGCAGCTAGGCCGCTAGGGTCCACTTGCAGAGTCTGATTAGGTTTTGTTAAGCCTCGTCCAGCCCAAAAAAAAATTGATCGGAAACACGTGTTTCCGATATTGTTGTCGACAATGTTTCCGATTTCCCGTGATAAGCGGTAACATAAATATTTGTAGACAACATGTTTCTGACAAATGTTTCTTGGTCTGGACCGAGCTTTACATATCTACTGTTTTTAAAAACATTTAGATTGTCTCGTCTGTGTTGGGAAAAGATGAGTTTATAATTTGTTTTGTTTTCATGCTGTATACAGAGTACAGACCAATAGCATACCTAGTGAATTAACCTATAATCAAACATAATTTTTTACAATATCTTACATGCTCACAATTTTTCATAAAAATTAAAATATTTAAAAAAAACCAACGTACATGATGTTAATACCCAAACCCTATAATTATGAATGCCTTTAATTTGATAATAGGTTTTAAATGTAATATCAAAGCTGACAACACAAAAGTTTCTTGAATTAATTCATGGTGTCAATTGTATGTTAGATGAAAATACATATTAATATAGGTTAATATATTTGGTATATTATATATAATACCTTATTTATTATTTATTTATTACCTATATTATAATATATTAATATTCCCAATTTAGGTTAGGTTAGTAGAAGATTAATAGAAGTTAGCATAGAATATGAAGATTTTGAACTTACTACAATTTGTGGTCTACACGACTCGTCAAGTGGAGGATTTGTTAATTGATGGCTACTTATAGAAGTTTCTCCTTTGGTCAAATATGATTCTAATTTTGGTAATTTTTCAATAAGTTTTTTCTGATGGGCAGCTTTTTTCCTTTTTACAGATCCACTAGGATATAACCGTTTCGACATTTTATATTTTCATTCACTAACAAGTATTATACACAATATACACGGACACACGCGCGCGCGGCGGTTATTCAACGACTAGATTGTAGATTAGACGTTGACAATCGAAGAGATATGCGCGCACCGACGGGCGACGATATAAATTATTAATAAATGATTTGTTTTTGTATTAGTACTCTAAGTAACAACGTTCGTTATCTAATTCATTTTTATTGACCCGACCGGTCGTATCACCTCTAAAACTTTTTATATAAAAAACAAAGAAGAATTTTTGGATTTTAACTTATTTTTTAAATATTGTGAGAAACTAATAATTAATAAGTTAGAAGAAATTTCAAAAAAAAGTACTTTAAAATTTAATATTTATGTTGAATGCACTTATGAACATTTTTTAACACATGAAATTCAAGACATTTCGTTTAAAACTTTAAATGTTTTTGCACATTCACACTCAATTTTTTCTGTTTTACTTATTAATATGACAAACAAAATTTTAAAAGAAGAATCAAAATTCATAGCTAAAGGAAGTGGTTGGAATTTAAATACAATAGATGGACTACAGTTAAAAATTCATATTGTAAACCCTTTATGAGGATTAAGTTATATACCTTTACCAAAATATATAGAAAATAAAAAGGCTATTATAAATGTTCAAAATAAAGATGGTAAATGTTTTAAATATGCAATTTTGTCTAAGTACGATAATCGTCGTGATAAATATATATATATATATATATATATATATATATATATATATTCCAAAAAATACTTTAATTATCTTGAAAAAAAATCTAAATTAAACTTTAATTGTGTTGATTTTCCAACACCTGTTAAACAAATCAAAATTTTGGAACGAATCAACAATATTTCTATTAATATTTTTAGTTTAGACGATGAAGGTTTTGTTTACCCAGTATATTTAAATGAGAGTGAAAAATTAATTAATTTTGATCTATTTTTATTTGAAGATGGTATTAAATCACACTACTGTTACATTAACAATTTTTCTAGGCTCGTGCGTAGTCAGAGAACACGGTATAAATCAAAATTAATAATTTGTAAAAGGTGTTTTACAGTTTTTATTAATAAACCATGTAAAAATAAGCTTTGGGGTGAACACGGATTAAAGGAACATAAAAAAATGTGTGATAAAAATAAATTTGGGAGGTCTGTTATGTTTAAAAATGGTGTTCAGGACTTTATTAAGTTTCAAAACTATAAAAGAACACAAAAAATACCTATTGTTATTTATGCAGATTTCGAATGTTTTTTAAAGAAAATACTGAGTAAAAAACGATCTAAAAATACTAAAACTAAAACCAAAATTATACATGTACATAAACCAATGAGTTATGGATATTATGTTAAAATAGATTAAACTATGATACCAAAAAATTTTATAAAAAAGTTTAAAATCTCTACACGATTAACAATTTATAGAGGTAAAAATGCGGCGAAACATTTTATGAAAACTATGATTGATCTCGGAACTAAAATATGTAGTCTGTATAAAATTAATATCCCAATAAAAAAAATTAACTTATGAAGAGGAATCACGATTTCAAAGTGCTCGTATTTGTGAGTGTTGTCTTAAAGAATTTAAAAAAAATAATTTAATAAAATGTCGTGACCAAGACCATTTTACGGGGAATTTTAGATCCATCTTATGTGTATATTGTAATTTCGAAATGTCTAATGTCTCATTTGTTCCAATATATTTTCATAATTTAACCTATG
This sequence comes from Sipha maydis, assembly GCA_034509805.1. Lineage (NCBI taxonomy): Eukaryota > Metazoa > Arthropoda > Insecta > Hemiptera > Aphididae > Sipha > Sipha maydis. Next base: position 33,853 of record JASXSY010001395.1, read on the forward strand.
ATAGTCATTTTATTGTTCGTGAACTCGAGTGTGATGAAAAAAATATTTATGTAATTCCAAATTCAAGTGAAAAATATATATCATTTAGTAAATCAATTTCATCAAATTTTAACATTAAATTTGTGGACACTTACCGGTTTTTATCAGATTCTTTAGCTTCGTTAGCCAAAAATCTAGCTGAGGACCCCACAAAATTTAGAGAGACATTAAAAATATTTTCCTCGAATAATTTAGATTTAGTCATACGTAAAGGGGTTTTTCCTTATGAATATGTTGATGATTGGAATAAACTAAATGAAACTGCTTTAACTCCAAAAAATAAATTTTATAATTCATTAAAAGATAAGCAAATTAGCGATAAAAATTATACTCATGCTCATAATGTTTGGAAAGCTTTTGACTTAAAAACATTAGGTGACTATAGTCAGTGGTGTATTGGTAAATACATTTATGGGTATACGCACCTAAAAGTAGTTGAATATACCTATATATACGATATACTAGGGTGACCAGTTTTACAAAAAAAAAAAACGGGACAAACAATTTTTAGTTTAAATACTCTAAAAAAACATACACATTTTTTAAAAATATTTTTTATATTTTATATTAACAATTTACAATTAAAATATTTTTTAACTACCTTGCTTAATATTTTAATAAAAAACTTGTTTACTTTTATTGAGTTGATGTTGATTGTTCATCATGTCCTTTATTATCTATTGTGCTGTTATTGTACTTTTGCGATGAACTGATTGCGTTTAATAGTTTTGGTTGTGTTAGCAAAAAATCATAAAAATCATTACACGAATAATTTTTGAAATGATTTTTCAGAATTATAATTGATTTGATGGTAGGAACGATAAAGCGATTTTTTTCATCTGTCCATAACATATTAGTGATAGAAAATACTCTTTCAATTGCAGCATTTGTTCCAGGCATTGCTAGAGAATATTCTACAATAAACCAAAAATTATTTATCGATATATTTTTACTATTTAAAATTTTATAGATAGCACACCATCTTTCTTCAACACGAACATTGTTATTCTGCCATTCTTCTAAATTTTCATATATAACATTATTTACATGATTATATTCATCAAAAAGAATATCTTCATCCACATTCCAACCGGTTTGTTTTTTATTATTTTGCAAAATAAATTTTAAACTTTTTTGAATATCATTCCATGTTGGACAATTTATCAGTTGAGTCCAACGAAATATTTTTAGTTCTTCAAATGTATTTCCCCACTTTTCAATGTACATAATAAATGTGTCATAAAACTGGTTAGTTTGCTCTATAAATTGTTTTTTTGTGTATTTATTTTTTGTCTCTAGTTCTAAAAGCATCGAGCTTACACTAGAAGTTAAAAAGTTTTGTGTTTTTCTATTTTTTATTTTTCCACATAGTATTTCTAATTCTTCTGATACTTCACATGCAGATATGTTGTCCCCTTCTATTCTTTTTATAGTGTCACAAACGACTTTTAATTGACTTTGTATAAAATGAAACCATATTATTGCAACGGGGTCACTAAAAAATGATTTTAAAATGGTTGGACATTTATCCTGAGTGTCAAAGTACAATTTTAAAGCTGCATACATTTCAATAATTCTGGAGACTGCTGGTTGTAAAGATAACCATCTTGTCTTTACACTTCCAAGTACGTTTTTGTATTGTGTATTTGTAAAATCACAAAATTCTTTTAATGTTTCCACTCTCACAGTATAAATATAAAAGTATTGAAATATTTTGTTAACGATACATTCGATATCAATAGGTAAGATATCTGTACTAGTTTGCATAGCGTTGTGCAGAATATGAGCTGCACAACCAATTCCACAAATGTTAGTTTTTAAATTATTGTTTAAAATCGTAAAAACATTTTTTGTTCCCCTCCTTGCGGCACCTCCAAAATTGGTATTACAGTTGTCACCGGTAAATGCAATGATTTTGTGAGCTAATTTATGTTTTGTTAAAATTTCCATAATATAAGACGACAGTATATCTGAAGTTTCTCCTTTCAAATTTGTGAATTCTAACACTTTAATTTGTACCCCGGTTTTAGGATTGAAATACCGAATAAGAATGGGGACAATTTTTAAATTTTTATGATTTGAAGTGTCAATCATAACTGTCACAAAATTAACAGCTTTCAGTTCGTCTATTATTTGATCCATTGCAAAAGGAGCCAACACATTCAGAATAATTGATTCACACTTAGTACGTGCACAAGAAAACTTTTTTTCATGTAACTTTTTTATTAAAGTAGTAGTACAATCCATTGATCTAAAAGAATGGTTATGTACTATAGTGTGAAATGCAAACATTCCCTCTTCTGCTGCAATTTTTAAACCTTCACTAGTTAAGCTAGCTGGTCCTTGTTTTATAAAATATGATGTTACCTTGTCACTTTTTGAAGCACTAGATAAGGCCGTCGTATGTTTTTTCTTTTCCATATGCTGTTTGATATCTGAGCGTCCTCCATGTTCAATTGAAAATACTGCCTTGCACACCGTACAAAACACTTTTCCAATTTCATCACATTTTTTTAGGAAAGTAAATTCAGACTGTAAAGATACAGTGAACGTGCATCTCCTCTTTGGCATTTTTAAAAAAAAAAATAATGCACCAACTCACAAAATTGAAATAAAAATACGATAGGTAGGTAGTGGCTATAATAAACACAATCGCTTTACTGTCCGTACGTTACTATTCGACATATTTTGTTGTTCGACTTTTAGATTAAACAAATTAATATAATAATATCTAAATATATCATCGATTATAAATAGTATTATATTTTATTTTAGTTCGTAATGACGTAATGCATATGCTATTATACGACGTGTATCATGCTTATTTTATTATTATTGTTTATTTGTATTGTTCCTCGGCATCGGCACTCGACGTTCGTTCCACGGAAATTTTAGTCTGTTATTTATAACTTTGGTTTCAAGTTTTAAATATAAACTGTTTTATACTTGGTCCATCAATTTATTTTATTCTTTTACAAAAAAACATAAATTATAATTTAATTATTTGGAAATAACGGGATTAAAACGGGACAATCTTCTAAAAACGGGATAAAAAGCGTCCCGTTCGAAGTTTTTTGGGACAACGGGACACGATGATCAAAAAGGGGACAATCCCGTTTTAAACGGGACGTATGGTCACCCTACGATATACCTACCTTAAAAAATGTTCTCGCTCCTCTCGAAACATCATTACACTTAGTATTTAATAATCTTTTATTACTTTATTATAAATACTTACCTTTCATATGTATATGCAGTGGCGTTTATACCCCCCCTATATACGCCCCCCCGAACCCCCCCCCCCTCCCCCCGACTTTAAATAATATACAATATTTATTAGTCTATATTATCTATTTATCTATGTTAATAACATATCAAAATTCAAATATTATTATAAATCATTTTAAAGAATTAACAATCGTCTATAAACTTCTTTTATAGGCATCTGTATCTTCTTCTTTTTTTGTAGTTTTTTTTGTTCTAGTGTCATCTGCTGATCTGTGTTGAAGTAACCAACTTTTAACATAGGACTCAGGGCTCCATAACTTAAGGGGGGGTCCATTTATATTTATGAACATCAAATTTGAAATATTAGTTATGCTTAATGTAGACCTAAGATCTGTGCAAATTAAGTTTAAAACATTGAAACCACGCTCACATTCAGCAGTTGAGCAAGGAAAAGTTTTAATACAGTTATTCAACTCTGGAAATACATCTTGAGGATATTTATCCTCATCAATGTATACTCTCAATCCGTTTATTGCATTATTCTTGTTTAACATGAAACGTTTGCACAAACGTTTGACTTCTTCTTCACCATATCTTATGTGTATATCAACTGGCCAAGTACTTTTATCAAGAACTGTGATGTCCTTCATCAAACTTAAGTCATTTGTATCTTCTAATAATCTACTTTTTAGATTATTACAGATACTAGTTATGAACTGATTTTTTTTAATTGGTACAATTTTTGAATAATTTATTAGTTTTACATTTTTGAAAATCATATCATTATTTGCCACTTCAACTTCTTTCATATGATCTCCTATATTATCTTTAAAAGATTCTAAAATTCTAATTGATCTTTTAATATTTAAATCTGCTTCCATGAGAGTTATTTTTTGATTTTGAAGATTCAAAGATAAATTAGAAAGTTCTAAAAGCACGTCACACATTAAAGATAAATCATACAAATATTCTGGTGAACACAATTTCTTATATAAACCCAAATATTTACTTCTTGTTTTAGAATCTTTAGTTTTATCTATAGAAGAGTTATAAAAATGCTTACTTAGAGCAGGAAATGTCTTCCATACTGCATTGACAGCTCTCCAGCTGCTTGCTACCCATCTAGTATCAAGAACTCTTCCAACTTTTACAAATATAATATTCAATTCATTACAGACATCTTTAATTTCATTAGTATTTTTTGGCGAATTATTGTACAAAACATACAAAGAGTCGATAAATGATTTAAAATGATTAATAGAGTTTAAATATTTCATTGTATCATTAACAGCAAGTTCCAGCCTATGGTTTAAACAATGCCAGCTAAATATTAATGGATATATATCTTTTAATCTCTTTGCAACTCCTGCTCTTTTTCCTAAAAGGACACTTGCTCCGTCACTGACGAAAGATGTCCAATTATTTATTAAATATTTATCATTAAATCCAGATTCATGTAAACAATCAATAAGCTGGGTAACTATATTTTCTGCTGTTTGATGTTTAAGTTCAACAAGGGCTAAAAATATGAAAATAGGATCTTCAGAAGATATAGATGCTTTAATATATACAACCATAGCAGATTTTGTATTCAATGTGGTTGATTCATCAATCAAAACTAATAATTTTGAATTAGACTTAACAATGTTGTACACTATTTTTTTTTTCATTTCAATTGCTATGTGAGATATAATAGAAGTAGATGAAAATCTTGAATGAAGCGTATTCCTAATATCAATACCATTAAGTGCTTGCAACTCCAAAAGTTGAAAATTATCATTGTAAGGTCTATTATTTTTTGCTATATAGTAAGCTGTTTTAAAAACTGATAATGAAGATTTATGAACTTTATATGAACTATTTTCAAATTGGTTTTTTAATTTGTCAGATTCTCTTTCAATTAATACATTTGTAGCACATTTATGAGCTGATGATGTTACATGCTTTTTGATTTTATTCCGTAGAACAGAAAGTCTAGTTTTTTTATTATTACTAGTTCCCCCAGTAATAAGACTAAGAGACCACTCTGGAGATATTTCAAAAGCAGAATTATTAGAATTGTGTATATTACTAAACTTTTGGCAATTGGAACAGCCAATTTTATCATTGTGACAATTCATCCAAGCATATTTTTCTTTTTTTGATTGCCACTGCTTAAAGGTCCAATCCTGTGGCCACTGAGTTACCTGAAATTATTTAGAAGTCTTATAAAGTTCAAAGAAAAAAATAAATATATCATTAAATATTTTACCAAATCTTCATTAATGGTTTTAGTAGCAGAATCTAATGTATAGACAGCATCATTATTGACCGTAACTTCCTTTAAATATAATAAAATAGTTTTATATTATAAACTTAAAATATTACTAAATACTAATTATTAGTTATTAGTAATATTGCTAGAATAAACTAACACTGACCAATAAAATAAACAATAAATAATAAATTTTAACTAATTTTACACACAGAAATAAAGAACTTATATTAGGTACTGTCCAAACAAAAATCTTAAGACAGTTTTAATGTAACTCTGTCAGTTAGGTAAATTAATATATAAATTATAATAGGTTACATAAACAATTTAATAATTTACTTTTTTTCTATCTGACAGATTATTAATAATTGCAACTTCCTCATCAGTTGGTGTTGGTTTATGTTTTTTTGTCGACGACAGAGAAAAATAATTTGTGATTTTTTGTGAAGTAGCAGTACGTTTATTATTATCCATTATCGATCATATAATATTATAATATATTTAAATATAAAATATTTTACAAAATTAATAGAATTAATAAAAAGAAACTAATACTTCGATTTTATAATTTGGTTGGATGATTACTAATAACACAATAAATCAACAATTATTATATTATTATTGTCATTTTTCATTATCATTTAGTTTGAAATTACGTATGTTTTATATTATCAATAATGGTACACGATTTTTTGACTACGGATCTATTTTTAACTATTAGAATAACCATACACGACACACCGCGACCGGTTTAAAATTCAGTGTTGGTAATAGGTATACACGATAAAGCAGTGGTACCTACACATTTTGGGAACTGCTGTACATTGATTGGCAGTTTCCGATCGTCTTCGCAAGAACTCGAAGTCGGGTAAAATTTAATCGAACTTTATGCGGGTTCGTGGCTATTTTTGGACAGTGCACTTAATGTTATAATAAAATATAAATGTATTAATTTAGACTATTGTTATTATTTTTAAGTTTTTATTTTTGTTTGGTGATAATATGACTGAATTGTCTGTTGATAAATTAGAAGCGTGCGTATACCCATAAAAGACAAATTTTCTTAAAGGTATACGCATAAATCCAAAAATAGGGATCCGGGTATACGACGTATACCCGCGTATACCCTCCAATACACCCCTGACTATAGTGATTTATATTTAGCAACCGATGTAAGTATTTTAACTGATATGTTTGAAAATTTTCGTGATATTTGTTTAAGAACTCTTAAATTAGATGCATCGCATTATTTAACAATCCCCGGTCTAGGTATGGATTGTATGCTTAAACATACAAAAATTGAGTTAGAACGTTTAAAAGATTATGATATGCAACTAATGTTAGAGCGTGGTATTCGAGGAGGAATTTGTCAGTCTGTAAAAAGATATGTTAAGGCAAATATACCTAATGTCCAAAGTCTTAATTACAATAGTACTAAACCTAATACTTGGATAACTTACCTAGTGTTGCGTGCCGTCGATTCAATAGGGATGGTAGAGGATTTAATAAATAAGATTGACTTCAAATTAAAGTTACTACTTTTTATTAAAATAATGTGCGATAAAACATTTACAATTTAGAGTGGCGTGAAGGTGCTTGCTGTGTCCGGACTTAAACACATCTGACTTTTGGTCTGTTGAGGACCCCCTTATATACTAGGATCCTGTGTGAAACTACTTATCCCGGATATGATTTTTAATTATAATCATGTTTAATTAATATTTCCATTTATGGGCATTAGATAGTTTAAACCTTAGTGGTTGGCCTTGTTAGTTTGGCAATATTCACGTATCTTCGCTATTAATTAATTTTAATACGCAATTTTGCTGAATGCCCAACCCTATTTGTTAATTGGCGGGTTTACTATTTTTGCATTCTACAACCTTTCACATGCCATTTTATATTTATGATACTTTGGGAATGTGTTCATGTAACATCTAAGATTTAATTATTATTCGTGACTCCATGTTAATCTTTATAACCCCCTGTTGACCTTATTGCCTTGGCCCCTTAATCATACATGTCCGTAACACTAGACTGTGTGAATCTTTATGGAAAATCTATGCTTAGTGAATTACCTTACCAAAATTTTGAGTGGTATAATGATTTAACATTAGACGTAATTAATATTAGTCAGGTTGTGGAGTTTTATCCTCATATAGTAGTTGATTCAGAACTAAACAGAATGAAAGACCCATGCGAAAATTTATTTTGCGTGCGACTGTCAATACAGAATGATCAAACAACTGAATTTACTGGTTGGTGTTCATATCACTGCTACAAAACTCATTCTGATGGTTCCAATAATCGTGGTTATGAGTCATCATATACTGTACATAGATTTGAATCAAGTATAAGTTATCGAAATTGGTTTAAAAAAGAACATTGCTACAATTGCAAACGGTATTTAGCAAGAGGAGGGTACTTATTTGAATCAAAAGATATTTTTCGTATTAATGAAAACTGTGTACAAAGCGTAGAGGAACATTTTCCTATAGCTGATCGGTATAGGGTTTATTGGTCTAAATGTTTTTTAGAGTGTGTTGCACATTTTTAAAATGAAATTATAAATATATTTTATTTGTATACCTATTTATCATCAATGTTTATAATTAAAAATTATACACGTTGTGTGAATTATATTAAACACAAATGTTTAGTAAAATACTACTACGAAATGTGTAGTAGAACATACTAAAATAAAACTAACATATACGTAAAAATAAAAATTAACATGAAATGTAGTCTGTGAGAGTTGGATAGTAATGATATTTTTTTTTATATATTTAAGTTTATATAGTAACCCTAATCTTTTATTTATTATAATCCTATCATATTTCGATTTTTACTACTCGCCTTAACCCATTAGACTACATGTTCACGAAATATTACATCAAGTATTTACACATATAATTTGTTTAGTATAATTTAATATTTTATTTTATTACTACATCTTATACATAAATTACAATGTATTAACCGACAACATCATACGATTTTTCTGATTTACAATTACAAACATGATTATTTTTTTAACATTCTCTATAAACTGGTTTCCTTTATATAATAATACAAATATACAATTTGGATTCGACTTAGAATGTTCAAACCATGTATCACCACTTCCTTGCATCCAGTTTTTTATAATCAAACCACAAAAGAAGCATTGTACCATATCTTGTGTTCCTGTATACTTAAAACCGCATTCAGCAAGCGAATATTTTTCTTTCAATAAAGTCGATGGACATGATTCGTATGTTTTAAGTCTTGATAAAAAACTAGAATATTCTGTGTATACTGGATATGGATTATGTCGTACTACATATAGTAATGATGGAAAATCTTTAGAATATTTTAATATGTTCATGTTTATAGTAAAATTATTTTATAGAAATAATATTTTAATTATTAAAAAAATAATTGTGACTATGCTCGAAATAAAAAACAACTTCACCGGACAATGATTCGTACGCAACTGATAATATGCAATGAAAATATGAATAAGGTTGATTTATTTTTTTTATTAGCACTCTACAATCGACTACTATACAATATGTCGGCTGACGATTGTGAACTTTGAGACATTATGATTCATACAAAATATACATACGACAATAGAATTTTCTAAGGACTTTATCAATTGATTTTTTATTAATATTAATTTTATCTGTGTGTAAATTATATTGAACACTAAGATCTAATATTGTATCATAGAAATGTGTGATATAACGTAAATAACATCATGTTACACAAAACAGTGTATTTACACTAAAGGTTTTTTTTATTCAACACATTTAATTTATAACATACACAGTTTAACATTTATATAAGTTTTTTTACTTCTCTGTTAAGAGGTACATATTCTATAATACGATCATGAATTAAAAGACAATAAGCACTGACACCATCTAGATTTTCCATAGATTTAATTTGTATAGTAACGTCAACAGTTGAAGCTGTACCTGTATCATCTTGTTTTGAAGTATCTATTGCAGCAATAGGTGCTCGTATTTCGAAATCATCTGGACTCAATACCGGTTTACTATCATCTTTTCCATAATATGATTCTTGAAATGACGTATACATATTATATAACACAGCCTAATTTTTTTTAGTAAAATCTAAATTTAAATTATCATACGGATAAATAACAGAGTTCAAAATATCTTTTATGTTAGTTAATTTACAATGATCAAAAATACTTGGATCTTTAATTATATTGTTTTTTCGATTCTTTTGCAAACCTATTACAACAAATCGTGGTTTTTCTAATTTGGATGCAGTTTTTAAATTCCAAACTATATTTTTAGAGTTACCGAGTTCAGGATATTCATCGGTTTCATACGATCTAAACGGAATAAATAAACTTCTTCCTTTCTCTACAATTTTAGTCGTTCAGAATCATCTACACTTATGTGTGGAATTTTCATAAGATATAGATGCTTTAATATATACAACCATAGCAGATTTTGTATTCAATGTGGTTGATTCATCACCGTCTGGTATACCTTCTATTTTTTTATATAATTGTAGATTTATCTTAACACCGGTTTTAACTAATATATTTAAATTATCTCTTAAGAAAGGAATTTTCCCTTCAGTTTGGAAAACTTCTTTTATTTCGCCAATTTTTAAAAAAGGTAACATTTCTCTAATTTCAAATTATCGCTCTATCTCTAAGTTATCTGTTATACCGAAATTGTTTTCACATTTAATATCGTCAAAATTATTAAACTCTTGCTCATCATTACTTTCAATTCATCAATATGGATTTATACCTAAACGATCTACTTGTAATAAATTAGCTGTGGTGAAAAATATTATCCACCAGTCTTTTGAAGCGAATGCACAAACCGATATTATCTATACCGACTTTTCTAAGGCATTTGACCATGTTAATCGTGTAATCCTAATTAAAAAACTTCGATTATTTGGTTTCTCTGGTCCCCTACTTAATTGGTTTCAATCTTTCATATCAGGACGTCTCCAAACCGTTAAATATCTAAATTTTACCTCTACGCAGTTCACTGTTCCTTCTGGTGTTCCTCAAGGTGACCACCTCTCAACTCTTCTTTTCAATATATTTATAAATGATCTTCCTAGTGTTATCGCAAATTCCAATATCCTTCTCTTTGCTGACGACGCCAAATTAGTAAAAATTATTAAGTCTGAGCAAGATGCTATTAATTTACAACTGGATATTAATAGCTTACTCTTGTGGTGTAACGAGAACCATCTATCTTTAAATTTTAGCAAATGTAAACTTATGAGATTTCACCTAATAAAGAAACCTTTTAATTTTCAATACTCAATTTCTACAACTAATATCGAGCTAGTTAATCAATTTAATGATTTAGGTATAATTTTTTATCCAAAATTAAATTTTTCTCTTCATACCGAAATAATCAAAAATAAAGCTTTTCGTAACTTGGGTTTCCTAAAACGTACTTGTGGTACATTCTCAAATCCTGTTTCCTTAAAAATCCTCTACTATTCTATTGTCCGTTCTCACCTTGAGTACTGCCCCCTCATCTGGATCAATAATACATCAAAGCAAAATACTATGCTAGAATCTGTTCAAAGTAATTGTTTACGTTTTATCCCTTTTAAATTTAACATCAACAAACCTCTTCACGGCACGTATATTAATGTTTTAAATTTTCTTAATATTTCTTTACTCTCTGATCGTCGTTCCTTTTTACTCTCTAAATATTTGCAAAAGCTGATATTAGGTTTAATTGACTGTCCTGAAATTCTTTCTTTAATCCGTTTTAAAATTAATAATCTTAATACTAGAGATCCAAAACCTTTCTATCCTCTTTTCTCATCAAAAAATTATGTACTTAACTCTCCTGCTAACCTTTTGATGGCTGCGAGAAATACTTATGTCTTTAATTATATTTAAATAATTTTTTAGTTATATTTATTATGTACTCTATATTTAATTCTAAGTTTTCTTATTATATACAATTTTAAACTAAGATAAATTATAATTTATTATGTTATGTTAGTTATCTTCTGCACACAATGTTTATACTATTATGTTTTAGAACTCACGTCCGTTAATAAATAATAAATACCAATATTTTCAAGCAGATCATACATATCATCAATCAGATCAAATTATTTATAAAACAGAAAATGTTAATTCTATAAAAGTAATGTGTAATATAGTTAAAGGTTTATTCGATAATGGTCAACTATCACATTCAATATATGAATTTTTCCCTCGTGAAAAGACAGGAACTAAAATAATTTAATATATTTTAATCTTAAGACAGCAATTATTAAAAAAATAAAAATTGAATTAGTTGATAATAAAAACAATCCTATTATTTCCAACGGTGAAATAACGATTATATTACATAATTAGACATATTAAATCCTAAAACAATAAAATGGATGAATCGATTACTGTAAGTATGTCAGGTAAAATGACATCTTTATCATCAACTTATTTTCTAGCAATAAATGTACCCGAAAACTCCGAAATCGAACTATTATGTTTGCATACATATAATATGTTTCCAAATGTGAATGAAAAAAATAACAATTTTCGTATTATTATACAGCAACGAAATTTAGATATTAAACTTCCTTTCGGTTGTTACGAGATTAAAGATATTACTCAATATATTTGCAACCAAATACATGAAGATAATGAACGTATAAATAATATAGGTGGACACGACAAAAAGTATAATGACCCTATAGATTTTACCATGAATACTGATATCACTCGTATGAAATGTGTAATTAATTGTAATTACCCAATAGATTTTACAATTGAAAACAGTCTAGCAAGTCTGTTAGGATTTAAAAAAAATATATATGGGAAAGAAGGTTTATCAAATTTTAGATCATCGAAAAATATTGATATAAACGCCGTTAATTCTATAAAAGTCTTGTGTAATGTAGCAAATGGTTCATTCTATAATGGTTCACGATCTCACTCGATATACGAGTTTTTTCCTCGTGAAAGGACAGGTGCTAAAATAGTCGAGTCGCCAGCTAATTTAATATATTATAAACTTAATACTGAAGTTCTTAATACGATAAATATTAATTTAGTCGATCAAGAAAATAATCCTATTCATAACTTTAATGAAAAAATTACAGTCGTATTACATATAAGACGTTGTAGATCTTGAAATATGGGGTTATTATTTAAGAATATAAAGCAGTTACAATCGATTAAACCGATTAGTCGTTTATTAGAGTTACAATCAAAAGTATCTAAAAGTAAACCGGAAAATATAAAGTTAACTTGTAAAAGCAAATTAATTTTAAAACAGTTAGGATTTCAATTAAAATAAAAAATGCCTGATAGCGATATTTTAGATATTGAAACAAATTATAATACAGACTCGAAAATTATTAAAGTTGAATATCATTCATATATCCCATACACTAACTCGTTTATAAATAATGATGAAATACGAATTGGGGTTCAGCAAACTGATGTTTATCCTTATCTAAATGAAAGTTTCCTTTTTATTGAGGGAAAAATAGCAGATCCAACAGCGGTGAAATTATCCAATAACGGTTTATCGATTTTTTTTATCAGGTTAGATTATAAATTAACGGCGTAGAAGTTGATGGAACTCGGGTCTTGGGTATAACTAGTTCATTAAAAGGATATATAACATGTACGATAAACAATTATCATTGCTATCAGAATGCTGGTTGGGATTTAAACAATAAAGTTATTGTTAATGAAGCAGGAGAATTTAGTTTTTGTATACCATTAAAGTATTGGTTAGGTTTTTTTGAAGATTTTAAAAAAATATAAATAAATTCTCGAATAGAATTAATTTTAACAAGAAGTAATACTGATTTAACTTCTTTACTCAGTAAGAATGAAAACGCAACTACAACTACAGGTACTGTCACTCTCAATAAAGTAATATGGAAAATTCCACACATAAGTGTAGATGATTCTGAACGACTAAAATTGTAGAGAAAGGAAGAAGTTTATTTATTCCGTTTAGATCGTATGAAACCGATGAATATCCTGAACTCGGTAACTCTAAAAATATAGTTTGGAATTTAAAAACTGCATCCAAATTAGAAAAACCACGATTTGTTGTAATAGGTTTGCAAAAGAATCGAAAAAACAATATAATTAAAGATCCAAGTATTTTTGATCATTGTAAATTAACTAACATAAAAGTTATTTTGAACTCTGTTATTTATCCGTATGATAATTTAAATTTAGATTTTACTAAAAAAAATTAGGCTGTGTTATATAATATGTATACGTCATTTCAAGAATCATATTATGGAAAAGATGATAGTAAACCGGTATTGAGTCCAGATGATTTCGAAATACGAGCACCTATTGCTGCAATAGATACTTCAAAACAAGATGATACAGGTACAGCTTCAACTGTTGACGTTACTATACAAATTAAATCTATGGAAAATCTAGATGGTGTCAGTGCTTATTGTCTTTTAATTCATGATCGTATTATAGAATATGTACCTCTTAACAGAGAAGTAAAAAAACTTATATAAATGTTAAACTGTGTATGTTATAAATTAAATGTGTTGAATAAAAAAAACCTTTAGTGTAAATACACTGTTTTGTGTAACATGATGTTATTTACGTTATATCACACATTTCTATGATACAATATTAGATCTTAGTGTTCAATATAATTTACACACAGATAAAATTAATATTAATAAAAAATCAATTGATAAAGTCCTTAGAAAATTCTATTGTCGTATGTATATTTTGTATGAATCATAATGTCTCAAAGTTCACAATCGTCAGCCGACATATTGTATAGTAGTCGATTGTAGAGTGCTAATAAAAAAAATAAATCAACCTTATTCATATTTTCATTGCATATTATCAGTTGCGTACGAATCATTGTCCGGTGAAGTTGTTTTTTATTTCGAGCATAGTCACAATTATTTTTTTAATAATTAAAATATTATTTCTATAAAATAATTTTACTATAAACATGAACATATTAAAATATTCTAAAGATTTTCCATCATTACTATATGTAGTACGACATAATCCATATCCAGTATACACAGAATATTCTAGTTTTTTATCAAGACTTAAAACATACGAATCATGTCCATCGACTTTATTGAAAGAAAAATATTCGCTTGCTGAATGCGGTTTTAAGTATACAGGAACACAAGATATGGTACAATGCTTCTTTTGTGGTTTGATTATAAAAAACTGGATGCAAGGAAGTGGTGATACATGGTTTGAACATTCTAAGTCGAATCCAAATTGTATATTTGTATTATTATATAAAGGAAACCAGTTTATAGAGAATGTTAAAAAAATAATCATGTTTGTAATTGTAAATCAGAAAAATCGTATGATGTTGTCGGTTAATACATTGTAATTTATGTATAAGATGTAGTAATAAAATAAAATATTAAATTATACTAAACAAATTATATGTGTAAATACTTGATGTAATATTTCGTGAACATGTAGTCTAATGGGTTAAGGCGAGTAGTAAAAATCGAAATATGATAGGATTATAATAAATAAAAGATTAGGGTTACTATATAAACTTAAATATATAAAAAAAAATATCATTACTATCCAACTCTCACAGACTACATTTCATGTTAATTTTTATTTTTACGTATATGTTAGTTTTATTTTAGTATGTTCTACTACACATTTCGTAGTAGTATTTTACTAAACATTTGTGTTTAATATAATTCACACAACGTGTATAATTTTTAATTATAAACATTGATGATAAATAGGTATACAAATAAAATATATTTATAATTTCATTTTAAAAATGTGCAACACACTCTAAAAAACATTTAGACCAATAAACCCTATACCGATCAGCTATAGGAAAATGTTCCTCTACGCTTTGTACACAGTTTTCATTAATACGAAAAATATCTTTTGATTCAAATAAGTACCCTCCTCTTGCTAAATACCGTTTGCAATTGTAGCAATGTTCTTTTTTAAACCAATTTCGATAACTTATACTTGATTCAAATCTATGTACAGTATATGATGACTCATAACCACGATTATTGGAACCATCAGAATGAGTTTTGTAGCAGTGATATGAACACCAACCAGTAAATTCAGTTGTTTGATCATTCTGTATTGACAGTCGCACGCAAAATAAATTTTCGCATGGGTCTTTCATTCTGTTTAGTTCTGAATCAACTACTATATGAGGATAAAACTCCACAACCTGACTAATATTAATTACGTCTAATGTTAAATCATTATACCACTCAAAATTTTGGTAAGGTAATTCACTAAGCATAGATTTTCCATAAAGATTCACACAGTCTAGTGTTACGGACATGTATGATTAAGGGGCCAAGGCAATAAGGTCAACAGGGGGTTATAAAGATTAACATGGAGTCACGAATAATAATTAAATCTTAGATGTTACATGAACACATTCCCAAAGTATCATAAATATAAAATGGCATGTGAAAGGTTGTAGAATGCAAAAATAGTAAACCCGCCAATTAACAAATAGGGTTGGGCATTCAGCAAAATTGCGTATTAAAATTAATTAATAGCGAAGATACGTGAATATTGCCAAACTAACAAGGCCAACCACTAAGGTTTAAACTATCTAATGCCCATAAATGGAAATATTAATTAAACATGATTATAATTAAAAATCATATCCGGGATAAGTAGTTTCACACAGGATCCTAGTATATAAGGGGGTCCTCAACAGACCAAAAGTCAGATGTGTTTAAGTCCGGACACAGCAAGCACCTTCACGCCACTCTAAATTGTAAATGTTTTATCGCACATTATTTTAATAAAAAGTAGTAACTTTAATTTGAAGTCAATCTTATTTATTAAATCCTCTACCATCCCTATTGAATCGACGGCACGCAACACTAGGTAAGTTATCCAAGTATTAGGTTTAGTACTATTGTAATTAAGACTTTGGACATTAGGTATATTTGCCTTAACATATCTTTTTACAGACTGACAAATTCCTCCTCGAATACCACGCTCTAACATTAGTTGCATATCATAATCTTTTAAACGTTCTAACTCAATTTTTGTATGTTTAAGCATACAATCCATACCTAGACCGGGGATTGTTAAATAATGCGATGCATCTAATTTAAGAGTTCTTAAACAAATATCACGAAAATTTTCAAACATATCAGTTAAAATACTTACATCGGTTGCTAAATATAAATCACTATAGTCAGGGGTGTATTGGAGGGTATACGCGGGTATACGTCGTATACCCGGATCCCTATTTTTGGATTTATGCGTATACCTTTAAGAAAATTTGTCTTTTATGGGTATACGCACGCTTCTAATTTATCAACAGACAATTCAGTCATATTATCACCAAACAAAAATAAAAACTTAAAAATAATAACAATAGTCTAAATTAATACATTTATATTTTATTATAACATTAAGTGCACTGTCCAAAAATAGCCACGAACCCGCATAAAGTTCGATTAAATTTTACCCGACTTCGAGTTCTTGCGAAGACGATCGGAAACTGCCAATCAATGTACAGCAGTTCCCAAAATGTGTAGGTACCACTGCTTTATCGTGTATACCTATTACCAACACTGAATTTTAAACCGGTCGCGGTGTGTCGTGTATGGTTATTCTAATAGTTAAAAATAGATCCGTAGTCAAAAAATCGTGTACCATTATTGATAATATAAAACATACGTAATTTCAAACTAAATGATAATGAAAAATGACAATAATAATATAATAATTGTTGATTTATTGTGTTATTAGTAATCATCCAACCAAATTATAAAATCGAAGTATTAGTTTCTTTTTATTAATTCTATTAATTTTGTAAAATATTTTATATTTAAATATATTATAATATTATATGATCGATAATGGATAATAATAAACGTACTGCTACTTCACAAAAAATCACAAATTATTTTTCTCTGTCGTCGACAAAAAAACATAAACCAACACCAACTGATGAGGAAGTTGCAATTATTAATAATCTGTCAGATAGAAAAAAAGTAAATTATTAAATTGTTTATGTAACCTATTATAATTTATATATTAATTTACCTAACTGACAGAGTTACATTAAAACTGTCTTAAGATTTTTGTTTGGACAGTACCTAATATAAGTTCTTTATTTCTGTGTGTAAAATTAGTTAAAATTTATTATTTATTGTTTATTTTATTGGTCAGTGTTAGTTTATTCTAGCAATATTACTAATAACTAATAATTAGTATTTAGTAATATTTTAAGTTTATAATATAAAACTATTTTATTATATTTAAAGGAAGTTACGGTCAATAATGATGCTGTCTATACATTAGATTCTGCTACTAAAACCATTAATGAAGATTTGGTAAAATATTTAATGATATATTTATTTTTTTCTTTG
Organism: Sipha maydis; assembly: GCA_034509805.1. Taxonomy (NCBI): domain Eukaryota; kingdom Metazoa; phylum Arthropoda; class Insecta; order Hemiptera; family Aphididae; genus Sipha; species Sipha maydis. The sequence goes on from JASXSY010001395.1 coordinate 51,752, forward strand.
AACTTTATAAGACTTCTAAATAATTTCAGGTAACTCAGTGGCCACAGGATTGGACCTTTAAGCAGTGGCAATCAAAAAAAGAAAAATATGCTTGGATGAATTGTCACAATGATAAAATTGGCTGTTCCAATTGCCAAAAGTTTAGTAATATACACAATTCTAATAATTCTGCTTTTGAAATATCTCCAGAGTGGTCTCTTAGTCTTATTACTGGGGGAACTAGTAATAATAAAAAAACTAGACTTTCTGTTCTACGGAATAAAATCAAAAAGCATGTAACATCATCAGCTCATAAATGTGCTACAAATGTATTAATTGAAAGAGAATCTGACAAATTAAAAAACCAATTTGAAAATAGTTCATATAAAGTTCATAAATCTTCATTATCAGTTTTTAAAACAGCTTACTATATAGCAAAAAATAATAGACCTTACAATGATAATTTTCAACTTTTGGAGTTGCAAGCACTTAATGGTATTGATATTAGGAATACGCTTCATTCAAGATTTTCATCTACTTCTATTATATCTCACATAGCAATTGAAATGAAAAAAAAAATAGTGTACAACATTGTTAAGTCTAATTCAAAATTATTAGTTTTGATTGATGAATCAACCACATTGAATACAAAATCTGCTATGGTTGTATATATTAAAGCATCTATATCTTCTGAAGATCCTATTTTCATATTTTTAGCCCTTGTTGAACTTAAACATCAAACAGCAGAAAATATAGTTACCCAGCTTATTGATTGTTTACATGAATCTGGATTTAATGATAAATATTTAATAAATAATTGGACATCTTTCGTCAGTGACGGAGCAAGTGTCCTTTTAGGAAAAAGAGCAGGAGTTGCAAAGAGATTAAAAGATATATATCCATTAATATTTAGCTGGCATTGTTTAAACCATAGGCTGGAACTTGCTGTTAATGATACAATGAAATATTTAAACTCTATTAATCATTTTAAATCATTTATCGACTCTTTGTATGTTTTGTACAATAATTCGCCAAAAAATACTAATGAAATTAAAGATGTCTGTAATGAATTGAATATTATATTTGTAAAAGTTGGAAGAGTTCTTGATACTAGATGGGTAGCAAGCAGCTGGAGAGCTGTCAATGCAGTATGGAAGACATTTCCTGCTCTAAGTAAGCATTTTTATAACTCTTCTATAGATAAAACTAAAGATTCTAAAACAAGAAGTAAATATTTGGGTTTATATAAGAAATTGTGTTCACCAGAATATTTGTATGATTTATCTTTAATGTGTGACGTGCTTTTAGAACTTTCTAATTTATCTTTGAATCTTCAAAATCAAAAAATAACTCTCATGGAAGCAGATTTAAATATTAAAAGATCAATTAGAATTTTAGAATCTTTTAAAGATAATATAGGAGATCATATGAAAGAAGTTGAAGTGGCAAATAATGATATGATTTTCAAAAATGTAAAACTAATAAATTATTCAAAAATTGTACCAATTAAAAAAAATCAGTTCATAACTAGTATCTGTAATAATCTAAAAAGTAGATTATTAGAAGATACAAATGACTTAAGTTTGATGAAGGACATCACAGTTCTTGATAAAAGTACTTGGCCAGTTGATATACACATAAGATATGGTGAAGAAGAAGTCAAACGTTTGTGCAAACGTTTCATGTTAAACAAGAATAATGCAATAAACGGATTGAGAGTATACATTGATGAGGATAAATATCCTCAAGATGTATTTCCAGAGTTGAATAACTGTATTAAAACTTTTCCTTGCTCAACTGCTGAATGTGAGCGTGGTTTCAATGTTTTAAACTTAATTTGCACAGATCTTAGGTCTACATTAAGCATAACTAATATTTCAAATTTGATGTTCATAAATATAAATGGACCCCCCCTTAAGTTATGGAGCCCTGAGTCCTATGTTAAAAGTTGGTTACTTCAACACAGATCAGCAGATGACACTAGAACAAAAAAAACTACAAAAAAAGAAGAAGATACAGATGCCTATAAAAGAAGTTTATAGACGATTGTTAATTCTTTAAAATGATTTATAATAATATTTGAATTTTGATATGTTATTAACATAGATAAATAGATAATATAGACTAATAAATATTGTATATTATTTAAAGTCGGGGGGAGGGGGGGGGGGTTCGGGGGGGCGTATATAGGGGGGGTATAAACGCCACTGCATATACATATGAAAGGTAAGTATTTATAATAAAGTAATAAAAGATTATTAAATACTAAGTGTAATGATGTTTCGAGAGGAGCGAGAACATTTTTTAAGGTAGGTATATCGTAGGGTGACCATACGTCCCGTTTAAAACGGGATTGTCCCCTTTTTGATCATCGTGTCCCGTTGTCCCAAAAAACTTCGAACGGGACGCTTTTTATCCCGTTTTTAGAAGATTGTCCCGTTTTAATCCCGTTATTTCCAAATAATTAAATTATAATTTATGTTTTTTTGTAAAAGAATAAAATAAATTGATGGACCAAGTATAAAACAGTTTATATTTAAAACTTGAAACCAAAGTTATAAATAACAGACTAAAATTTCCGTGGAACGAACGTCGAGTGCCGATGCCGAGGAACAATACAAATAAACAATAATAATAAAATAAGCATGATACACGTCGTATAATAGCATATGCATTACGTCATTACGAACTAAAATAAAATATAATACTATTTATAATCGATGATATATTTAGATATTATTATATTAATTTGTTTAATCTAAAAGTCGAACAACAAAATATGTCGAATAGTAACGTACGGACAGTAAAGCGATTGTGTTTATTATAGCCACTACCTACCTATCGTATTTTTATTTCAATTTTGTGAGTTGGTGCATTATTTTTTTTTTTAAAAATGCCAAAGAGGAGATGCACGTTCACTGTATCTTTACAGTCTGAATTTACTTTCCTAAAAAAATGTGATGAAATTGGAAAAGTGTTTTGTACGGTGTGCAAGGCAGTATTTTCAATTGAACATGGAGGACGCTCAGATATCAAACAGCATATGGAAAAGAAAAAACATACGACGGCCTTATCTAGTGCTTCAAAAAGTGACAAGGTAACATCATATTTTATAAAACAAGGACCAGCTAGCTTAACTAGTGAAGGTTTAAAAATTGCAGCAGAAGAGGGAATGTTTGCATTTCACACTATAGTACATAACCATTCTTTTAGATCAATGGATTGTACTACTACTTTAATAAAAAAGTTACATGAAAAAAAGTTTTCTTGTGCACGTACTAAGTGTGAATCAATTATTCTGAATGTGTTGGCTCCTTTTGCAATGGATCAAATAATAGACGAACTGAAAGCTGTTAATTTTGTGACAGTTATGATTGACACTTCAAATCATAAAAATTTAAAAATTGTCCCCATTCTTATTCGGTATTTCAATCCTAAAACCGGGGTACAAATTAAAGTGTTAGAATTCACAAATTTGAAAGGAGAAACTTCAGATATACTGTCGTCTTATATTATGGAAATTTTAACAAAACATAAATTAGCTCACAAAATCATTGCATTTACCGGTGACAACTGTAATACCAATTTTGGAGGTGCCGCAAGGAGGGGAACAAAAAATGTTTTTACGATTTTAAACAATAATTTAAAAACTAACATTTGTGGAATTGGTTGTGCAGCTCATATTCTGCACAACGCTATGCAAACTAGTACAGATATCTTACCTATTGATATCGAATGTATCGTTAACAAAATATTTCAATACTTTTATATTTATACTGTGAGAGTGGAAACATTAAAAGAATTTTGTGATTTTACAAATACACAATACAAAAACGTACTTGGAAGTGTAAAGACAAGATGGTTATCTTTACAACCAGCAGTCTCCAGAATTATTGAAATGTATGCAGCTTTAAAATTGTACTTTGACACTCAGGATAAATGTCCAACCATTTTAAAATCATTTTTTAGTGACCCCGTTGCAATAATATGGTTTCATTTTATACAAAGTCAATTAAAAGTCGTTTGTGACACTATAAAAAGAATAGAAGGGGACAACATATCTGCATGTGAAGTATCAGAAGAATTAGAAATACTATGTGGAAAAATAAAAAATAGAAAAACACAAAACTTTTTAACTTCTAGTGTAAGCTCGATGCTTTTAGAACTAGAGACAAAAAATAAATACACAAAAAAACAATTTATAGAGCAAACTAACCAGTTTTATGACACATTTATTATGTACATTGAAAAGTGGGGAAATACATTTGAAGAACTAAAAATATTTCGTTGGACTCAACTGATAAATTGTCCAACATGGAATGATATTCAAAAAAGTTTAAAATTTATTTTGCAAAATAATAAAAAACAAACCGGTTGGAATGTGGATGAAGATATTCTTTTTGATGAATATAATCATGTAAATAATGTTATATATGAAAATTTAGAAGAATGGCAGAATAACAATGTTCGTGTTGAAGAAAGATGGTGTGCTATCTATAAAATTTTAAATAGTAAAAATATATCGATAAATAATTTTTGGTTTATTGTAGAATATTCTCTAGCAATGCCTGGAACAAATGCTGCAATTGAAAGAGTATTTTCTATCACTAATATGTTATGGACAGATGAAAAAAATCGCTTTATCGTTCCTACCATCAAATCAATTATAATTCTGAAAAATCATTTCAAAAATTATTCGTGTAATGATTTTTATGATTTTTTGCTAACACAACCAAAACTATTAAACGCAATCAGTTCATCGCAAAAGTACAATAACAGCACAATAGATAATAAAGGACATGATGAACAATCAACATCAACTCAATAAAAGTAAACAAGTTTTTTATTAAAATATTAAGCAAGGTAGTTAAAAAATATTTTAATTGTAAATTGTTAATATAAAATATAAAAAATATTTTTAAAAAATGTGTATGTTTTTTTAGAGTATTTAAACTAAAAATTGTTTGTCCCGTTTTTTTTTTTTGTAAAACTGGTCACCCTAGTATATCGTATATATAGGTATATTCAACTACTTTTAGGTGCGTATACCCATAAATGTATTTACCAATACACCACTGACTATAGTCACCTAATGTTTTTAAGTCAAAAGCTTTCCAAACATTATGAGCATGAGTATAATTTTTATCGCTAATTTGCTTATCTTTTAATGAATTATAAAATTTATTTTTTGGAGTTAAAGCAGTTTCATTTAGTTTATTCCAATCATCAACATATTCATAAGGAAAAACCCCTTTACGTATGACTAAATCTAAATTATTCGAGGAAAATATTTTTAATGTCTCTCTAAATTTTGTGGGGTCCTCAGCTAGATTTTTGGCTAACGAAGCTAAAGAATCTGATAAAAACCGGTAAGTGTCCACAAATTTAATGTTAAAATTTGATGAAATTGATTTACTAAATGATATATATTTTTCACTTGAATTTGGAATTACATAAATATTTTTTTCATCACACTCGAGTTCACGAACAATAAAATGACTATCATAGGTTAAATTATGAAAATATATTGGAACAAATGAGACATTAGACATTTCGAAATTACAATATACACATAAGATGGATCTAAAATTCCCCGTAAAATGGTCTTGGTCACGACATTTTATTAAATTATTTTTTTTAAATTCTTTAAGACAACACTCACAAATACGAGCACTTTGAAATCGTGATTCCTCTTCATAAGTTAATTTTTTTTATTGGGATATTAATTTTATACAGACTACATATTTTAGTTCCGAGATCAATCATAGTTTTCATAAAATGTTTCGCCGCATTTTTACCTCTATAAATTGTTAATCGTGTAGAGATTTTAAACTTTTTTATAAAATTTTTTGGTATCATAGTTTAATCTATTTTAACATAATATCCATAACTCATTGGTTTATGTACATGTATAATTTTGGTTTTAGTTTTAGTATTTTTAGATCGTTTTTTACTCAGTATTTTCTTTAAAAAACATTCGAAATCTGCATAAATAACAATAGGTATTTTTTGTGTTCTTTTATAGTTTTGAAACTTAATAAAGTCCTGAACACCATTTTTAAACATAACAGACCTCCCAAATTTATTTTTATCACACATTTTTTTATGTTCCTTTAATCCGTGTTCACCCCAAAGCTTATTTTTACATGGTTTATTAATAAAAACTGTAAAACACCTTTTACAAATTATTAATTTTGATTTATACCGTGTTCTCTGACTACGCACGAGCCTAGAAAAATTGTTAATGTAACAGTAGTGTGA
>JASXSY010001396.1:0-135563 GCA_034509805.1 Sipha maydis
TCTGGTCTAAGATTCAAACTTCCATCAATATGAAGTCAGACAGCTCAATCAAAAAATAGGCGACTTCAAAATCATTGTGCTCCACCATCATACATCGGAAAAGCCATAAATAAGTTAGATAGCATACAAAAAAAATTTATCTTTAGAGACAGAATTTGACATTTGGAGCCAAAGTTTGGCCTAACAGCTAAACAACATGGATACTTTGAGAGCACTTAAACTCCAAATACAAACACAGAACTTGGTGTTTAATGAAAGAAACGAATATGAAATGCAAAGGAACCATGGTTTATCGGCAAACCATTGTAAAGAGAGTACTTACTGGATACCAACAGTCAACAATATCAATCGGAAATTACTCAACACCACATTTAATTGAACTGCAACCAAGCACGAGCGAAAATTCAAAAATAGCTCAACCTAGTCATGAAGAGAAATAGTTGGGATTCTTATTTGTCATCGGTATATTCTCACTTTTCAAATTCTCTCTAAAAAGTATTTAAGTATATTTTTCACTTAAGTTTGTTTTTTTATTTTTATTTGTGTAACGAGTTTGTTAAGATTTGAAGTATGGTATGCTTTTAAGTTTGTTTTTTTCTTTATGTAACTAGTTTGTTATGATTTGAAGTGGTATTGTATGAAGTTAAAAACTTAAATAATTAATAAACAATTTTAATGGAAACGCTTCGTTTCCCAAAAACACAAAGTTTTCCCTGTGGGAATTGCATATCAATAAGAAATAAGTGCTGATGATAGTTTATATTGCGGCTTGTTACAAGTGTATCCATACACGATATGATACTAACAGGTGTCCGCCCCCAGATGGTTTACTACATTATTTTAATTATTTAGGTTCATAATATTTTTGTAATTGGTAAACAATGATAAAATAAGGTAATTTTTATACTATACACAATTTAAAATAATGAATCGTAAATTTGACTAATTTTTGTGAATTCATAATTTCTTTGTTCTTGACGTACCATTTTTATCGTAATCTAGACAAGACAACTAGCGTAAAATATATTTTATTTGCGTAAAAAACTATTTCATTGAATAGTTAACATTTATATTTTAAAAAACAATTTATGCAAATTCGTTGAATCTCCATAACCAACATCTGGCGTTGCCAAGCGATTTTCGGAACTCAAAGCCTATAAAAGGAATCGATTACAATCAAGAGGGACCTGTTTCTCATAACCGTCTTAACGATACGTATCTCCTACGAAAGTCACAGCACGTTTCTTCGAAATACAATAAATCGTTATTTTTTTTCTAAACATTAGCGAATCATATTCCTCAAGCATGACGTTAATGTTATGCCGATTAACCCCGCACCACACTTGCCTGGAATGCAGCCGAATTCCTGGAACGTGGTCGTACAGAGGCCAACAGAAGCATGTGGAGATGGACGACCGACCTACCGTCTCGGCGCACAATGCTGCGCGCGCCAGAACCGGCGACCCGTCGGCCGTCGAGATCCGGAGCATTTCCAAGATTCCACGTGCAAGCGCGAAGCTGCCGAACGACTTGCTGAAGCTCGTGAAGCGCAGCGCGAAGGCGCACACACAACCGTCTGGTGAAATCGCGGACGTTGGAAAGCTACCCGAACCGTTTATCGCGGCCCAGCAGAATGAACGCGACGCGGCAGAAAACGTCGAAGCGATTACCGTGCAAGCGTGTACCGGGACCGGCGACTCGACGACGCCCGTGGGAATCGCGACTGCCGTGCCGTTCCCAAAACTTTCATTCTCATTCGTCAACGTGAAGCACGTAGCGTTAAACTGCTTCAAACAGATCTTTGATCGCCGCACTGATTCGGTGGACAAAGTTCTGAAAACGTTGACGGGAATGAAAAAGTCTCCGGTAAAACGTGATCATGAGGTATTTGATCACATCATAAGCCACTTGTTCAGGGAGACCGAACGGTTCCACGTACATACCGCAGAGGCGCTCGACCGAATCGCCCATCTTTTCGGTGGAGTTGTTGAACATGGACTTATATCCGATGCTGGGACTCTAGGCAAAGCTCTTGCATTTGTCTTGGATGCTCTTAAACAATACCCGTATTCGGCAATGTTCAACTTCGGGAAAACCGCTTTGACTCGGTTTCAAAACCGGTTGAGGTATTGCCCGCAGTATTGCATCTCGATTTCGAAAATTGCACATTTCGCAACACTACCGAACAATCTTATCAAGCTCGTGGAGCAGATTGTAGTGGCGCAGACAAACGCGTCTACTAAAAGCGCTGACATTAGAAAGTTGCAGGAATCGTTTGTCACGCAACCGAAACAACCAGATGCAAATGTTACCGTGGAAATCGCACCCGCCGACAGTCGTGATCAATTAATCGCGGTGGTCTTGCCGTCGTCGGACGCTGGTGAGGAGAGCATCGAAGGAGTGATTGCCTCGCTGATGGCCTTGCCGGTAACGACAACGGAAAAAACCGAAGACGATTACGCAGACAAAATAATAATCGCTTTGACTTGCCTTCACGAACTCAATCTTCGTGGCAAGTTTAAACATATTAAAAACCGACTAAACAGCCACGAGAGGATGGTGTGGTTTGCAGAGTTCTTGGTCGCCCACCACGCAAGCCGAATAAGCTTGAACCTCGGGTATTACTCAAGGATGATGGAGTACATTGGAAGTGACATTTTAAACGGTCTTGTACTGTCGGAAACGTACCGGGCGATTCGAGTGTTGTTGAAGAACAACGATCCCGGGTACAAAAAAATGTTGTCAAACCTGAGCGACTTTTTGGGTATTATTACTACAACGTTCAACAAGTGCAAACCCACTGACGACGCGGATATCCAACTCATCGAGCGGCAAGTGAAAGCGTGCACATTTAATGGTCGTCAGTACATGTACTTTTAATACCTAAATAGTTATCACGCGATTTGCTATTCCAATTTAAACTATCGTTCAATGATTTGCTCATTGATTTTTCTTAAAGTTATTGCTACATTTGTGTGCAACTACACAGTCTGTGGCACTATTTTTCATCGACTAACTGAAAATCTCGTGAAAACATTTTTGAAACTTAGTGTTTTGTGTATTATGTATATATGAATATATTATATTTCACCATATAAACATTATTTGTGTTTTTCTTTTTTTAAGGTAAATAATTGTGCCAAAATTCGATTTAATTTTATTTATCTACTTGGAGAGCATCGTATTAAAAAAATATTTTTCAAATTTAGAGAAGCAGGATTTAAACTATAAGAAAACAAATTTTATAATAATTAGTTAAATAATTAATACATTATCACATGAAATTTTAAAAGATAAAATTTTACTAAAAGAAAAAAATTTCAAACTAATTAATTAACTTAATTAATAAAAAATAAGAATACTGAGATAATAAAACATGAAAATACCATTTGTAATTGCAAAGAAAACTATATTCTATGGATGAACTATACATTTATAATGAGACCATGAGTTTTGGGATTTATCTTAATTTGTCATTCTTTGTATACATTTAAAGTACAATAAATAAATATAATACGTAAATAATAATTTAGTGTTAAAAATATCATAAAATAAATTTTAATGGTAAAAACTAAAATATAAGAGGAATGATATAGTGGTTCTGGAGCCGCAGGATTGAGGCTGCAGTTGCTGCAGTTTTCATCTCTTTAAGCCGCTATGTAAAGTGACCAGTCTTGTAAAGAATACTTTTATTTTGTATTCATATTATATAGAATATAAGTATATAATACGTATTCGAAAAAAGGATGAAAATGTGTTCAGAACACGTATTCGTATAATTTAAAAAAAATGTATTCAGAATATATATTCGAGTACTAAAAAAAGTATTCGAGTACTTAAAGAAGTATTCAAATACTTAAAATACTTAAAATATTTTATTTTTTTTTTTGTCAATTTATGTTAATTTTGGAATAGTTTGAAAGTAAATGTTTGATGGAAAATTTTACTATATAATGCATAAAGTAAATGAACAAATAAATACTAAATATTACATATTTAATATATCAAATATTCAAATATAGTTATTATTGAATTGTGAATACCAATTGTGCAGTCACCATAATACACATGGACGGGTCGGCGATCAAGAAAAAGCATGGGCAGGGCGTGGCGTTCGTGCGGTTCGATAACAACCACAAAAAAACCTGACGCTGCGGATGAACGGGTACAAAGGCAACAACGTGGTGGTCAAACATTTGGACGACGAGGAGTACGAGCGGAAGGACACGGGCGACCGACCGTATCCCACTACGGTGGCCAGCAACGGCGGGCGTTGTGGACCTGATGAATCTGATGGACGACGAGGAAGACAATGGTGATGGCCAGCCGTCGGCCAAGAAACGTAAGAACGACGAGGACAGCAACGATCCAGTGACGTGCGACAAGGAGCCGACAGCGGCCGAAGGTGACGGTGGTGGCGGAGGCGAAGGACAACAGTCGTCAGCAACGTTGCAGCAGCAGCAACAGGACGCGCCGACCAAATATCTGAAACTGAAGCAGCTGCCGATCACGGTGACGAAAGAGGACGAGCTGAACGAGATGGCCGGAGACGACGACCGTGTGCGACGGGTGACCATTTACCCGGATGGCGAGTTCGTGGGTGCCGCCCTGGAGTTCCGCAGCGCGGACGAGGCCGAGGCGACGTTGAAACGGTTCGATGGCGTGCTTTCTGGCTGCACCCCCGTGCCCGTGCTGCGGTGCACTTACAAGGAGTACGTGCAGGTCAAATACGGAAATCCGGTGGCGGGACGAAACGGTTTTCCGGCGAGAGCACTAGCGGCGCCGTTGGTGGAAGTGGTGGTCGCCACTACGAACACCAGCCTCAAAACCCGGCACCGGTGCCCGCGCAGCCGTCCATCCAGCCGAACGTCGCTCCGACCGGCAGCCGTTCCGACTGCGTGCACGTGCTCGGGCTGCCCACGACTGCGACCGTCACGGACATCGTGCAATTCTTCGCCGACACGTCCGTGCTGCCCGACAAGATACACATCATGTTGGGCAGGTTTGGCCGACCCACCGGCGAGTCGTACTGCGAGTTTAGCACCGTGCAACAGGCGCACACGGATCTGATCAAAGATCAGTGTTACATGGGCCCAAGCCTGGTGCACGTGTCGCCCGTCAACCGGTCGGACATGGTTGAAGCCATTACCAAACCGATGCAACAGCACGACCACCGTCGGGACGTGTCTCGGGCACCGGAGGACGGTAGTGGCAATCGTGGCCACGGCAGCGGTGATGGACCCAGGCAGCTCAACATGATGTCCGGGCCGCCCAAGCAGCAGCACCAAGGGCCTCAGTACGGCGGTTACGCTCCTCGCGTGCGCGGATCCGGACCGGACGGTTGTATGGTGGCTCTGGACGACGTGCCTTACGGCGCCGACGCGCAGGAGATATTGAACTTCTTCTCCGGCTTCGAATTGAACAGCCGGAACGTCGTCAAGCGGTTCGATGACTCCGGCAAACTCACCGGCGAAGTACTCGTCAACCTCAGGAACCCGCAGGAAGTCATGCGGGCCGTTCGCGTGCTCCAGAACAAGTTCATCTTCAACCGGCCGGTGCGCCTCACGCTCTTGTGAGACCGCTATCGTTTGATTATTGTTGTTGCACGCACCGATAATAACTTCGTACATAGATTTTTCATTATTTGGCATTTCATCTATGGTTTTTACACTTGTGTATTATTATGTATTATTTATTATATAAACGTCTGATGACAAAATAAACGTGTGTTTACTGCTGTTTATACTGTACTGTATACACTTCGTCTGCGGTGAGTTTCTCCGGCTATTTTATTTGTCATTTTATTCTGTATACAAATATTTTTTCTTTTCTTTTCAAGTTCTTCCCATATTTTTCCCCGATTGATTTCCGTTTTCATTTCAACGCGTCACTTCCAAGAGGACAAATCTAAAGATTTTAATACGATTGTAATTACATTGAAAATATGTAAATATATCTTTGTATGAAAATAAACAATTTATATTATATATACTATTTACAATGCACATTTATTGAGCATAATAAATTGAATATAATTTAAAAAGTGTTTAAAAATTACATGATTATTAGGCTTTTAGGTGCCGTGTACACAAAACACACATGTACGCGATTTAATCGGATCACGCGATGATGGGAAATGCGTTCTTAGAAAAAATTGCTAGACAAAATAAAAAGGGGAGAAAAAACCTTTCACCTTTTATTTTCCAATTTATATTTTCCACTTGTCTTTTTCTTCGAGCTACTGAAACGTATAACCATTGGTAAATATTAACAGAAGTTAAATCTCAAAGACACGTGCGTTTTCCATTTCTATTATATAGACCAGGGGTCTCCAAACTACAGCACGCAAACCAGTTTTAACCGGCCCGCAGCACCCATAGGACGGTAAATAAGTATAGATATTATAGATAAAAAAATGATTTCAAAAATTATTAAAATTACAGTATATATATTATCATTTAAATTTATATCAATTATATTTAAGTATATTGTAGACAATATTTTATAAAAAGATTTAAAGTAAATCTATAATTTCATAAAATTAAAAAATATATGTGTTAATAAACTTTTGGCCCGCTAAGAGCATTTGATATTTTTTGTGGCCCTCGAATAAAAAAGTTTGGAGACCCCTGTTATAGGCTATAGTACAAACAATAACATTTTTGAGTTTTGATTCAACGTTTTTACTGAACTACTTTTACATTTTGCATATTATTGTTTGAATAAGTAAATCTTGACAGTTGACAATTTCAGTAAATGCTATGTTTCCATCCTTTATTTTTCTTCATTATGTATACAAACAAATGCTATTCAATTCTAAATTTATACTTTTAAATAATATTGCACCAATCATTGTAATGGACTAAGTTGGCTCATACTCTACAAATATCCGTATATGTACAAGTTTTGTTTGATGAGACTGTGTTGTTAATCGTAATTTTTATTTTGTAGAAAAATATTTACTTAAAATTTAAAAAAGCACCGAGAAATTAAACAGTTAGTTTAGAATAAATAATACCAAACAGTATAATCTCGTATTCATTAATTACATATTTGTATTTTCAAATGTCTTAATAATGTAATTTATCAATTGATTGAAAGAATAATATTTGATTTAATATAAATCAGTTACTTTGTTTAAGTATTTGCACAATCAATGTAATCATAGTGGGATTAATACACTTAGGTTGTATAATACTTTTTAGCATTTAATAGGTCGTAAGCAGTGTATTATATTCAGTGTTGAGAATAGACAACTAATAATTTATCTAGATAAAGATAAAGATGACTATACTAATTTTTATCTAGATACAGATAAAGATAGTTATTCTAAATTTCATCTAGATAAAGATAAAAATAAGTACATTTTTATCTAGATAAATATGAGATAATTTTATGTTTAATTTTGAAAATATTCAGGATACTACAGCCTACAGATATTAGGTAAAAAATTCATAATTAAAAACATTTTAAAATAAATATCATTTTTTCAACTTATTTCAAATATTAATAAACATAATAAATAAAATAATTTTTTTTTTAAATAAACTTCATAAGAAGATGCCAAATCATTCTCTAACTTAATAATAAAAAAATCTTAGATTTGAAAAATAAAATAACAATACATTTCTGTCTTTTTTTAACAAATTTCAAACATTTTGAAAATAAACATATAATATAAAGAGTTATTTTTTTTAAAATAAACTTCATAAGAAGATTGTCATCTTGCCAGTTATTATCTGTGTAATAGGTATATAGATGTACAGAAAAATGTAAAAATGAAAATATAAAAACATTTTAAATTTTCAAATTTTATTTTTATTCTATTTAAATAAATTATCTAGATTGATACTCATAGATAACAAGATTTTTATCTAGATGAAGATAAAGATAACTGAGTATAAATTTATCTAGATAAGATAAAATATAAATAATTTTTATCTAGATAACTTATCTAGATACATTTATCTTTTTTTTTTTTTTTTTTTTTTTTTGTGTTAAATCACGGCGCGGAAGAGGGGGGTACTACACCCATGGTTGGGTCGTCCTTCCCCCTCATCCTCCGTATCGTTTATTGTTTATTGAAGATAAACATTACATTTTTCAAGGTATTATATAAAAGCTGTGCACATACAAAAAAAAAAAAATGTGCAAAAAATGAACAATATATGTTCATATATTTTACTCATTACCGGTAATAGACTAATTGGTCTATAAGATTTTGGTAGTGATAAATCTTTATCGGATCCTTTTGGAATTATCACTAGTTCTGCGTTTTTCCATGGTTGCGGGAATGTTCCATTTTTCATTGATTCGTTTATAATCAATGTTAGATCATCAAATATTTGATGCCATGCTTTTTTCAAAATTTTTCCAGTTAGGTTATCGTATCCTGGTGCTTTATTAGGGTTCATTCTCCAGAGTGCAATTTTCACTTCTTCTTTAGTGACATTACGCTCAAGTGTATAGTTCGTTCTTTCTATCACTATTCGGGAATCTTCTCCGTCGATTGTAGGTATTAATGTGTCTGTTATCTCTTTTAATGTTTCTCCGACGGTAGTGGTAAAGTTTCCGTCGGTTTTTTTTCTCACCGAAGTTGGTACATGTTGTGTAATGGTACCCTTTTTAATCCATTTGAAGGTTTTCCCCCAAATGTCTTTATTTCCTTCGGTTGTAAATTCTTTCCATGATTTGAACTTCTCTTTTCGTAATTGACTAGTGTACTGGTTTCTGGCAAAATTATATGCTTGTCTATATTCTTCTGGATTATTACTGTTACATTTTTTAATGTACAGTCTTTGTTTTTTCCTCATATATCTTCTTTTTTCGTCCAATTCGGGTGTCCACCATTGAGGTTTAATCTTTAAATTTCTTTTAGTTTTTGGTATGGAGTTGTCGGCCGATACGATCAGATTTTTTGTTAATTGTTTGATCATATTGTTTATATCTCCTGTGATTTCATTTTTATTAGTCTCTTTCTGAAGGGTTTTTGTGAATATATCCCATTTTGCTTTTTTAACATTATATCTTTTTTGTCTCTGGTTTGTATTATTGTTTGCATTAGTGTTTGATTCTATGTGCAATGTAAAACTTATAATGTTATGGTCGCTTGTGGTTTGTTGTTCTATTACTTTCCATTCTTTTATACGATCTGTCAACAAGTTGGTTAATGTTATGTCGATCCAAGTGTTTCCTCTAGGTCCTAAGTAAGTAGGATTGTGTGGAATTTGGTTCTCTATTTTTAAATTTTCTCTTGTTATAAAATCTTCGACAAAAATTCCTCTGTGATCGGTGTTTTTGCTTCCCCACATTGTAGAGAACGCATTTACATCTGCACATATTATGATTGATTTGTCGAGACCTATTTTTTCTATGATGTTTGTTAATTCCGTGGTAAATCGAATAGTGGGTTCTCTGAATTGGAAGTACGCTGATATAAGTACGACGTTTGTTCCATTTATTCCGATATTGGCAATCGCGAAATGTTTATTCATATATTGTTGTAGTGCTACTATTTCTAATTTTGGGTTTAACACCACGATAGCTGTCCATGTAGTAATGCTTTCTCTACCCTTTATGTATTGTCCCTTGTGACATATAACTCTGAATGGATTAATTTCCAATCCAACGAGTTTATGATTTCTAGTGTAGGGTTCTTGTATTAGTATTATGTCTATTTTGTTAATGGTACTATAATGCAGGAGTTCGTCATTTACTATTTGACTCCTCGCTGCGTTTATTTGTATTATTTTTAAATTATTCATGATGAATTTGTGCCATAACTTGTCTTTCTGCACCTTTGTATAATTGCTCTCATGCGTGAGGGGCAATCAAGGTGATTCGATGGCTCATTTTTACCACAGTTCACACATTTTGGATTTAAACTACAGTTTTTCCAATCGTGGTTCTTTTCCTGTGTCGAACATATCATGCATGTCTGTATGTTAGTCGGGCAGTATTTTGCAATATGTCCATACCTTTGACATATGAAACACCTGGTAACTTGGTCATAGGGTAGGATTCTACAATACGACATACCGATGTAGAATCGTCCGTTGACAAGTTTTTTATATATGCTCGGGTGGACTTCCAGTAACCAGGATACTTTTCTGGAAGATATTTGTCCCTGGGGCGATCTTTTATTGATTGCATTATATTTTTCTTTGTCAGTATCTCTAAGTTCGGAGTTGAGGTTAATGAGATCCTCCACAACTTCTACTCCGGTTAACTCACTATCAACATTGTATACCAATAACTTTGGTTTCAATGTTTTTTGTTCAACTACCTCGAGATTACTTTTGAGCAAAGCTTCTCTTGTATTTCGATCGGCAGGTTTAATGTAAATGTCTCCTGTTCTTTTAATAGTATTTGTCATTACTATATTTGGTCTCGGATTATTTTTTAGTATCTCTGAATAAGCTTGTTTCTTTAGTTCCAGAGATGTCTTACTCCCTGTGTTCTTGACAAAATATCCTAGTTCCGGTGTTTCATTTTTTGCTTTTTCAATAAGCTTTTTAGAACGTTGTTTTTTGTTAGTTTTTCTTGTAACTAAAACAAAACCATCTTCTTTATTATTATTCTCTGGTTCAACTCTACTTGGCGGTCTAGGTCTAGATCCCAAGCGGGATTTGATCGTCCGAGGTTCTGTATTTTTCACTTGTTTGGTTCTGTTAAGTTTCTCTATGGTATTCTTAAGATCCCTTGCCTCATCGCGTGGATTTAGATACATTTATCTAGATATTTCTCAACACTGAGTATATTTGATATTTTTTTTCGGACGTCAATCTACGAGTATGTTAATGTATCAATCGACAAGATAATTTATTATCTGATTAAATTAGTGTGTTAAACGATCTTTAAATAACGTATCATTGTATACGGTTCTGTGCACTGAAATTTTTGAGTAATGATTTTGAACATTTGAATAATTTAGATAATCATATGCAATCGACAGCGAGTGAGTTGTAGCGCATAGTTTTAAATATACTTGATCAATTAGTTTAATGGTATAATGTTTAGATTTTGTGACGTGATTTTGGCATGATTAGTTCGAACAAAACATTTCATTTGTTATATAATAGTTCTATATATATATATATATATATATATATATATATATATATATATATATATATATATATATATATATATATTTATTTTTATTTTTTAAATACGCGTTACATTTCAATAATATATCGATCACAAATTGGTTATTTTATAATCTCGCTACAATTTTTTGTTTCGTTAAATTTCAGAATTTTCATATGTCTTATACTATATACGTACTTACATATTTAAGAACAACGTGCAAGGAATTTATAATTTAAACAGGTAATTATTATAATAACAATATATAGTAATTGTAAATGCGCGTTTGACTAACTGGTATGCAATGAATAAAAACAATATTGTTATGTATTATAATTTATAAAATTTGATTAAGAGTTTAAATAAAAATTCAATAAATTTGTACAATTCGGGTAATCGAAATGTACGTATTTAAATGGATTTATCTATATAAGTAAAATATTAATCTAAGACAAATGTTTAATGTCACTATTTATCTAGACAAGATAAAAGACGAATAAATAACTAGTTAGATAATTCGTCTGAATAATTTATTTATATTTGTCCGACAGTGCTAATAGCTCGCTTATAGTTGGCGGAAAAAATAGAACACTCTAATAACGATTAACATGTCGAACTTCGATTTATTCGTCCCGTCCAGGTCACGGTATTATAAATATTTTGTTACCGGTCCAGCGTAACCACAGCGTGTAAATATTATTATTTTCTACAGGTTGCAGACCTTTTGCGCGGAACCGATATAGGGTAGCACGGAACTGACTTCGAACGAGTTATATTCTAATATGGTAGAAACATCGGTGTCCTTTGTCCGTTGTTGCGTGCACGTACATGTATAATATATTTATATGATTATTATATACAAATACTATTGAATATTTCCGGCACCGGCTTGATATTTATGTTCATATTGAGAATTTATAGTTATTCTAATATAACCAATGTGATTCAGAGGTTTGGTTACGCGTGTCGATAATCTTGTCCTTGCATGTTACGAGTAATCGAATCGAAAGGGAAATCGCATTTCATCTACTTTAAATTTGTTGAATTTTACGGTACAGATATGGACGACCACGTGCACGCCGAATTCACGACTAAATATCAAAATTCTCATCCGGATTTTACTCTTGTCAGAATAACTTTCGGCCACTCGCCACTTACGACTTACGACTTTATTAAGGTTTTCAAAATAAAACAACACCGCTTTAAGGGGAAAAATTGTATATATTTGTCAACATCTCCACTTCATACATATACGAATGACGTCATCCCATATACACTCTAATGGTCTTCCTCTGGGAACCAACAATTCGATCATCCTGAACTTTACAGCGTCCTCGCTGTACAGCATACATATATAATTAATTAAATACAATTTAAAGGGGTTAGTCTCCTCACTTCCTTACATATACATAACAGTTCAAATAATAATAACAATTAATAAAATCAAAACATAATTAATGCTCTAGCTGGATTTAACAATATGTATACAAAACTTAATACTGTGAATTAACAAATTTAATAAATTTAACAAAATCATATTGTAAGAAGTCCTCGACCATTCTGGATTTGTCTTCACTCTTGAAAATGATTGCATTGAAGTTTTCTCAGTCTTCTGTGGTTCATCAGTCTTTTCTTCAGTCTTCTTAAGTTCCTCACTTTTTTCCTCTAGGTCATCTGAAATGTGTTCTGGTACTTCATCATGGTCTGGTCCTATCTGATATCCTTTCAGATGAGATGCATGAACTATTGTTACATACTGACATCCCTCTTTCACTGTCATATCAGCTACTCGATAAACATCATTAGGTAGTATTTTATTTATCACCAATGTTCCTCGAAACTAGTTTAGTAGGTTTTCTGTATGTATAACTGGGCGTCGAAGGAACACTACTTCTCCTACCTTATACTTAATTGGTTTTGTATATTTCTGGTCATACCTATCTTTCCACTTATTTTGTTCCTTCTCAATATTGGCTCGTGTTAGATTGTGTAGTTCATTGACATTCTTACATTTCTCTTCAATTGTGATGTGTCTCAGAACCATCATAGAAACTGGGATAGTAACCATACTATACTCTGAATGGTGTACCACACTGTACCGTACTTGAATATACATTTTCTGTAAGATTAATCTATAATAGTTATTTAAATTAGATGTTTGATACTTTCATTTTTCATGTATTTTAAGTTTTTAAATATTTTAACTTCAAAATGCTATATTAAACACAATTTATTTTAAAGTTATAAAAGTCCATCCAAAGTCTCATTCAATAAGTTATGTAAAATAGTTGTATAGGTACTAATTACTAGCTTGTATATTTTCTCGTTTGGATTGAGAATATACAATTTAAAATAATTACTTGCCAACTGGGGATTGTGTTAATAATCTTAAATTTTCACTTACGACATTAAGACATTAAATGAAATGTTCAAAATAAAATATAAAACCATATAATTATAAAATTTACATAATATATATTGTATACATTTGGAAATAATACAGGTTCAAATAAAACAATTCATAATCATTGAGTCAAATTCTATTTCTGGATCTATATAAGTAAATATTATGTCACCAATAAAACCATACAGTAATGCGACGAATTAATTTGGCGTCGCAAAACATTATAATCCCAGTAAAAATAACATATTACTAAGAGTATGTTGAGTACTATTTTACTATGTAATGTATGTATATAAAATGGTATTAAATTGTTGTTCAAAATTAACTCCATTATTATCTTATTAAAATGAAGGCGGACGGACCTGTCCAAGCTGGACTGATTTTTTTTTTAGACATGGGAACCGAACCGCACCGGACCACATTAAATTGAAAAACATAAAATTCGATGATGATCAGATCTTGGTCCGGACCGGTCTAGACTTGACCGTGCAGAACTCTACTACACATCATCACAATTATAGTACATTAACATAATTTAGATGCATATTTATGAACACAGTAGATGATTTAATTTAAATTATTTATAATTACAATTACTTTTTTTTGTTTAAAAATGGCAAAATCAATTTGGATGAAACTAAAATTGCTCAGTATTCCTCTTAGGAATACGACTATATTAAGATTTATATTAATGATAGTAGTGGCGCCCCCACAGTTTTCACCGCTACATTTATAAGAGGGGAATTGTAACAACTAGTAAAATTATTAAGAGCACCAATAACCATACTTTCTGGTTAACACTACCGAAACAAACCAAATTGAACTACCAACAGAAAATTATAAAGATATTTTACCAATAAATTCAAATAAAATGAAGAATATAAAAAAATCAGCATCTTACATAGCTCCTTCTAAAATAAATAATTCGTTTTGTAATGAAGTTTTGAATTGGCGAACAATTGTGTTTTGGCGTTTAGGCCGACGCGGCACAACGCCTACGTAATGCCGTACGCGAATAAAATATAAGGCGATTCCGTAAGATCGCACGTCCTTTCGGTTCGATAGGTTAGCGGGATGGTTTTCCTTTTAACAATAATACAAATGAAAAGAATAGAACTACAGTCTATTTTCACTTATGAAGCATGCCATTTGGTATATTACAGTACAAAAAAACGACTCATATATAATTTAGATGGGCGCCCTCACAAAGTATGCAATTATAATATAATAATCTTAATTATAATACGTAGGTAACAAAATAATAATATTACAGTGACAAACACACTTAATAATAAAAGAGACACAGCTCCTGTTACCTCGGTATACTTGAGTCCCGTTGGATTCTATCCCACGCGACCGTGGACAATTCTCTACACGTGCGACAGGAACTCAAGTATACAGATGACTGCAGTTGGAAACGACGTCAACATACAGGGACGAGTCCCGGATACACAGAAACACGTGTTTGGTGGCGAATCACAAAAAAACAATACGCATAAGGCGTTATGGGAAGACTCACCCTACGGGAGTCACACGAAGACTGCACTGCTGAGTTCGAGAATATTCTCTACGGTCCCGGTGAACATATCGATCCGATAAGATATTAGACCGGTTCCGGGCACGCAGAGAATATAGGCCGTGAGTCTCGAACAAATTGAAAAATAAATTCAGAATTTGTTTTTTTTTTTTTAATTTGGCTTTAATAGAAGAATTACGATGTACAAAGTACAATAAGTAAAAGTAATAAAAATGCACAGACAATTAACAGAAATAAACACATGAGGAGGGAGTCTCACATTTGTGACACCTCTTACATTAATAAGTTTTAAACTTAAGTTATCATATCACAGCACCATTTCCTTTTGAGACGTCTGGTTGGATTACCTGGAAGTGTTAGTGAAGCTAACTCATTGATTAGTTGATTAGGAATACTTGGAGTTTGGCGTGGAAGCGTTTATAGTAGATAGCAGCTGTATGGTTGATGGGTTGTAATTTGAGGTCGGAGTTTATAGTCTCGTTCGAGACGAACCAGGGTGCACCAGTGATTAAGCGACGAGTGATGTTTTGGAAGACTTGTATAGTTCTCTTGTTTGAGTTTTTAACGGAAACCCAGATTGCAATACCGTATGTCCATATTGGTTGAAAAAGAGCTTTATAAAGAATGATTTTGATGGGTAAGGTAAGGTTCGTACGAAGTAGTGGCCTTAGCAGGTGAAGTCTAAGAGTTAAATCTCTTACGCTTATATTTAAGATGGAGGGACCAGGTAAGGCGTCTGCAGACATGTCGAATGTAAGACCCAGATATTGAACTTCTGTTGAATGAGGAATGACGATGTTGTTGATTGTTATTGCTGGGCAGTTTATAGGTCTAAGTGAGAAAGTCACAAAATAGGACTTGGCTTCATTAATTTTTATTTTTCAGTTAGTGAACCACTGTGAGAGAGTATTTAGGTGTGTTTGAAGTTGATGAGATGCGGTAGAAGAAACTGATAATAGGGCAGTATCATCAGCATATGTTCCAACTAAGGTATTTTCAGTTGTGTCCGACGTGTATATGGTGTATAAGAATTAATGTATAATTTATGTAAAAATATAAAAATATAGTAAAATAATTTTTTATGTATCCATAATTAATTAATTATTGTGATAATGTGACATATAATCTAAAATAATGTAATTTTCTATGTATTAATAATTTATTAATTTAATATTGTGATAATGTGAACCTATATTTTAAAATAAAGTAATTTTCTATACATTAAAACAATTTTTTGTTTGCTATATTTACATTGAATAGAAAAACGTCATTAGTTAGAAAACTTAAGTCAATAATAAAAAAACATTATATTATTTATATACAAAAATTATGTATAATCAGTGCATAATATATTACAATTATTTTTTTTAAATAACATTTTTTTTCAGAATTATTTAAATTATACA
The DNA here is from genome assembly GCA_034509805.1 of Sipha maydis. NCBI lineage: Eukaryota > Metazoa > Arthropoda > Insecta > Hemiptera > Aphididae > Sipha > Sipha maydis. Next base: position 16,436 of record JASXSY010001396.1, read on the forward strand.
CTTATTATCAATTATCCAAAAGTTTTAAAAAATTAACTTTTAAAAAATTTCGTTTCTGCAATCATCGATTCAATTAATATTATTAAAATGTAACTACTGGAACTGAAGTAAATTATGGATAACTATTGTATTTTAATAAATTATATTTTTTTATGAGTTAAATAATTGTTTAATGTAGAATGTGACTTAAAAAATTTCTAGTCGAATATTTTTGATCACTAATCGTCTTAGAATAATATTGACATTAATCTTTGATATGTATACCATCTTCTTTCACGATATTGAAACATTTTCTACCGAATATGTAACGCATCGTTTCATTTATCTGTTCCGGTAATTCAATACGACTTGTTCATCTTCTTCGCATAATATTTATTTTTTATGATTTAATTAAATTACTAATTTATCCATGTTTAAATAGTAAACTAAAATTAACCGATAAGTTACAACTATATAATGATTAATGGATGACCACTGAAAAATGACAACAGATGGAGAGAGAAGAATGACGACTATAGTAGGTTGGAGGTGATTAATAACTATGTACTTACTGAGTAGTGATGTCACACAGCAAATAACAAATAACAACAAATACTAATACAAATTATATTAATTACTGTAGGATGAATTAAATTAAAAAAAATTTCTGTCTTATAACAACTTATTAGTTATTACAGATTAGACTACGATGGCTCTTAATTATTTTATTATTGCGAGTAATATAGAATCACTAAAAATTAATTTTTCTAAATAAATTCCTTTAGATAGGTAACACTTTTATTTATCTAAGGTAATTCAACATATAATAATTTATTCAACTATCTAGATATGATAAAATATAATTAATTATTTATCTAGATAATGTCAAACATTGAGTTCAATACACAACTTGAGTCTAGATCTAAGTTGTTCGTACAACACCGACTTCTGTATTATCTAGACTACATTTAAGAAATAAAGTAAGACAAGTTTAGCACTGTGTTTATGTTTTACAAAATGCAATTTCTAAACATTGGTATAATAACATTTTAAATGAATACTTACGATTCAATTTCAAAAAATCTATCCATAGTAGATGTTCTTGATATTTTTCAGAAAACCGTGTGAATGTTTTATGTAGAAGGCTAAAACAGGAGTGAACTATCGAAAGAACAACAAACAGTACAATAAATCCGTTGCTGCGGACAATTTTGCGGATGTATACTGTCGATAATATTTTAATTTTAACCAAACACTAAAATATTATTCAGGTTTAATTTATTTGAAGAGATTAAATCGGTTTTTCTAATAATGCTTATTGAATTTAATATTATTAGTATATATATAATGGCAAATAATAATAACGAAAAAAATTATGTTTAATATTATTCAACAGAATTAATTTTAAATGATGTTGAGTTCATTCAGAAATTAAAATATGTTATTTAAATAATATACTATATATAATATATTTATCGTGGAATACGAATAAAAACTGTACTCGAATTGGATTCGCTATCTTACAATCATTATGAGAACTTGAAATATACATATTGATGATAATAAAGCGGAAGATGTCTGAGATCTAATACGATAGTCGGAGATAGAGGTGTATCTGTTCCAGATATACAAAAATTAATTTAATATATTATAATTTAAGAAATTATAATTTTGATTATTTATTCAATTTTATAAAACCAAAAAAGTAAAATTATAATTATTTGTTTCCGCCCGGGATCGAACCGGGGACCTTGTGCGTGTGAAGCACACGTGATAACCACTACACTACGGAAACCGATGCTCAGCTGATGAGTTTTATTATATTTAAACGTGTTTATTAATTATTTGTGTAGTAAAACCGCTTTTATTTTCGTTATCAATGTTTATCATAATATATAAGATCTTGTATACAATTCTAATAAACAGTTTTTCTGATAATCAGTAAACATTTTAAACAATTACTTTTTACTCCAGTCATTATTATTTTTATGTAATCGACGGACAACAAATTTATTAGTAATTTCATATGATGTGTTAATTAAATTTCTTATAAAATAAAATCGTCAATGAAAAGCTAAGTTAAAATATTAGAAAATGGCTCCCGTAACCTTTGATTTCGAAAAAGTTTGTCGACTATGTCTCCGAGAGGACGACGGTCGTAATAAAATGACATCGATATTCGGATTTGAAGAGATCATTAAAAAATGTGTTCAAATTGAAGTAAGTCACTATGTTTTATTTAATGTTTATGTGTAATCATCAGGATTCTGAGATATAACCAAAGATAGTGTCTTCTTGATTTTCTAAAACTCAAGCAGTGAGCTTTATAAAACCATCCACCCACATAACACAGATACAAATAATATATGTATAATTTATATATCAAAGGTGGCCATTAACCTTAATTTTGAGAGCCGCAAATGTATAAAGCTAATTTGAAACGAGCCACATTGCTAAGATATGTTAATGAAATGAAGACAGATTTTTCATTTTATTATTTTATTATATTTATTTAATTATTATTGATATTATTGTTAATATTACTAGAAGAATTATTTATAAAAAGTGCTTTTTTCGAATGTTCACATGCTGAGTACTTATTATATAATTTAATTTACAAAATTCAGAATTACACATATAGATGTAAAATAAACAATAACATTACAACAAATATATAAGCCTTTGCAATAATAATAATTATGAAATACATTGTAATTTTTTAATATATTATTACTCTATAATATATTAAACTATAGTCTATGCCCTTTAGATTCTAATGGAATTATATTTATTAATTTTATTTTAAGCTCGGCTTCAAGAGCCATACGAAACTGATTTAATAGCCGCATGCAGATCACGAGCCTCGTTGTGGTCACTCCTGATGTATATGATTTACAGATATTCATAACATCTATTAGATGTGATTATATTTCTATTATATATATGGTGACCAGATATAAAAATTTAAAGAAAGTACATTTTATAACTTAGTTCCTCCTCTGTCATAATTGCTCAACGCGTATACTATTCTATCCGTTTTACCCATGTCATAGGCATAGCCCATATACTATAGTGCATAGGTCATCTTCTTCTATAAAAATTGTTTTTATTTTTCATCTGATTACTTCATTTTTTTATTATTATTATCAACTATAAAAACCAATTATTTGAAATTATAATGTCAACTCATTTAATATGTGTTTTTATGATGAGAACATTTGAAATTTAAGTAATTTAAAGTAAACAAACTAAAGGATATATTATTTTTTAAAGATAAAAATACTCAGTGTAAAATTTAAACAATTAAGTACAAACTTTATTTATATGTTTTCTACATATTTACTATAAAATAAAAACAAATCATTTAAATTTAAAAAATTTAAACTAAACATATATTTAGCCTATATTATTTAAAAAAAAAAGAATACAATTTCATGCACCTTACACTATTGTTAAGAACACTAGAACACACATAAAAAATCACCAAAATTATATACTCTAACCTGGCTTTTTTTATCCACTTGAATATCTATTAGTTATCATAGATGATTGAATTATAATATCCTTTAAATTTAATTCACTACCATTCGTTCAATAGTTCTAATATATAATGGATATCCATAAGATATTAATTTAAATTTATTTATTTATTAGGTTATTATATTATTATTATTATTATTGGAATAAAAATTGTGTATGTTATATCAAATCTTTATTTAATAATAAATAAAATGATAGCAAAAAATATAAATATAGGTATATAGTTAAGCAGACCCATTTCATAATCTTAAGAATTTAAAAACAAATTAATAAAATAATAATATTGCACATGAACTTACTTGGATACATATTTATGTAAATAAATATATAAATAAATAAATAATACATCTGACAAATATTCATTATATAAAATATTAATATTAACATATAACCAAATTTTTATCAATCAAATTAATGTATTTTCAAGAAAATACTTCTGAAATGAAAAGGATACACTTTTTATTTTATACGTTATTATTAATGATATTATTGTTATAGTGAATTGTAAATCATAACTCTGAAGTATTATAATATTGGTACCTATATAATTTAAATATTAAAGTTATTATTATTTTATGAAGTTAAATAATAGTATGGTATTATTGTGGTGATCTGTTGTAATAGTTCCCATAATTAAAATAAAAATATATGTAGATGATCATATTTAAATGATATAAACATTTTTTGGTAAGTGTGTTTTGAACTTTATTTAAATTTATAATAAATGTACATTAAAACACATAATACGAAGTTCATTGGTTACAAAATATCTTATGTCTAATGGATATCCATAAATATTTATTGTGGCTAATTTACTAGTTACTTTCTACGAATATCAAATAAATATCTATTAAATTTAAAAAAAAGTACTTGATATAAAATGGATATTTGATATGTCCAATATACATCTAATGGATATGTTGTATTATGTGGGCACTTATAAAATTTATTTTTTCAAACCGTAGACTATACTTTCCATAGTCTGCGAGCAAAATATTATCAGAGATTACTTAAACATAACTGTTACTATATTTATATTTATTTTCCTTGAATAATGCTAAAATTTCTTTTGTCATATTCAGGTATATTTGGGCATTGATGAACCAACCAGTATATGTCCCAGTTGCATGTTGAGTTTAGATTCTTGGAGTAAATTCAAAGTGTTATGTGATAATACAAATGCATTCCTTCAACAATATATTCAAGAAAAAAATGAATTAGTGGTAATATTATATCTATTTAATATAAAAATAAACAAAATTATAATAATTATTTAAACAAGTGTTTTTAATTTTTTTTTCTAGTTAAATTCTGAAATAACAAACTTGGGAACACTGGGTTTTACACCATCTCATATGTCGGACTTGAGCATTGGTTTTTTTGATAGCGATTCCTTATGGAATAATATGTCACAACAATGGAATGAAATTGAAACTACAAGTTCAGAATTACCTGCTCAAAGATCCGCAAAAAAAGTGCAGCCACCAGAAGATTTAATTACAGAGACACTGTCTGGGAAAGAATGTGTAAATACATCATCAAATATAATGCATAATAAAACTGGTGATTCCACTAAGAAATTTTGGTGGAATCCTAAGGCCATTTCTATGAAGACCATACAAAAAGAGAATGACAAACCAACTTCAAATAAAGGATTCTCAAAATCAATGAAAAAATATAATTTATATAAACGTAAAAATTATTGTTGCAGTATATGTTCAGAAATGTTTACAAAATTCAATGATCTCATATCACATGATTCAACAGTACATGTTGACTTGCCGAAAACTTTTAGCTGCCAAAATTGTGGAAAGATGTTTTTATCAAAAGATCGTCTTGAGATACACAAGATGGTCCATAGAGAGAAATTGTTTGAATGTCATTTGTGTCAAAGAAAGTTCACTCTACAAAAGACTCTCGATATTCATTTGAATGTTCATATTGGTTCATATACTTGTCAGAAATGTGGATACAAAGCTCAAAATATGTATAATTTAAAGATTCATGAAAGTAGTCATTCATTAGTTAAGAATCATTGTTGCAAGGAATGTAAAAAAAGTTTTTCAACTTTATCGTCCTTACGTAGACATGACCGTCTTATTCATAGAAAAATTATTTTGTATCGTTGCGACCAATGTGAATATTCTACCTCTCACCCAACAAGTCTTAAGTATGATTTGTATATATTTTTTAAATAATTATGATACATGAATATTATTTTCATTTATTATGATTTATTTTTACAGGTACCATAAATCCACCCATGTATCAGAATCGTTTGTTTGTGATGATTGCGGTTCTAATTTTAAAAACAAAGATTTGTTTATTAAGCATAAAAAAAGACATCAGGGTATAATTTTTAGTTGCACTCACTGCAAGAAAGTATTTAAGAAAAAGTCAAGTCTTAAGGAACACATGAGCAGAAGTCATAAACTAGGACCTACAATTAAGAAACATAAATGTGATGTGTGTGAACAATTTTTCATAAGTATGAGAAACTTACGTATTCATAAAAATAAGTTTCACATAACTTAATTTAATTTTGCTCGTGAAAAATGTATTATTTTATTTTGTTACAAGTTTGTGCTGTTTCTAATGAATTTAAGTTTTGTTTTAATACTTACCTAAATAAAAAATTATGTACCTATATAATATAATAAATATTAACTATTTATTTACCTAATTTTTCCAAGTTCATGATAATATTAAATACTTCAAATTATTAAGAATATACGTTTACCATTATAACCAAAAAGGTATCATACTATTTTAACTTTTCAAAATTAATTATTTTCATATTATTAGTAAAATATAATTCTTAAAAATTCTGATACTTGTAATGATATTCATAATATTACGAATATCATCATTTCAACTATGTTAATCATAAACCATAACACATCTTTGTACCCCATTATAACAATCAAAATTATACATATTAATAATAATAACTAATAACACTTATACTTGCCATTAATCAAATATCACTAATATTACAATCTTTATAATAACATATCTGTACCCATGAACCTCAATATTATATAAAATTATTATTAAATCTATTTATACCTATACATATATATATATATATATACCATAAGCCATATCAAAAAAATGTACATTACTAAAAACACGCACCTTTTACCTATGTACCTTGATAATAAACGACAATAACATAACAAATCTGTCAACAAGCACCAAGGGTCAATACTATAAGTAGAGCCCTCTTAACATGATACAGACAGTCTGCTAATATCATTCTAGCCTGTCGTTTATCTTTTATAACGACTCATTGAGTTGACCACTACACTCTTCATTCACGGATCGTTGCTGCTTAGTTGACGGATATTGATATTGTTATAAATTTTTACAAATCAAATTACTGAGTGTTATAAGTTAATTTTATTCATTACCTTTCAATTTCAAAAGATTTTTATAACTTTATTCCAATCGACCGATTTCACCACAGTTAAGGTAAGATATTATGTTAATACGTCCGATAAATACTAAAGTATCAGGTTGTTATAAATAAATATATTCACGACACGCAGACTCAGGCATCCTAGCAGATTTAAATAATCTTAACAAATTCACATACTCACGATCCCAATCAATCGTAATAATTATATGCTTTAATTGGTAATAAAAGATAGGATAGAGGAAGTCGCTATTCTAAAATCCCTTTAATTATTATTCATTTTAAATAGCTAACTATACCAACTTAGTTAATATATTATTACAAGGTAAAGTTTCATCAATAGCAACGCGCAAGCTTATTTTTGATTCATTACAAAGTGGCGCCCAACAATAGTGACTCTCACTTATAAAAAGATTTAAATAAACCTAGGAAACTCACTAAAATAATCCTGATCAGATTAATTAAAATTTTTTGCCCCAAACAAAAATATATAGAATTTTTTTTAACAACCAAAGAACGTTGCTTAAAATCAATTAATTAATAGTTCATATTTAGCTAACAATAAATGTATAGAATTTCTTTTAACAACCAAAGAACGTTGATTAAAATTAATTGAAATTTAAAAATTATAGTCCACATTTAACTAACAAAAATATATAGAATTTTTTTTAACAACCAAAGAACGTTGCTTAAAATCAATTAATTAATAGTTCATATTTAGCTAACAATAAATGTATAGAATTTCTTTTAACAACCAAAGAACGTTGATTAAAATTAATTAAAATTTAAAAATTATAGTCCACATTTAACTAACAAAAATATATAGAATTTTTTTTAACAACCAAAGAACGTTGCTTAAAATTAATTAATTAATAGTTCATATTTAACCAACAATAAATATATAAAAATTTTTTAACAACTAAAGAACGTTGACTAAAAGAAATCGAACATTGAATAAAAATTTTCTGCTTGCAAAAATAAAATTAACAATTCAAAAAAAACATAACAAAAAATAATATGTCATTTTAATATAAATACATAATAAAAAAAAAAAAAAAAAAAAAAAAAAAAAAATTAATGAATAACAACAGCTCAGAAAATCAGGAATTAAATCCTCCAGACCACACAGTTTGTATTTTATTAGCAACCGGAGTTAGTAAATTAAACAAACCACAGTTAATTTCCGAGTTAAATAAAAGAGGCCTAATAGACACAGGTCTTGTTCCCGAATTAAAAAATAGACTATTAAAATATCTTAACGGAGAATCTCTACCTACAGATTTCTCCGCATTTGAAGAACATAATTTTGCTCCAATTATTAACGTCGGTAAAATAAATAGAATGGACACTAAAAAACCATATTTTGACCCAGGGAGATTCTCAGGCTCCATATCCGAAAATATTGATTCTTTCCTAAAAAAATACAATAGGGCAGCATCCATAAACGGGTGGACCAATGATGATAAATCCCAATATATTGCCGCATGTCTAGAAGGATCAGCCTTAACATTTTTCGAAAATTCCGAGGACAATGCATTAGTTAAAACAAAATGGGAGGACTTAGAACATAAACTAAGAACTGAATTTGAACCTATAGCCCAAACAGATATGCTCCGAATCCTACTAGGAAAACGAAAACAATTAGATGATGAACAAACTACTTCTTATATAAATGACGCCGAATCTTTATGTAAACGCGTAGATCCACTTATGCCACAACCAGAAATGGTTCGAAACATAATAAAAGGTCTTAAACCAACCGTTGCCAGATATATAGGCATTTTAGAAAACAATAATATCACAGATTTAAAAGCAAATATTCGAAAATTCGAAATGATAGAATTTATGATCACTGGTGAACAAACCAAAGCCCCATCAGAAATAAAAACTTCTATATTTAAAGATCAATTAAACAACATAACTTCCCAATTAGAAGAAAACATAAAATTAACTAATGATTATAATTTAAAAACTCAAGAAACATTTAAAAAATTAAACAAAGACATTCAAAAGAATAATACGCCATTTAACCCAAATCACACAAAATATACTAAACAACCATATCAACAACAATATCAAAAACCAAATCCAAATGCTCCTCAAATAAACAATCAATCTCGTTATACTCAAAATCCACAGATTTACCAAAATAAACAGCCATATAATCAAAACCCAATACGAAAAGCTAGAAATGAAACTAAATGTGAGATTTGTCAGTATAAAAATCACACAACAGAGGAATGTGGTCTCAAAGAAAAACTAATAAAATGCCAATTATGCCAAAAAATTGGACATGAGGCCCCAAAATGTTGGTCCTACTTTCCCCAATCAAAAAACCAATAGATAGGTCAAACAATAATGACAAAAATTGTTCCCCTTACATGTCAAAAACAAATCCAACCATTACACATATAATAAATTATATTCCAAATGCATTATACATAAAAGCAAAATTTAACAATAATGATATTCCAATAACAATTGACACAGGCGCAAATATATGTTGCATTAGACATACTCTTGTACCCAAAGACCAAATCATAAACAAAGTAACTAACATGAAATTAACAGGACCCAATAACAAACCTTTAACATTAACTGGATCCACGGATATAGATATAGAAATAAATTCTATCAAATTCAAATTATTAACTCACATAATACAAGACTTATCTTGCGCATTTATTATAGGAAACAATTTTCTATCAAAAAACCATGCTATTATAGATTTCAAAAATAAAAAAATTACTTTAAATAACAATCTTATAATAAAAGCTTATACTAACATTACTGATTCCAAAATTAATTTAATCAAAGAAAAACAATTAAACATATTTGAACTAAGTAATGACTACTCCATAGCTCACTGCATATCAGCAGACCTAAAAATGAGCAAAGGAATAGCCCTTGATATAAAAAACACATATGGAGATACCACAAGTATTCTTTCCAAACTAAACCCTCAAATTGGACAAGTCTTACCAACGAGAATTAATAACAAACTCATTTATCATTTAATAACTAAAGAAAAATTCAATCAAAAGCCAACAATCAATACAATAAAAATAGCTTTGGCAAATTTAAAAAAATGTATGATATTAAATAAAAATTTTAACTTATCAATTCCCAAATTAGCCTCGGGCTTAGATAATTGTAACTGGTCAATAATAAAACAACTCATTTATTCAGAATTTCAAAATACTGACATTGAAATAATAATTTGTCATATAAATGACTCTGAAATAACAAATAATTGGAAAACCAATGAACACAAAAAATTAACACAGGTTGTCAAAAACCTTAAAGAGATTAATATAAAACCAACAAATACTTTAAAATATAATAATGATAAAGCATTTAAAATATTTAACAATTATAAACCAGGCGAAAATGTTATCGGAGACGATAACTGTGGCATATACGCAATATGCAACGCACTAAATGACGGAGGCAATCAAATAACTACAATCTCTGATATTTTAGAACTTTTAACTTTAAATAGACTCCCAAATTACTGGTTAGCAGATGATGAATTAGCTTCTATTGCTAATCATTATGGGTTCGATACATACATTTATGATGATACTACCAAATACGGAATGGTTTATGCTAAAGAAAACGATAACAGACCCCCGATAGTATTATATAATGTTAACAAAAACACGCACTGGATTCCAGGCACAAAGTCTATAAAACCATCGACAAAAACACCCATTAGATATTCATATACTATGAATACAATTACCATATATGACTTAATACAAAAAATAAATAATTACAAAAATAATAGAGCTACCGCCAATGATAAAACAAAAAACATAGGAAAAATAAATAGCATAACTGATAAAAAAATAATACAAGTCAAAGAAGGCATATTAATAGATTTATCACCCCAATTAGAATCAGTACCAAGTAAACAAGAAAACGTAAACCAAGTAATCAATGATAATGACAATGATAATAAGCACAAAAATTCCATTAGTAATGCCATTAAATATGAATTAATGCATAATAAAATCAATGCCTTCAATAACAATATAAAAACAAACGATAAAGAAATTAATAACATTCATAACAACAACATACCTGTTAAAAAAGAAATTATTTATGATAAAGAAGGGACATTAATAAACATATCAGCCAATTTAAACTTAATGGAACATAAACAAGTCAATGAATTAATAAAAGAATATTTACACTTATTTACAACAGATACTTCCAAAGTTAGGCCAGCTAATATAGAGCCATGCCAAATTAAAATGAAACCTAATTACAAAGATCCGAAATTTAACGCACCTCATCGTGTATCTCCACAACAAAGAGATGAATTAAAGTCACAATTAGATAAATTAATAGAAGCCGATATTATACGCCCTATAATCTCTAAATTTGCAGCCCCTGCTTTCCTAGTTAAAAAGAAAGCAAAAGACTCATATAGACTTGTTGTTTCTTATAAAGAACTCAACGAACGAGTAGAAACAGATCAATATCCTATCCCTAGGACCACAGATCTACTTAGAGCTTTAGAAGGGTCACAATACTTCACTTCTCTAGACCTTAACAGTGGGTTTTTTCAGTTACCGATTAAATTTGATGATCAATATAAATTAGCATTTACCTCCATACATGGACTAATGACTTTTACTAGGCTCCCACAGGGATTTAAAAACAGTAGTGCTATATTTCAAAGAATATTAAATGAATCATTCTCATCTTTATTATATAAATCATTAATCATATATATAGATGACTTAGCCTCATATGGAAAGAATTTTAAGCAATCTCTAGAAAATTTAAAAAATGCCTTTATAATTATGGACAAAATGAACTTCTCCCTAAAAACAAACAAATGTCTTTTCTTTAATGATAAAATCGAACTACTAGGACATAATATTTCAATAAACGGGATAACCCCGCTAAACAGAAACATTAAAGCTATCATAGAATTTAAACAACCAAAAACACAAAAAGACATTCGATCTTTTATAGGAATGTGTTCATATTATAGAAAACACATTAAAGATTTTGCAAAAATATCACACCCACTTACGGAATTAATAAAGGGTGACATAAAACTAATTAAATGGGAAGAAGAACAAAAACAATCATTTAACCTATTAAAGGAACTTTTAACTTCTGAACCATTATTAAAACACTTTGATGACGACAAAGAGGTATTTCTAACCATAGACGCCTCAATTACAGGCCTAGGAGCTTGCCTAGAACAACCAAACAATAACAATATTTTACACCCAATAGGATACGCATCCAGAAAATTATTAAATAACGAAAAGACATATTCTTCAACTACATTAGAATTATTAGGGCTAGTCTTTGGAATTACATATTTTCGAGAATATTTATGGGGACGACAATTTACCATATTTTGCGATAATATTAGTCTCCAATATTATAAAACACTAAAAATCCCATCAGCCAGAATAGCTAGACTAACTTTAAAATTATTAGATTTCACTTTCGAAATATTATATAAAAAAGGCAAAGAAAACCGAGTGGCAGATACACTCTCAAGAAATACCATTAATACAATTACTATCGATGATGATATCCACATTGACAAGTTAATACAATATGACATAAAAACATTGCAGTCCAAAGATCAATTCTGCACCGATATAATAAAAGCAATTAAAAATAATGACGGTCAAATAAGCAAAAACATATTAAGAAAATCACGACAATTTGTTATAATTAACGAAATACTATTTCATAAACATTTCATACCTCCTAATAAATTGACACAATTGGTAGTCGTACCTATACAATTGACCAACGACTTACTTAAATCTTATCACGAATCACCTATGGGCGGTCACACAGGTATTTCACGAACCATTCACAAATTACAAAATAAATATTATTGGCCTACCTTATCTAAAGACACAACTCAATTCATAAAGACCTGTCATCAATGTCAAATTAACAAAAAATTACCGGGAAAACCGATAGGACAATTACAACCTATCCCAATTACAAATAAACCTATGGACAGATTAGTCTTTGACTATCTAGGTCCATTAATTTCTAGTAATAAAAAGAAATACGTATTAGTAGCTGCTTGTAGCAACACTAAATACATATTTACTAAAGCCGTTCATTCAGCAACTGCTGAATCTACAGTCAAATTTTTAATACAAATAGTATCTCATTGGGGATCATTTAAACAATTCTCATCCGATAGGGGTACACATTTCAAAAATAAATTAGTCGAAGAAGTTACAAAAAACCTAGGTATTAAACAAATATTATCTACTGCCTATTCCCCGGAAACCCAGGGATTCGTAGAAAGGGTTAATGGAGTTGTAATGAATCAAAAATAAGCTTGCGCGTTGCTATTGATGAAACTTTACCTTGTAATAATATATTAACTAAGTTGGTATAGTTAGCTATTTAAAATGAATAATAATTAAAGGGATTTTAGAATAGCGACTTCCTCTATCCTATCTTTTATTACCAATTAAAGCATATAATTATTACGATTGATTGGGATCGTGAGTATGTGAATTTGTTAAGATTATTTAAATCTGCTAGGATGCCTGAGTCTGCGTGTCGTGAATATATTTATTTATAACAACCTGATACTTTAGTATTTATCGGACGTATTAACATAATATCTTACCTTAACTGTGGTGAAGTCGGTCGATTGGAATAAAGTTATAAAAATCTTTTGAAATTGAAAGGTAATGAATAAAATTAACTTATAACACTCAGTAATTTGATTTGTAAAAATTTATAACAATATCAATATCCGTCAACTAAGCAGCAACGATCCGTGAATGAAGAGTGTAGTGGTCAACTCAATGAGTCGTTATAAAAGATAAACGACAGGCTAGAATGATATTAGCAGACTGTCTGTATCATGTTAAGAGGGCTCTACTTATAGTATTGACCCTTGGTGCTTGTTGACAGATTTGTTATGTTATTGTCGTTTATTATCAAGGTACATAGGTAAAAGGTGCGTGTTTTTAGTAATGTACATTTTTTTGATATGGCTTATGGTATATATATATATATATATGTATAGGTATAAATAGATTTAATAATAATTTTATATAATATTGAGGTTCATGGGTACAGATATGTTATTATAAAGATTGTAATATTAGTGATATTTGATTAATGGCAAGTATAAGTGTTATTAGTTATTATTATTAATATGTATAATTTTGATTGTTATAATGGGGTGCAAAGATGTGTTATGGTTTATGATTAACATAGTTGAAATGATGATATTCGTAATATTATGAATATCATTACAGAGTGTTATGCAGTTCATTAAAAAACTACATAAATGACGATAATCAACACCGATGGTCTTATTTTTTACCATACATAACACTAGCATATAATGCAACTCCTCAAACATCTACAAATTACAGCCCCTTCTTTCTCATGCATGGCTTTGAACCATACTTTCCGATCGACAATAAAATAATACCCGAAGGAATGCCCTATAACATTTTCAAGTCATTAAAAGAATTAAATGATATAAGAAATAAAATACCACAAATAGTGAAAAAAGCTCAACAAAAACAAAAAATATATCACGACAAAAGTCACAGGATAATAAATTTTAATCCAGGTGACAAAGTCCTAGTTAAATTTCCATTTTTACAAGTAGGCAAATCGTCTAAACTAGCACAAAAATATAGAGGTCCTTTTAAAATAATAAAAAAGATTACAGAATTAAATTATAAAGTAGAATTGACATTGAATAATAAAACAACAGAAGACATTATTCATGTTAGACGAATCAAACCATATTATCATAGATAAAATAACTACTATATACACGATCTTTTATTACCGATTACCATTATTAAAAACAACTCTTCCTTTCATCATTTATAGAAACCATGGATCTACAAGGCTTATATTATTTACAAGATTATTCCTTTTATATTAACCATCAAGAGGAATTACAAAAGGAATTTGATTACCACCAAAAACTAATGAGCAAAGGGTTAAAAAAATTAAAAAAACAATCAAAAAAATTACACATCAAGAAATTTCATCAAAAAAATGATCCTATGCTTATTAATGAATTAAAAATCACAAGGTCCACTATTATTAAAAACAAACTAATGAAAAACAAAATAAATGATGAATTCATAGACAAGAGATTTTCCATAAATAATTTTATTCTAAAAAACAACAAAAAAGTAGATGAATCTTACGTTAATCTATTAACATATAGCTTAGATACAAATCCACTCATATGGTAACACACCACAGTAAAAACCAACAAAAAATTTTACACTACATTCATTTTTCATATATACAACTATTTATTTTTACAAAAAGGCAATTACAAAAAATATTGTAAAGAAAGTAAGTTCTTAAATATAACATCCAGTTATAAAAACTAAAAAAAAAAAAAAAAAAAAAAAAAAATCAAATCAAAAAAAAATCAAAAAAAAAATCAAATCAAAAAAAAAATATAAAAAAAATATATATACATACAAATTTAATCAATTTTTTTCTCTCTCCTTGTATTAAACTAAAATTTTTATATAGTTCGACAACATGAACATATTCAAATCAATTATCTGGATCACCATCACAACATTATCATATACAAATGCATTCATAGCATATGATTGCTCTGGACCAAAACTCAACATCACCTCCTTTAATAGTCTACAAGTAGACTATTGTGAACAACCACCATTACCAAGTTCCAGACAAGTACCCAGGATCAAATTACTACAAAGGGCTGAAATAAGAACAATATTCTACAGATCCTGCCTCATATCGGTCGACTACCTCATAACAAGATGTTCAGCATTTGACGACTCACAAGTCGTAGAAGGCGGCTTCTTCTCCGAAATATTAATATTAGGAGCTGCCAGATGTGCCGAACTTCATCAAAAACAAGTATACCTATTCCCAACCGGCGGAATGGTAGCAGGCCTAAAAATCAACCAAACAATTACAGCCACTCATACCCTCATCGGAATACTGGATAGAGAAGGCAACTGCCAAGGAGCATCTTACTCTTCAGACAGAGGAACTTGGAAAAATGTAGTTGTACAAAGCAACTACAAAATATACCTAGGGGAAGGAATCGCCAACTCACAAACTAAAGACAACATTCTAATAATGCCCACAGGAACCAGACTAAAACTATCAGAACTATACGGATTAGACACATTCAAAGGCGAAGTCATATGGTCCAATGACCAAATATTACAAAGTTGTGACAAAACCGACTTCGATGTGCTCTACGATGGACCAGCATCCATAATTATCGCCGATAAACAAAATCCATCACGCCAAGAAACACATACATACATGGTTGAATCCGAAAACATAGTTTTCGCATTAAAGAAAATTAAAAAAACATTTGCATGCGAAATACCTGTCATACAAACGGAACACCCACAGTTATATATTTTAATTGACTCTTCATTCATGAATCAATTTCAAACCAAACAAATCCTACCATACAACACAGACCTGATGGCATATGTAAACACAAAATTCGTTTACATCGAGAATTTTCTAAAGACAACAATGACTTCTCTATATGCTGACCTACTAACCAAACAATGCGAACTGGAAAGAAAAATGATAATTCAAAAATTATCACTAGCCTCACATAGCCTTTCAGAATTTGCATACGCCATGGGCGAAGGGCCAGGATACACAGCAATGAATGCAGGAGAGATAATATACCTCTTAAAATGTAAAGCAGTCAATGTAGAAATCAATACATTAAAAACCTGTTTTAATGAACTACCAATAATATACCAAAACAAAACCTACTACATGGCTCCCAAAACACACACATTACAAAATTATGGAACCGAAATAGACTGTAATACAATACTACCACCAGCTTTCCTACTAGAAGGCGAATGGTTTGGAATAGCACCGACACTCAGAGAAATCAAGAAACCTATTATTCTAAAACCATCAACCACATGGACCTGGATATATAAAAGCCCAGAAAATCTTATGGTAGCTGGAATATATAGTCACGAAATAATGAATGCACTACAAAAGCACCTCTTATTCCCTCAAGAAATCGATGCTGCCCAAAAAAACATTGCCAGACAATCACTAGGACACACCTACACGGACCAAGGCCTCAGATTACAAGGCCTCATAGACGAAAACACCATCGGACAAATGATAGAAAACAAACTACAACAAATGTGGGGATGGTTTACCACACTTGGAACTTTCGTCTCCGGCCTATTAGGAATATTTTTTATTACAAAAATAATAATTAGTCTATTAAACACGGGACTTAACATATCATTACTTTACCAAACATTTGGATGGAGTCTAAAAATGTTAGCTGGTATCTTCACTAACTTAACACAATTTATCATGCATAAACAGCATGAAAACAAATTCAAAGAGAACATGAATGACAACAAAACACACAAAGAAGATATCAAACAACAACTTGAACTACACCAATATGTCTTGACTAAACCAAAGAAGAATCCTCCTAAAGACACTATATCCATATAACCATTTATATTATTTTAAACTATTTAACCATTTATATTATTTTAAACTATTTAACCATTTATATTATTTTAAACTATTTAACCATTTATATTATTTTAAACTATTTAACCATTTTATTATTTCAAACTTTTTAACCATATCAAATTATACAACTATTATATTTAATCAATTACAGATACTTCATAAAAATATTTTATCAAATTATATAACTATCAACCATATAAAATATTTACAAAAATTTCAATATTATATAACTTTTT
The DNA here is from genome assembly GCA_034509805.1 of Sipha maydis. NCBI lineage: Eukaryota > Metazoa > Arthropoda > Insecta > Hemiptera > Aphididae > Sipha > Sipha maydis. The sequence continues at coordinate 34,139 of JASXSY010001396.1, forward strand.
CTCAAAATTCAAATAAATTTTTTAAATTATCCCAATTATATCATATTATGAGGGCATAATATAAAAAAAAACTAGGGTGGATGTAATGATATTCATAATATTACGAATATCATCATTTCAACTATGTTAATCATAAACCATAACACATCTTTGTACCCCATTATAACAATCAAAATTATACATATTAATAATAATAACTAATAACACTTATACTTGCCATTAATCAAATATCACTAATATTACAATCTTTATAATAACATATCTGTACCCATGAACCTCAATATTATATAAAATTATTATTAAATCTATTTATACCTATACATATATATATATATATATACCATAAGCCATATCAAAAAAATGTACATTACTAAAAACACGCACCTTTTACCTATGTACCTTGATAATAAACGACAATAACATAACAAATCTGTCAACAAGCACCAAGGGTCAATACTATAAGTAGAGCCCTCTTAACATGATACAGACAGTCTGCTAATATCATTCTAGCCTGTCATTTATCTTTTATAACGACTCATTGAGTTGACCACTACACTCTTCATTCACGGATCGTTGCTGCTTAGTTGACGGATATTGATATTGTTATAAATTTTTACAAATCAAATTACTGAGTGTTATAAGTTAATTTTATTCATTACCTTTCAATTTCAAAAGATTTTTATAACTTTATTCCAATCGACCGACTTCACCACAGTTAAGGTAAGATATTATGTTAATACGTCCGATAAATACTAAAGTATCAGGTTGTTATAAATAAATATATTCACGACACGCAGACTCAGGCATCCTAGCAGATTTAAATAATCTTAACAAATTCACATACTCACGATCCCAATCAATCGTAATAATTATACGCTTTAATTGGTAATAAAAGATAGGATAGAGGAAGTCGCTATTCTAAAATCCCTTTAATTATTATTCATTTTAAATAGCTAACTATACCAACTTAGTTAATATATTATTACAAGGTAAAGTTTCATCAATAGCAACGCGCAAGCTTATTTTTGATTCATTACATACTTTCGGTGTTTAATATAACATTTTATTATTATTATTATTTAATACATTGGTGGACATTTTATATTTTTTTAAGTTTACAAAAACACAAGAATGCATATTTCTATTACTACTATAGCAGTAATAAAATTGTTACAGTTATAGCAGTACTGCTATTCGAACATTAAAAAAACTTGACATGACTGTAATAGTAACAATTTTTTGGAATAATAAATACCTAAGTTAAAGTTTTTTTATGCGATTTTCATTAACTAATCTATAAAATATACAATAGAGATATAAACATTTATACTCGGTGTATTATTATAATGTATAATATACATACTGTTAACATAAAAATAATTTTAAATAAAAATTACTGTACTCTTATTACTTTCAATAATGTAAAGTCATCACTACAATATTTTTACATACATTTATATTTAAATGGTATTTGTTCCATTTTTAAATGGTAAAATTGTTATTTTTTAATTTTTTGTTGGAATATTTTCCAAGCATTATAATGTAGGTATGAGTGACATTGATTGTTTAGTTATTAAGTAGAAAAATGTATTTATTGTAATAAATATACATGTAAATATAACTAAGGTACAACTTATAAGAAATATGCTCAATAATTATAGTCTTAATAAGCTAAAGTGTTAAGGTTAAAAACAGTATATAGAATAGGTGCCATGCTTGATAGTCCAGTGTCATGTAAAATTAAAATAATTATAACACAGCATAAAAAGCTATTTATGGTTTTGTCTATCAGGCATATGAGGGGTTATCTAAAATTCTGAGTAGCACTTACATCAGTGGTAGGCCCAGTTATGGGTACCATTCCGAACTTATTCAGTATTCAGTACCTCTTTAAAGTATTTAGCATGTTAACATGTACTTTGACAACAATTATGTATGAATCATACATTTTCTAATGTACATGACCGTTTTGAACATACACACAGACATGTATATGCGTATACTCATACATAATAACATACTGGAATACAACAATAAGACTAAATATTTTTAAGTATTTAAATTTATTAAAATATCTTATAATATAGGCAATAACCTTTCAATATAATTAAAATTAAAAATAATTCCTTAGCTGTTAGTTAAAAAAAAAAAAAATGAAAAAATCGATACTTAAAAATAGTTTCTATAGATAAAAACGGTTTTGCTCGTGAACATCGGTTAGTTTTCGCGTAATAAAAAATAATTAAACGGTCATTAAACTTTGTACACAGTATTATTTATCGAGTAAAAATACATGTTATAAGCTTTTTTGTATGGCGGTTTGGACCGCTTCTACGGTGGATTCGAATACAGGCACTCTTTCTCGAGACGCTAAATCTGCCAAGTACATTCTTCCGCGGTTATAGTCATTGATGGCAGTTTGGGTTAACTGAAGTCAAGAAAATTAAGTCAATAAGGTTTTAAATGATTACCTTCCACACACGAAAAATACCTTTTCGCCACGAACTATGCAGTTATCTTTACTGAGATTCTGTATGCACAACACCATTCTGCAGCTTTTAGCTATGCAATACGCTGCCTGAGAAAAAAAAATAAATGAAAATCATTACAAAGCAAAGTTATCGATTGAAGTGCAACAAAATTACTGATCGGTTATAATAGAGCTATTTACCAGAGTCATGGTTGCCAAAGATCTTGAATTGCTTGGAATCACGAATAACAATGTACGCGCATCTAATAATAATGAAATGTCCGTTCTCGTAGCCGCGTGATACGTTAAATTAGATTTTCTACAAGAATAAACATTGTCATTAATTCATCTACTAATATTTTTTCGTGTAGCAATATTACAAATCCGGGAAAATCACTCAATTTTAATTTACTAGTTAACGTACAAAATCAGTCACTATTTAAACTATCGGTTGGTCATAGAAAAAAATAAGTGGAAATATGAAATAGTGTGACATATTAATCGTTGGGTACGGAGTTCTTAACGCACTGATGAAGACTATATTGTCAAGTTGAATATATAAGTGGAAGAAAAACAAAACATTCTTTTATGCATCAAGGGCGGATCCACTATTAGAAAACTGGGAGTCAGACTATTTCAAAACCATTAATTAGGGTTGAAACTGTATCATACATGTATAGGTACTTCATAACAAAAAAACACATTACGATCATATTATGTGTATTTTTAAACCTAATCATAATCATCTACGAAAGCATTAACATAAGTTTTATTTTATGGAGGATTCCGTTTTACACGGGGCCAGGCTTAAAGATGCTTCACTGTACTATAAAATTAAACCAGTGGCGTCATTTGGTGAGCGGTTACGGGGACATTTTCCCTAGTCTAGTATTGACTTCTAACTGTAGTCGGCACACTTATAAAATATAAGAATTCTTCAAGAGGTCGCTTTTTTTTGACAACAAGTATTAACTGCGGGTCAGCTCATATTCCCTCTAGATCCACCCCGGCAATGGTTAATCGTTAACCTGTATACTGAATACTAACGAAACAAAATATAATGGAATGGTAAAGCTTTTTACGGATGGTAAAATGTTGACCCATCAAGTAATAATTCGTAGGAATGGAAACTATGTAACTCTAAAACAGCAATACAACTTGTAGCTCCCAGCTATTAATGTTGGTAAAAATATTCACTTGATCATCGGAATAGCGACGTCCTCTTTCCACCGAATGTCATCACCGCTCTCTCCCGCCAGATAAATATCCGTGGTTTTCGAAGATCTAGTCATCTCGGCGCATTCCTGTGACAAATTCAACGATCGACCGACAGTCGGACGACACATACGTCCTGGAAGAAAAGAAGAGGCGAAGAGATATTAAGATCCGTGCGCTGCGTGATTGAGTTGCACAATCGGTTGTATTCGTTTCGATTGTACGTTTTTAATTATTTATACACTAACCGATGTCGAATCCATTCTTGCGATTGCGTTTGTCGTGTGACTGAAGAAATTTAGAAGCGATAGCATGAAATTGATCGAACGTGAAACATGCTTGGTGGTCATTTCCGATGGCTGAATAACAACAATATTAGGTAACCGATCAATAAAGCTTCACATAGTATTAGTGCAGAGTCATTGAGATGATTAGAAGCGACTGTGAGCGATTACGCGTACGTGGATTTCGTAAAGTATATGTACGCGGAGCAAAACGGAATAGTGGTAAACACCCGCACAAGTCAGTGGCGAGACTTGAAACCATCTCGCCACGTAAAACACGAATAGTCTTCTTCGCTTTAGTTCGATAACACAGGTGATTTTACTTTAATACTGATGGTAACAATACAACGTTGTACGTTTACATGAGATAGCCATCCTTAAAAATGTATAACTTAGGTTAATAAAGTCCCGGAAAAAAACAAATTAGGTATACAACGCATTGTGTTTCGATTATTTAATTTCTAATAATCTTTATTAGAAGTCAAATTTTATAATAATGGTATATATTGTGTACGTTAAAAAATCAATTTCATTTATATTATTACAATTAAATGAAGTACCATATTTGTTTTTCATAATATTATATTATTGGTAGAAACTTAAACGATACACGGATTTAACAAACTCAAATAGGATTGTCGTATTTTGTTATTTGTTCTCTAAAATATTGTTCTTTAACGAGCGTACTATTCTTCGTTCGTTTTGTTCTTCGTAATTTTACTCGCGCCTCTGACTGTATTGGTAACACCAAAATGAAATCGGCAATCAATGCATAATGCGATTCTAGCCTTAATCTCCCTTTTTGATACGATACACACAAAACAATATCTTAAGATGAATAACGCTGAATATTTTAATTTACAATAGTAGGTAAGTGAATTAACAGTCCGAATCTAATTTACCTACTAACTTTTTGCCCAGGACTCGATTTGCCGCTTTTAAAAGGTACACAAATTATCGCGAAACCAATTTACCTCTCCCCTTTTTAACGCACAGTAACTAATTAAATACTGATCAAAATATAACACTTGCACGGTGGGTCGAAAACGGGAGTTTTTGGCGTGGGATAATAAATCGCTTCCAATCATCCGAGCACAACAACGCGTTCAGTTACCTTTGTAACCTTCCTGTTCGGATATCAGGTTCAGCACTTCGTTTTCGGACAGATTATGATTGGTCAATAACCGAATGGCCATTCTTGCCTATGGGAGGGAAAAAATAATAAAAAACTGTAACTATTAATAATCAAGCACGTTCTGTATAGTAATAATAATAATGTAATAATAATAATGTTGGTAATAAGAATTTATCAATCGTGATCATTCGAGTCCTACCCACATACATCGAAAATGTTTATCTTCCCGGAAACCTTGGTATCGAACATGTTGAAGGCATCGCGTATCTTACTGTAACAAGAGTTAATTTTTTTTTACAATATTAGTTGGCTACATATATATTTTATACATCATGGTTTTTCGGTTTTTTTTTTTTTACCAAAACGTAGTGTTGTCTTCACCGGTACCACGGATCTGATGAGTCTTGTCTTTCAAAATCTAAATGAAAAACAAAAATAAAGAAAAAAAACAATATGTTAAGATCTTGTTAGTATTTTTTCAACGTTATGTTCTTGTTTGTTTATTTTGGTGCATTTAAAAGTGATCACAAATCATCACATTTGAATAACTATTTTGAGCGAAGGTCGACTTAAACATATATCATCGAACTTTCAATAACAACATTTTTGAACCCGAAAATTTAATTTTTTGATTAATTATTATTAATTGTAAAAATAATAATCAACATATTGTCGTGTTTTAAATTTTAAAAATTGTACTTGTATAATTTACAGTCAAAGCTGAAATCTCCCAACTGTAGTAAGTACAATATATTATGCATTATGCTATAACATAACAGTACTATAGTACTAGGTAAGATAAGCCATGAGTAAACATTGAATTAAATTTCCTAGCCATAAACCGACAGTAATATTAAGATTTACCTATGTAATTACCACAATAAATGTTCTAGTCTCATTTTCCTACAAATCAAAAAATTACCACGTTCTAGATGTATAACCGATTTATGATCTTGCAAAACATTATGTTCATGACTATGAGAATAAGAAACATTATAAAACCTATACATTTTTTATTCTGCTCAAAATATATAACTCATGACTACCACAGGTTAACAAACTTGCAACTGTGTGTAAACTACAACGTTTTGCCTACCTGGACTACTCTACTCAAGGCCAGCGATATGTTGTCGAACACCAATATTCCTTGACTGGAAGCGATTTCGTGCAATACTGTCAGTGCTTCACGTATGTCTTCTGCCTCTTTGGAAGATATCTGTTCACCGGCCACTATTGATCCGGTCACCGCGTCCTGCGGATGGATGACCAGCACCAGGTTATTGTTGTGACCAGCGAAGTTGGCCGTTTCTATGTCGCTGACCACATTTCTGGTCTGACTGTCGATCACATAGAACAGAATAGTCGCGTTCTCCTTGGCCGCGTGCTCGATTTCAATTAAATCATGACTCCAATGGTCCACTTGCTATCAAAAAATAATAAAAACCATATAAATATACATTTTGATAACAATTATTTACATTATAAATTGTATGTATTATTAAAATGTGCTCATTTATTATCATACATTTCGGAACGGTCATAGCCGTGGGCAGAGGATTTAAAATAAACATAATCAATTTTATTTTTCGTAATTCAGAATAAATAATACTTTATTTTTATATTTTTAAATTTTTTACGATTTTGTCAGTATAATTTCGTAATATACTGTTGTAAACGGTATTCGCTATTACATTTTCGAAAAAGATAAATTTTGTTATACATCTTCCATTCATTTTACATCGAATAAAAACTAATATTTTTGTTTGCTCTAATTTGACAAGTACGTGTAAATGGATCCAAGTACACTTATACATATATGATGATAATATTAATAAATGCGTTGATCGAAAACAACGTTTAAGTACGTGTAACAATAGATAATCAATAATATATTCGTGGTTGGGTCTCTCGTTATTTGTAAACAAAGCAAACTCTGGTGAAATAATAACCTTGAACGATGTTCTATTGTACAGGATCTACAACGAGGAGCCAAGGTCAGACCTTGATGAAGTAGTCCTAAAAACTTTCAGATACAGTCATGCGGGTCCCTATAAACACATTAAAATAACATGACGCCATGTTTAGAAAAGAACAAGTCGTGCGAGTTATAAATAATTCTTTGTACAGCTAACCTTACGAGTGATTAATGAATAATATTAATAAACACTGTACTATGGCAAGCTACGAGCTCTCTTCGTGAATAAAAAAGTTCTCAGCATTTCCATCGAGTCATATTCTATAAGATTTCCAGTCCAACAAAGCACTAAGAGCAATGCGATTTTACAGCTGAGATTCATTAAAATCGAACTATTCAAAAAAGAACATTTGTATTTTTTCTGCAATTTTAATAGAATGCAATCGGGAGTAATCGTTAAATGAACGTTGAAACATAAAAATAATGGGCATTTGTATTAATTTATGCAAAAAATAAAATAAAAAAATAAAAGTACATGAGATATGTTGTAACATAAAATAACAGAAAATGACCACCCAATAACGCAACAACAATACGAAAAATGTGTGGTATTAAGCATATTACGGTGTATCGAAAAATATACGAACTGGATTGTAAAACGATATTCCAGCTTCTTGCAGGTACGGTACGGCCAGATCTTTGCGCCACGTGGTCGGATTGCACGATCCACCCAAAAAAACGTCATAACTGTGGGCACTTCCTATATCTGTGGACACGGCGGTTAGTCGTAGTAGAAATAAGATTAACACCGGCAGCGGCAATGTCGGCGGTGGAATAATCATTTTATTATTATTACAATCGGATATTTCGTTTGGCTTACTCGAATTTTTTTTTAATCCTCTGACGTGTTTTTCTTGGTCTCTTTCCAACAGTCGCGAGAACTGAACCGATCTCGGTATTCTGAAAGGAAAAATAAATCAAACGGTTTATCATATTGCGCAATACAATCATATACGAATAAAAATCGCTAAGCGCATGGCTAATACATAGGTACCGCTCAAACTCGGGTCGTCACGCGCTACGAACACCCCTAAAACGATACACCCACACGGTAAGTGTACGCCTGCAGCAGTTGTATAACGTGTAACACACAAATAATGACTCAGATATATTTTATAAGAGGGTGAATATAGTTTATTTTACACTAGTTTTATTTTATCATTAGTTTATTTTACATTAGTTCTACATTAGTTCACTCTTTATTAGGCTAAAGTCTAATCCGCTTGGTTTCTTTGCGTACGCATTTTAGGACATTTCAAAAGTTGTACTGAGAAATTATTATTAAATTAGAATGTTTTCTTATGTAATTTTTGTAGTCGTCTATAACATCGTTTTTGAACTTTGGCTCATGAACCACTAGACGAGGGTTCGCATCCGTCAGAAATAATTAAACATTGATGTAGAAAAAAGAGCTTTTATTTACATTAAAAATATAAAATTATTACATAACCATAATGATAAAGTGAAAAAGTTAATTTATAGTATAAATACACTCATTTAACTTAATTTCATTCGTCTAGCAATTCGGAAATTTGTGTTTTTGTTTATTTAATGGTTAATGATATATTTTGTAATAAGTAAAATAAATAAAAGCATAAATACATTTTTATTATCAGAAAAGAGTCTCGAGGTGACTTATTTTATTTTTTACTTATTCTGAGGTTATGAGAAAGATTAAGAAACGCTGGTCTATAAGACAACAGTCAAGTTCGTTCGACATAAAACATAGAATTAATACATAACTACGTAATATTAAATACAGATTTTTGAATAAAGATGACCATCGGGGTTTTTATTAAAGAAATAATATTTATAATATATAAAGATTTATACATATATATTTGTAATTATATATATATAATTATATAAATATATATATTTAGAATAAAATCATTTATTTTATCGAGGAAAAACGAATCGCCAAAAATATAAAATGATGTTACTCTGTAAAAGACAATGATGTCTACTCATAGTATGCGTATCGTATACATTAGGGGTCTCCAACCTTTTTGAATCGTAACACGGGAGGGAATTGCGTGAGCACTACTGCCTCTCAAGTATAGAACTAACTTAAGCCACAAACATTTGCAAACGATGTAGTTGATTGAAAAAACAAAGTTTGATACAAGCAATTTTAATATACAAGCAATCTCAAGCTTTTGATCAATTAACTTACTCGTATTTCAACAAAACAAATTTGAACTTATAAAAACAAAAAAATAAACATTTTTCTAAAATTTAAATAAATCTTATCTATTCTTATATATTCTTTAATTTCATTACCTCTCTATTCCAATAAAAAATGTTGGCCAGCGATGCAAATGTGTATCTCAGATTTGGCTCGCCGCAAAAAAGTTAGAGACCCCTGGTATAAATTATTATAATATATATATATATATATATATATATATATATATATATATATATATATATATATATATATATATATATATATATATATATATAACAATGATTAATAAAAATTGTGTTTCGCAGCGTATACCACTGTTGTGGCAGAGGAAATGAGAATTTAAGATGAACTTTTACTTCGAAAACTAGTCGAACGGTCGGAATAATTGTATTATTTTAACAATATTAACCTTTGAGTCAAGAAACATCAAAATAATTTCCAAAGTCAATAATTGTAACACTTACGGAAAAAAACAGTAACATGTTCAAAACACAACTCGTGTTACATTAGACATTAAACACTTTTCTACCTCATACAATCCAATTGAATTTATTGTTTGATTTCAAATTTAAAAATCCGAATACGCGGTGATATATTAAAAATCAAAATGTACATCCGATTATTACTACACATGTCACTATTGTAATACAATCTACTTATATATAGTATACAGGGTATATTTTAACATTTAACACTCAGATTCACGGTCAATTAAAGTGTTTACGAATAAATTCTATACAAATTAATGTGAGACAATTACATTTTAATTATCATTAATCATCAATTTATTTCCCTTTTTTTTTTGTTTTTAAAAATATAGTATACGAATGGGCAGAGGAGTAATTTTTAACATTGAAAAATCCTACTTTATTTATACTCGACACTGAATATAATAATCAGTATTAAATATTACTTGAATCTTCTGTTTTATCGAAACATAATTAATCAATCCCTTCATCAGCAGGTATTTTGCCAAAAAATACGATGAAAAATCTAACACCCGTGTTCCCCCATAAATAAATACTACTCGACACTAAGTCTTGCAGTGGGAATTAGTCCAACTTTACGAAGAAATTATTCCGTGTGTATATCACCATTATAAATAAATACGACTCATCAGTAAATCAAATTATACTCAACGCACGACTAATAAATGATTATTCACAAAGTGAAATGTATTTTTTGACATGGTTATTATAATATCGCCTCGTCGACGTCATCGATTATCTTACATTCTACCTATTGAATAGTTATGATATAATACGATAGAGGAACGTAATATCTAACTATAGACACAAAATACGTAATATGTTTGATTATTTTAAAATTCTTAGTCATGAATTTGTCGTAAGATCAAAATTTAATATTTAATTTTTACATGTGAGTTTTCACTCCATATATCAAGTTTTTATTCAATAAGGCTATATTTATAGCATTTATTAGGTACTCTTTGTATGGGTAATAGATAAGAAGCGTCAGTGGCACGATTTTTAAACGGGAGGGGCTAAACACTTATTTGGACAGATTAGGTAAGAGAGGATATATATAAAAAGAGGATTTGAGAGTTCACCTTCATCTCCCTCCATCAAATTTATAAATGTATTTCCAGCATTTTAAAAAAAGTTTTAATAATAATAAAATTATTAACTGTGGTCAGTTGCGTTAACATCGTCGTGATATAACATGGTATAAAAACTATACTGATTATAAACTGTTAGTGTTACGCGAGAGTCACAACAACGTTCATGATAACTACAAAAAATAGAAGTTATACGTTTATGTGTATGTACCAAAGACAAACACCCGTTATACGTTAAAATTTAGTGAATACTAAAATTTTAAAATACTTGAATATCAAATAGTATATATACATAAACACGATCCATAAGGGAGGGCTATGTTCCCTATTGCTCTTCCGCCTTGACTACCCCAATGCGAAACGTTATTAGGCATTTTAACTGTATTACGGTTAATTATGTTATTGTTAACAAATTATTTAATTAATGTATTAATAATTATTAATACATTATTATTAAGTATTGCTGGTTACGTTATTATATTGGTTATGTTTCACAACTTTATTGAAAACAATTATAACCTTTTTTGTACGTAGGAAAAATACTATTTTTCAAAGATCAGTGGTTATATTATTCACGGGTCATAAATTGAAAATCTCTTTAACCGTCGACCAACATGCGATACTTTGTTTTCCTTGTTCATCCTTGTATAATGTTTCCGCTGTTTTAATTCGATCGTATAGGTTACAATATTTTTATTTTTCAACGATTATTGTGTATGTATATATATACATTTCATTGCAATGGTAGTTTTGTTTATAATGCTTATTTTCATATTTTTTATAGTATTAATCAGAATTATAATTCAAGATCGTTTAACCAGTTGTTTATAAATAAGTCTCGAATAAATCTAGACAACGTAATGTTGAAAAAGTTAAATACGTGTGTAGTATTTATAGATACTATTATTATACAGGTTATACAAATTTAAACATTAAACGAAACCTCACCGTACGATGTACATGTACACTATAATATTATATTATCTCTTTATTATATATAGATACGTCATGTATTATAAATACTGTACAGTTATATGAATATTATGGGAATACTCATTACAACTGCCTAAATCGCAACGTTTTCACGGGGTGCGTACGACAGTTCTTCCAAATCCATAACTAAAGGTATAGTAAAGTTATGATATATTTTTCAACAGCACGAAGTAACCTCGAGGAATTTTTAGAACGACCAGTCATCAAAATTACAAAAATAGTTTTGAAAAAAAAACCATCTATTTTATTCTAAAACCAATGAAAATCGAAACCACAGTTATTTTAATAATTGTATTGCCAATATACATATTATTATTTCGTCATTAAAATAACGAATAGAACAAAAATATTAACAAACAACTATTGTTCTTACTGTTTTGGCAAAGCACCGTCGAAACGAAACGCGAAACTGCGATTACGAATTCACGGGTGCTAATATAAAATCTGGAGGTGCTAATCACGCGCAAGTGGTCGTCGCATTGCACAAGTGATAAGTGTTTGTGAAAATAGCGACGGTAATTTGTATGGAATTTTTTAAAAATAATAACTCGTTCCACACGATTTAATACATTCAATTTAATGAACGTAAAAATGTAATAAATTCATTAAACAAGTTGACGGGTTTTACCCTTTTCCCACTCCGTCCACTAAGATATAAATAATGTAATAAAAGATAACAGTTACACTTCGATTGTAATAATTAAAAGGGATCGCTGCCTTACATAGGTAATGTTCATAATGAAAATACACGTGTGGGGAATTAGACGTGTATGTTGACGTGATTAATAAGTGTTTTTTTAAAACTAGTACAACAATAACTCTCGATATTCGATAAATCGAAGCACAGTGTTTTATCTTCGGATGACAATAATCATTCAATATATGGTGCGAGATACTCTCGAAAATTCTCTTGCTTCTTTTATAATCATTATTTGTTTTAGATTAAACGTCTACATCATAATCGTATACTACTACTGATATCAAAATTAAAGGTGTTGGATTATCAACGCGTTACTAGAACATTATTTTGATAACAATATATGTAAGTCCCCGTTATGGATAAAAACAATGAGATACATCGGTGCTAAACGTTCTGATGAATCAACCATTCGTATAAACGGTGTTCAATGAAAAAAAAAAACTGATAATATTTACCCTCTGTCTAAGCCGTTTTTTAGTTTTTTGGCCAATAAGCAGAACTCGCCAAATGTCATGTACACCGGCGTACCTCTATTAGCACATTTCATTACGCACTGCATCATTTCAGCGACTGGGCGAGCGATATTGATGAAAAATAAAAAAAAATAAACATTATTAAAATTCTACGAGAATGAGGCAAGTTTTATTTACGAGAACTGGAAAAATTCACCTTGAGCGGAGGTTGGGTACAGTCCTAGGTCGTTGAACAGCGCTTGAACTCTGTGGGACGGTGCGTTCGTGTTTTGGGAGCCCACACGTGAGTTCCACGCCAAGCACAATTCTCTATGAGAAAAAAAAATGATAAAACAAACGTCCAAATTAATTAATTTTGTATTAATAATCGAGTGAAAAAAAAAACTATAAACAATTTTTATGTTACATAAATATTATTTTATATATTATATTCGAGTGCTGTGAGCTTTTGTTAGGGAATAATGTCAATGCGATTGGATTTAGTAGCAACGCATATGGAAGGCAAGTGGCAACATAATAAAACACATACTGTCATGGTAGTAAATGAAATATCAATTCAAAACCGTACAAAGATTAGATAACGTATGTAATACGTACAAATGCGCGTACATATGTATTCCTATTAATATCATCAACATCGAGGACCAAATGAACGTAATCAAATAATTATATATTATATCAGTTACAACATCGATTTTATAGTATACAGATACGCCATTCCATTGTTAAAATTAGTATCGTATTTGAGGACGCAGCCACTATACGTCACTGTAATCGTTTGCATCCCACTAAGATGAAAAAAAAAATGTTTTCAGCAACATAAACATTAACCAATATTATTAAAAATGAATACAGTACTTATCTCATTGTTGAAAATCTGTAATTATTATGTTTAATGCAAACGATTACAGCGACTTCTAGTGGATGTGTTCACGTAGGGCTTAGTCCTTAATTCTGTATGTTTAATTTGTTTAAAAGGGAGAGGCGCCAAAATAAATCTTGAACTGAGCACTGAAAGAGCTAAGGTTGGCCCTGTTTAAAATCAATGGTTATTGTTAATCCGTAGTTCACATTATTCTGTGTAGGAGGAGAACGAAAAATCAAGAACGTTGGCGTTGATTCGGATTTAAAAACAGTAGGAGAATCTTGAAACGATTTTCATATCCACGGCACAGTCATCAGTACTCATTACCTATGTAATGTATAAAGAATTTACATGGAAATTGATCGGAATGCGTTCTTCGGTACCCGCATGGTTAAGATAAAATTACCATCCGCTTACGATTGTGTAAGCTCGGGCATTATTTAATACCATAATAAATTAATAAAGGTAAAAACTTATAATCATAACGAAGAATTCACTGAAAATTCAATTGTAGGTACCGATAAAAATCGTTCAAAATTCAAGAAATAAAAACTATGCATGTGGATAATTTTCAAATATTTCATAGTTTTAGATCAGTGGCGGCAAAATTTTATTTACCGCGGGACGTGAAAAAAAAAATTGCCGGTCTTAAAATTTGAAATTTTTCCTTAAACTTTATAGTTATAAGAATGTTGTAACAAAAAAAACGCTACAGCATGGCGTATCATGTACATAGCGATACAGGATTAAATATGAAAATTGTAAGCCATATTTGTTAATTTTTCAATTTCTTTTCAACATAAATGTAAAATATTATAGATACGCAAATAAGTGTTGTAATGTAGAATACTTTCGCAGGCCAGTTAATTAAATTATTGCGGGCCGGAGTTGGCCCGCGGTCCGTAGTTTGGCTACCACTGTTCTAGATGACACGTGTAGCACTCTAGAATATAGTATAGACCCATTAAATTATTATTATTCTTATTAATTATGAACCATACGACTATACGAGCCAATTGGGACATGCACCGAACCGCTTAGCGCGTGCGACGGAAGAATAATTATTGTAATATTATTATGGTTATCACGTCCTGATCGTTAATTTGTTTGTTCCAACACACAGAATCAGCCGTTTGTTTTTCTTCGTCGTTTCGATAATGTAGGTATATAATTACATAGTCACGTGTAACCATGAAGTCAATATTGCTAAATAGAATTTTATTCGACGTGGCATCAGACAACATTTCCTTTTAATTTATCAAATGATTACTTTATAATGGATGCTTACATTTAGTAAACAATTTACTATCCATTGTATAAACAGAGATATGGTATGTAATATAAAATAATTTTAATAGGTTTGAGAAATCCAACAATAATTAAGTTCAGATCTAAACATCGTTTTCGCATGGTTTTATAAAATATATTATTTTTAAATATTGAATCTAATAAAGTCGAAAAAATGTTTTTGTATTAAATAAAATCAATAAACGCAAATCATAGATACCGTTATATATAATGCCTATAGGCGCGGCTCGAGAGAGAGGGAGGGGAGCAAGAGAATTTTTAACATCCTTGAGCTCAATTGTAATCACCCCTGTTTTTTTTAAGTCAAACTATAATTATTTAAATGAAATATCTACCATGCATTTTATTTTCACCAATTTCAGTAATCCCATTATTTGGGCTCTAGTTGCAAATGATTTTTTCTTCTTAGCGATTCAAAAAATGCCAATAGTCCATATATAACCACTTTTATAACTAAGAATTTACAATGTCAATATATTTTTATTATTTATACAGGGTGGCGGAGCAAAAATGACACATTTTGAGATATGCGTAACTTTGAGAAGGGACATCGTACAATATTTCCGAAAATTTCATTGTGTAGTACGTGACAGGAAGTTTAGTTGCAATGGCGCAGTGGAATATTCAACATCGCTCGTTTGCCGTAGAGACATTTTTCCGAAACAATGAGTCGATCGGGGTCTTATTCGGACTTCCTCCACGTGCAGTTATTCCCAATCGCCGATCGATTTTAAAATTGGTTAGGATTTTCGGGAACATGGTAATGTGACCCAAAGATGCCTATACGTGTTCCCTATATAATGACACCAGAAAATATAGCACGTATTCAAGTTCCTATTGAGAAAGCGCGCTCAAGCACTCAGAATTTCGTATCGGAGCCTTAAAACCATTTTAAATGAATATTTAAAATTTCATCCTTACAAGATAATGCTTGTCCATAATATCTCTCCACGTGAACAATTTAGTGTGCGCATGTTGGAAATTTTAAAATGTGACGTTCTATGGTCACCTCGCTCGCCCGATCTCGCTCCCAGTGACTTATTCCTGTTGGGGTACTTGAAGTCAAAAGATTATGTAAATAAGCCTCGAACATTAGCCGATTTACGAGATTCGATTAGAAGTGAAATTGCATCAATTACAATGGAAATGTTGGAGAAAGTGATGACAAACTTTGGTGAGCGCCTGCAAGAATGCATCACTACGCGTGGACGCCATTTATCAGACACTCTATTCCACACATATTTATTTTTTTTTTGCTAAACCTAGGTTTTTTTTTCATCTCAGTTATTCGAAAATTAAAAGTGTGGCGGTAATTTCAAATGTGGTCGTTTTTTATTCGCTACCCTGTATAAGTATAAAAATAATTTTTTTTATTTCTTCATCGTATACAAATTTTCGATTTAATCATTTATTTCAAAATACAAAATTTACAATAGAAAACATAACAATCTGAAATGTATTGCCATCGGATTTTTCTTTCAGATAATATACCACTTTTTCGTTAGTCAAATTTGAAATATCCGGACATAAAATAAATTGTCACCGTGACATGATTTCATAAGGCTGACTACCGGAATTCATGGCAACATATCAAAATGTTACCTGTTAATAAGATTTTTAATGGCATCGCCCTAGTTAAATAAATATTATACTTAAAATATAATAATTTAAGTACACAAATACATTCGGTGTGTACTATTTATATTTACGTATAATACATACTTGTAGAAGTTATTATCACTAAGCTGCAGATTATACATGTATTTTTACAAATCATAAAAACTATAGGGCTTTAATTAAAAAAAAACAAAAAAAAAACGATGCGTATTCTAATATCCGTTATTGTTCATAGTAGATGTATGTGATTTAAGCCGGATAAGGAGTGATCCGAATTGGCTTCGGCTTTGTTTGTCCTGTAACCCATAACACTTCGCCGTGAGTATATTATGGCAAATGAAAGGATATTTTTGATCAGCCCAGCGTGATAACGACGCGTTATATGAAGAAAACGAGTGCCAAACATGCGAACTAATTTATTGCTATTATAATATCCACAAGAACATTCATCTAGCTAAAATTCATCAATTTTTTTTTCTCACACCACATGTTTGCAATGACATAATAATTGAACGGCAAGATGTAGTACAGATGTTTAAACATTTGTTCTGAAATATACAGTAATGTGTGTTTTTGAATGTGAATAGTATTATAATTTTTTCTTATAAGTCCAACATACAGCCTTTTTATAATATCATTACGTTTTTCATAAAATAATTTATACATTATATTGATAAATAATCTTTTTGAATTTATACTCGTAATATACGATAGTGTATCATCTAACATACATATACACCACACACACACACACACACACATATATATATATATATATATATATATATTACATATAAATATTACAATATACGTTACAATATATATCTTTATATATGTAATTCTACTGAACGTGTGTATGTAGTTGAACTCTTCCTTAGCGGCTGGACCAATTTGAATGAAGTTAGATTGAACCAATTAAATTTAGAACCAAGTTAAGTTTAGAGAAAATAAAAATGTATTAAAGGTGTACTAAAAATATAACATAAAAATAATAATAATACACATTATTGTTATATTTTTAATTTTGTTTTTATATTGACTGGTGCTGCAATCGGTTTCTAGGTTATTTATCTATACTGCAACTAAACGGCTGGATGGACTTGAATGAATTTTTGTGTATGCGTTCATTCATTCATTTATTAATTAATTTAAGTTCATTCAAAGCAACGCAAATGTTTCTTCTTGCGTTTATTGTTGGTTAATGTTCCTGGACCGACGTCCTTCCAATACTTGTGAACAGTCAATGGCATTTTGTACGACACATATCATGATATGCGTGTCGCAAATAACATAAATGACAACCATTGGGATATTATACTTGTAGATGCAGCATTGAGTTCCTCTCAAATTCGCCAATTATTCGTCATATTATTGACGACATGTTTTCCATGTTAAGCTTCTGTCCTCTAGGACAAATATAAAGATTCCATGAGCGATGACATTCTGAATCGCATTCGGATCGCTGATCAAGATCCTAATATCGATTTTCGCCAGAAATGTATAATGAGGCGCTAATAAAGATTGAAGATATTTATATTTTGACTTCGAATATGCCACTCATTTATTTTGGTATGCCCTCACCTAACCGTCCAGCAACAGACATCATTAACAGCGAGATTCAACGCGAACAACAGTTCGATACGGTATCTTTAACTACTTTCGTTAAAAATATTGAGCAACTACTCAACAATAAACAAAATAATGTATACGATCGAATTAGTTTGTCAATTGCAGCAGAACAAGGTGGATTATTTTCTTAGACGCACCAGGTGGTACTGGAAAAACGTTTCTCATCTCAATAATACTTGCGTGCATTCGATCACAAAATCATATTGCGTTAGCAATTGCTCCATTAGGTATTGCAGACACTTTGCTCGATGGCGGATGGACTACACATTCAGCATTCAAATTGCCGTTGAATATTCACACAAATCCAGATGCAATGTTCAACATAAAAAAGCATTCCGGTATGGCTAAAGTTTTGCAAAAATGCAAAATTATTATCTGGGATGAATGCACTATGGCCCACAAGCATTCACTTGAAGCTCTCAATAGAAATATCTAAATAATAACACCAGGCTTTGCGGTAGTGCTTTACTGCTGCTGTCTGGTGATTTTAAACAGACATTACCGGTCATTCCACGTGCTACATATGCGGATGAAATTAACACATGTATAAAACAATAATATCTATGGCGAAATGTCAGTACATTACGTCTTAACACAAATATCGTGTTCAACTGTAAAACGATTTGTGGCACTTTCATTTTCCGAGCAAGTGCTCAACAAGGTAAATACGAAAGATGTTTTGATTGAAAGCATATTTCCAGATTTACAAGCTAATTATATTAATCATGCGTGGCTTCGTGAACGAGTTATTTTAGTCGCAAAAAATATCGATGTTAACGCTACTAACTTCAAAATATAACAGTAATTGTCCGGCAATAAGGTATTGTTCAAATCGATCGACACTGTAACCGATCCTGATGAAGCAGTTAACTAGGTATTCTGTTGAACTTTTCTTCGGAATTTAAATGTACCTAAGCTATGCAACGATACAAGATAAGTCAAAAAAAAAAAATTATGGGCAATGTTCTTGAAGCTACAATTTAGAACGGAAAATTTGTAGGTGAAGTTGTTCTCCTGCCACAAATCCTAATGATCCCTTCACTCACCCATTCCATTCGGACGTCTGCAATTTCCAATTCTTTCTGCGTTTGCCATGGCTATTAATAAGTCACAAGGTCAAACAATGTCAATTTGATGGTGGGATCTTGAAAATCCGGTCTTTTTACATGGCCAATTATATGTAGCGTGTTCTCGCGTTGGAAAACCGTCAAGTTTATTCATATATAGTCCTCAGGAATTGACAAAAAAAAATTGTTCATCAACTTTAATTAAGAGAAAGTTAAACAAACATTATTGATTACAACGAATTGTTTTTAGAAAAATTGATGTTATTTCAAAATAAAGAATAATAAAATTATTATATCATTTATCTTTCATTTCATACTTTGTTTAATATCCTCATCGCTTAAAATATCATGCAGGAGAACGTCTGTCGGGTCCGCTTATATATACATAACAACTATACATTGGTCATAGGTTAATAACGAAATAAACTTCTGCAACGAAGAATCCGATTAAAATATAGCTGAGTCGAAGAGTGCGGTCAACACTTAAATTATATACATTGGTACTCCATTGGCACCAGTGTTGGGAAATATCTAGATAAATTATCTAGATAAAAATTATTTATCTTTTATCTTATCTAGATAAATTTATACTCAGTTATCTTTATCTTCGTCTAGATAAAAATCTTGTTATCTATGAGTACTAATCTAGATAATTTATTTAAATGGAATAAAAATAAAATTTGAAAATTTAAAATATTTTTATATTTTCATTTTTACATTTTTCTGTACATCATATACCTATTACACAGATAATAACTGACAAGATGACAATCTTCTTATGAAGTTTATTTTTTAAAAAAAAACTCTTTATATTATATGTTTATTTTCAAAATGTTTGAAATTTGTTAAAAAAAGACAGAAATATATTGTTATTTTATTTTTTAAATCTAAGATTTTTTTATTATTAAGTTAGAGAATGATTTGTCATCTTCTTATGAAGTTTATTTCAAAAAAAAATATTTTATATTTTATGTTTATTAATGTTTGAAATGAGTTTAAAAAATGATATTTATTTCAAAATATTTTTAATTATGAATTTTTTTCTAATATCTGTAGGCTGTAGTATCCTGAATATTTTCAAAATCAAACATGAAATTATCTCATATTTATCTAGATAAAAATGTACTTATTTTTATCTTTATCTAGATAAAATTTAGAATAACTATCTTTATCTGTATCTAGATAAGAATTAGTATAGTCATCTTTATCTTTATCTAGATAAATTATTAGTTATCTATTCCCAACACTGATTGGCACTGATAGGTCATTGGATGTTTATACATATAATAAGCAAATACGATTTTAAAAGAGGTTTATTTCACGGAATTTTTCGATGTATAACTCTCGGCCAGATTTGAGAAAAATAAATGATAGACATGAGGTGTAATACTCAACATTGTCATTGATTTCAAAGAACTTATATACACACTAAAATTAAGCTACGTATATACATTTTGCTGCGAAACATGTTCAATGCTACAAGTAAAATAGTTGCATTATTGCAAATGTCATTTGACGCTATTCTAGTGGTAGATTTGCAAATATTTGGTATTTGTTATGTGCAAAAAATATTTATGTTTCCAACTTTGTGAACTTGTCATTAAATGTTATAATACTTGAATGCTTAAAAACAATTAATATTTTTTTTCAGGTTCAACCATAACAATTTTATTTACACGGGATCAGCTAGTTATTTTATAAAAATATAAAAAATATATTTAGAGTCAAATAAAAAGCCGTTATGGGTGTTGTATTTAATTTTATCAGAACGCACCAACTAATAATTGTAAATCGTTTCATCCAAAATTGTTTCTACAATTGAATAAAGCTTATCTTAATGAAAAAAAGAGGATGAAACAATGAAAGAAAGTAAGAATAAGTTCTATTAATTATAAAAAAAAAAAAAAAATAGATAATTTTTAAATTAGTGAGTGA
This sequence comes from Sipha maydis, assembly GCA_034509805.1. NCBI lineage: Eukaryota > Metazoa > Arthropoda > Insecta > Hemiptera > Aphididae > Sipha > Sipha maydis. The sequence continues at coordinate 55,575 of JASXSY010001396.1, forward strand.
TATTTTAATATCACATTAGACGCGTACGAGTTGGATTGCCAAAAAAATCACATACAGCTATGAAACGGTGACCTTATATCTGAGTACAACTTGATGAACGCTTCGCATTAAACGGAAAAATAAGAAACGTCCATTGTTTCTGAGAAGGACATTGCCCCATTAGCTAAGACATTTATAAATCAACAAAAGTCAAGATGAAAACGCGTTATCGATTGCGTAAAAAATTGAGCGATTTGTTTTCATGATAATTTAATTTAAAAATAAAAAATACAAAAGGTGTTATTGAAAAAATTTATTACATAGAATTTAAGTTGTATCTTAAGTGACGATATTAAATTTTAATACGTATTAAAGATAAGATGATTATCATAATTTACTTTTAATATATTTAGTTCAATAGTCTGGTGTATAAAATTACTAGAATTTATTGTATACATTCAAGTATTAAAAATGCTTAGAAAAGTATAGAATTTGTATTTAAATACGGGTAAAAGTAAATCAATTATATTAAACTTCTATCACTAAGTTATCTAATTAAATGTATATAATGACTTATACAATTATTATAGTTTATATATTTATAACTATGATTTAAGAAAATAAAAATTTTAAATTCTAATAAGCTTTGTCATGCATATACAATAATTACAATAGTTATTATTTAAAATTTGATACATTATAAGGAATTATTTTCATGAAATTCGAGGTTTACCTATTCAGTAAAATTCTGGAATAAGAGCCAACCACATAAAACCTAATATATAAAATTTTATTTTAGACCTTATATTGCATTAGTTTATATTTAATCATTTAGTTTAATTGTATTCAAGAAACGTAATCATCGCTAAAGGCCCAAAAATATAAGTACACATTGTGAGTTATTAACGGATGTAGTCGTCTTCATTGAACTGAAATATCATCGTTTAAATCAGTTTTGAAATTATTGTATATAAACATAGTTAACATATTATTTTTGCATTATGTACATAAATAATGTTGACTAGCATGGACTACATAATTTCCATAAAAAAAAAAAAATATTTTATTTATTTAGTGCACTTTAAATAGTAAAATATTACCCGCGCTGGCGGTATAATGAACGGTAATCGTTTAGACGGGTTTGACTTTAAAAACAACATTGAGCCACAGTTCTTATAACATAATTTAACTACTATGATGAAATAATTGAAGATTCCGCTTTAGAAAAATGTCAGGTTTAAATGTATAAACACTATAAAACGTACGAACTATAGTAATAATTTACATACTCGAATTGTGTATACTTCCACAGTGGATTTAAAAAGACGTATATTTTGAAAAATTAATTTTTTTTTAATTGTACGTATATTTAAACGAAGAGAACATTATAAAAAAAAGTATCTTCTTTAATTGCATTTTTTTTTTTAATCTTTGGGATTAAAATAAATATAAGAAACTAATTTATGTTTTAATAAAAACATTATTGTTTTTTAAACAAAAATAAAGAATAAACACGTATTCAGACCATGTAAAGTTTATGTCATCAAACTGGATTTTTTTAAAAAAAAAGAAAACGAATATAATAATTTAAAAATTGCACATATCAATATGTTATTTACAACGCAAAAATTATAAGACAACTTATTTTCATCACAAATAAAACTTAATGCTAATAATGTTATGCATTATGAACTTATTTAAATTAGTAAAAATTAAAAATTAAAATACATATACTTCTCATATATACGCACATATAAACGATAAACCATGTAGGTTTTCATTTCAAGGATCTGTTGTGTACAACACAGCCATAAAAATTGATATTTATGTAGACAGTGAACATAACTTTGGCTTGAATATATATAAACTATTAATATTTTCTATAAGTTCATTATGAATGGTCTCAGCAGACTTCCAAAATTAATCTGCTGTTTGGCAATTATATGTGGGACCTTGAATACTACAACGGACGAATAAAGCTGTTTCGTCGAAGAATATTATTAACTGCACCCGTAGTACTAATTAATAAAACTTATTTTTTGTAGTTGGAATAAATCTAATTAATAATAAATAATTTCATTAAAATAAAAAATGCAATTTTAAATATTTTATCGTATTTAATAATATCTACCCATCATTTTTTCTAGTATCGTAATATATAACCATAAGCTATCACAATTTGATGTATTTGTTTTAAATTCTATGAGTCAGTTTTTCCCACAGTGCAATTAGTGTTTAAATAATAACAACAAGTAAAACATATTAAACAGGTACAATGTAGATTAAAAAAGAAAAAAAAAGAAAACGTGTACAGTATAAATCTATTAGTTTACACGTTTGAACGTACGAATCGTAATAAATGTGTTATAAATGGAAATCATAATTTATTAAGGTATTACAGAAAGACTTTATTCGATTAACTGGTGCATTTAGGCTATAATTTTGAACACCCTGCATAATTATATGTATGTGCGTTTAGAAATATTGTACTTGGTTAGTCGAACACAGCACAGGATTGCCACACACTTTTTTTTATTATCCAACAATAATGAACTGCGTCTACTCACCGGTGCATTTATCAATAAGTGGAAACCGGACGAAGATGATGAAAACCACATAAGAGGTACGTTGGTATACACATATACGTATGTACTTAAAAGAATTTCAAACGTTTCATCACGTATACAGAGTTGGTGTAATTTATAAAAAAAAAAAAAAAATAAAAATAAAAATTATTTCGTATTGCGCAATCGACCGAGTAATATTACGTATTTAAGATTTTCGCAATCGACGGGAAGAAAAGGAAAACATTGCGTATCGGAACGAAACAAAAAAAAAAAAAAAAATGTCCGTTGGTACTACGTTAAACTACGTGCATCTTCTGGCTCGTGTTGCGTACGCGTTGATCGTCGTTTTTTTTTTTTTTGTTTTTTTCCGTCTTGAATTCGTCGCGCGCTGTCGAATCCACGATCATGCGTCGATCAACTCGCAGTTATAACTGCGTTATCGGTGTCTTTTTCCGTATCTCGGCAGTTATCAACCCGAAAGGTGTGAGGGACAGAAAAAAAAAAAAAAAAAATCAAAAAAAATCAGGTTAGTCGCGTAACGCGTTCGACGTTTTCAGACGTTTCAAAGGCGGCGGTCGTGCGCCGCGATGCAACGTGATACAATTACGATCGTGAGGGAGGGAGAGGGGAGGCGGCACACGCGTCTTACCGGCTGACCGTTGCGAATCGCCGCGCAACAGCAACGCGGTACGCGACGCGACGAAACGTAACTGATAATATTTGCGCGGTCGCGTACACGGTTGACTGAGGTTGGACGGCGGAAGAACGCGCGACGGAACCGGTTGTCCAGCGGGCGAACGTGTCGTCCGCGTTACCGGAACGAATCGTGTACGAAACGTATCGACGGGACGGACGAAGAGTGCGCGTGCGAGAAAGAGATCGAATGAGTGCGCGAGAGAGAGAGAGAGAGAAACGAGAAAAAGATTTCGCGCTGAAACAATAATTATGAACGCGAATACGTCGGTGCGTGGAAAAGCATCGTTTCGAGATCGCCTACGGTCCCCGACCGTGGGATCCGAGGCACGCGCGGTATGGCGAGCCCCGGAGGGTGTGCGCCGGAACGGGACGCGGGAGCGGAGGCAGGCGTCCGGGCGACCGGCGTGCCGTGCCTACACTCACGTGGGCGGAGGAGGATTTCTTGTGGGGCACGCACGCGCGTACACTTTAGCGTGGGTTTTCCAGCATCGCGAACGTTGGGAAGGAACCCGCCCGGCGGTAATTTTATTTGTTCGTATTTTGCGCGCCAACAGACACGGCGGAACCGAGGACGACACGCGGCCCGCCTCGTCGGCGTAAGAAAAAACGGAATCGAACGATTATCAAGAACGGCGCAATGTATTGCGCGTTGGAGCTCTTGGCTTTCGGCTACAGGTGACTGCGGCATCTGTTGGCTGTAGACCGTTCATCACCGTCCTCGTGTGTAAGTATGGACGCGTGGTGGAAAACATGACGAAACGGTAAAAACTTCAATACACTGCATTACACGCACTGTTTTCGCCCGTCAGCTGTTTCCTTCGTGCGTCATCTATTCCTGGTCGTGGTCACGGGTGTGGATACAATTTGATCTCATTGCCATCCGTCATCCGCGTGTTGGACGGTAGAGCATAGAGTAGTATGCCGTAAAAGACCAGACCCGCGGAAATCAAAAATTTGACTAGTGGTAGAACGTTCACCGTTCAGCATTATCCATTTGTTGGCGTTCAAAAACATACCAATGGTATCACATCCGTCATATTCATTCGATTAGACTCTCAGCAACTGATATTTGTTTCCGAGACTAAAAACTATCCTCATAGGTCAGAGTTTACATGACGTTAATATGATCATTAGCAATGCCACGGAGGAACTAAAAACTATAACTTATAAAGATGTTTTCGTAAACGTAAAGTAGCAAAACCATTGGAAACTACATGGAAATACACTGCTTCGAAGGCGATTAATTAAAAAACGATCGGTAACTCTTCAGTTAAATATGTACTTTGGGTATTTATCGAACACTACTCGTATGTTAATTGATCGTTTAAGCCACATTCAAAACTATATGTATGGGTAAAAGGGTGTTCACTTAGCATATGGTATAGTAATTTAATTTTAATATTATAAATTGTAATTTAAAATTCTTGGAGCATCGAAGCAATTCATCCCTAGACAGCACACAGTATACGTATAGCGAGGATCGTATATTCGATTGTGAAGTAAATTTTAATCGTCAGAATCTCGGTAAATCTAAATAAATGTTGTGCTTCGCATATGCGGTTAACATCTAATTCCGTACTCATACAAGTTTACACAAACCTACACAATCGTCCAACGCTTTTTTGACAAACCTTCGTCTGGGAATCTAATTAAAATACTCGTAGATATATTTGATATAAAATAGGTAATTTACACAAGAACGGTTCTAACACTTGTTTTCGAAATGTAATCATGCAAAAAAAAAAAAAAAAACTTGTCAGATGGTATTCGTACACCGATTTTTAAACATTAAAATCGTATATTATTATAATTTATATCGTTTCAATACTTGGAACAGATTATTATGGACCATATTTTATCCGTGAATTAGGATCTTGGCAGTTTTTTTTTTTTTTAATGATAGAGCATATATAATTAAACTTATAAATAATAAGACTTGAAAGAATGTAGCCAAATGACAGGTCGACCTGTAAATGCCATCATAATGTGTAGTATATATTAATAAACGACAGAGAACCTAGATAATATGACTAATTGGATTTAATGAAATAATATCAAAATCCATATAATTAATAATTTACAATTAAAAAAATTTTGACTACTATCGTTTTAAGCGCTATTTACAGTATTTCTATAATAAAGCGGTAAAAAAATTAAAATATAAATAATATACAAATGTAAATACAAACGGTTCCAGTGCGGTCGTTGCGTTCAACACGAAAACACGTACGTTTTTCGCTCCGTTATCTCTGAGCACGCTCCTTTAATTATCTTTATCATGTTCATTATAACATTGCTCCTTTAATTAAAGAATTTCTCCACCTTCAAAAACATGTTTATCCAGCTCCCTGGTCAAAATGATTTTACATGTAATTCATTACCATCATTTTTGATTGTCCGCCCTCAAGGTCGTACATTTTTTAATATAATCGCAAAACACCTAATAGAAACCGATGCTTGTTTCCACACTTTCATGCCATCAATACATCGACCTTACTAGATCGTCATAAGAAACCTTCACCACTCGACCCTTATCTCATATTTGATACTCTCGACGAACTAGGTTACTCTGTTAGCTGCGTTGTAAATGTCACTGAAAAAGAACGCCCACTTCCACTCTTTTTCGTGGACCTCAAACCCAACCAAAACAACAAAAAAGTTGTAATTCTATCATCAATTTTGCACATTAAAATGAAAGTTGAATTACCAAACAAGACTAAGTGTGATCCTCTTCAGTGTAAAATCTGTCAAATTTACAAACAAACCACTAAATACTGCCATCGTCCCTTACGCTGTGTTAAATGTGAAGGAGACCACTCCTTAGAAATTTGTACCAAGGAAAAAAAGAGCCCAGCCACGTGTGCCGTTTTCGCGTTCGTTTCCACACCTCAAACTACAAAGGTTGTCCAAAATATAAAGCACTACTCAAACATCGCAAAATTACTCATTCAATTCGACGAAATCCGAACACTATACTCACGTTTAATATTCTAAAACCATCTCTTCTCCCTCCCAAAGTCTCCTACGCTTTTGTAACCGATCCTAATAATATTCCATTATCGAATAATTCCACTAATGATTACATTTTTTCCAAATTTATTTCAGTTCTCTTCTCACTAATTAATCCCCTCGTGTTTCTTCTTACAACCGTACTGCAAAATCAATCCATTCCATAGTTAATTTATTTCCTATCTTTTTAGCTTCATTACCAATTATGTCATATTCACCGATAATTATTTTTATTTATCTTATTTTACTATTATGTAAGCACTTTATTGTATATTATTATTATTATATATATATTATTTAATTGTAAGCACTTTATTATAATCGTTGAACTGTAATAGTGTTATACTAAAAACGAATAAAAAAAAAAAAAACGGTTATTACATGTATATTCAATAGTTATTAGTGTTACTATTATTATATAATATATTATTAGTATTATCATGGTTGGGTTAATACTTTATAAATATTGAACGAAATACGTTAAAAGCTTGTAGTGTAACATTGTAATAGTTAACATTTTTTATTTAAGTTATATTATATATTCAATGAATATAAATATAATCACGAAAAGACAATCAGTTCATGGACTAATATGTATGTTCTATAGATAAACAATACGTAGTTGAAAATCTTTAATGGGATCTAACGATGCAGATATACAGAGGCTACCTGGGGTCACACCATGTTATGGCAAGTTGACATAATTTATTGAAAAAAATTAAAAAAATGAATCGAACACATGGTGTTAATGAATATTCAAAATTACAACAGTAGAATTATAAACATTTACGAGCTGTTAAATTGTATGCACATATTGAACACATTGAATTATAGAATACCATTAAGTTATAATTTATCCAGCAGATTTTTTTTTAATTGTTGTTCATGAAATGGACTTCGATATAATACACTTAGAAACGAAAATAATTAAAAAAATTATATCTAAAGTAGAATATTTTTTTATTTTTTATTTATAAAGGTAATTTTTTTTAAAGTTCTCGACGACCGTAAAATGCTCGTATATTATTAGTTATAACCTGCACGCTCTCGTTTTTGGGCGCAAAGATGTCGGTATGAAAACGAACAAATAAAACGTGTTTTATGTACAATTCCGTGTTTTAGTATGCAGGTTTGGCCAGTTTAAACCGCTCGAAGCTTGCGTAAATGTACTACTACTGCAACTGATGTCAGAGTGAATTAAAAATAGGCATTTTTGCGTGTGCGTTGCTTGCCTTGGGTAAGCATCTGTTAATTTTTATTTTTCGAACTACGTATGTTGACGGGTGAATTGTTTGCTTCAAAATATGTATAACCGTTAAGGTGGTCTCCTAATCGATGTATACAATAATTATTGACTTAATATGCTATCCGAAAGCTACACTACATTTTGGAATGAAAATAAAAACCTTCTAATATCAATATTATTTCGTAAGTCATATAAGCAGACGTAACACGAGGTTATTAACTGATTTAAGTTAGACTGAAGTTGAGAACGCTGTTGGTTAAGTTAAATTCCCATGAGTTGCTATTTCAATAACAATAATAAATAAGATAATAGCCTAATATACCCATACGCTTATGTCTCAGACTTAATATAATTAATTATATGATAATAGTATATGATAATATATGATAATAGTTTTTTTAGTTACCTTTGACAAAACTACCGCTGATATACGTCATATAAAATACACACTAAACAACTATCGATGCATTATAATATTATCGAATGCACTTTTAAATAAATCGAAGAATAAATACAGCAAAATCAATATACGTCAGTTATTGACCAATAGTTCACCAAAGTTTAATTTTATTTATTGTAAAATGTTTAATTCTGTTCTAAATAAAGCAATGACTCAAGTTTAAAGTCATAAAATAAAACTTATGAGAGAATATACAATTCATTTTGATAATTAACTCGGAGGTCATTCCAATATAATTATATTATACGATTATATACTTACCGGTAATTGATAAACGACGTAATAATCAAGTACATATTCTTAATACATCAAAACTATAGTTCCTCCATGTATAATATTGTAACTATAAAAAAATTTAATGTACCTAATTGTAATTTAATTACACAAATATTTGATTAATCTTATTTTAATTCGACTGATCGATAATTTGTTCGTCGGTAGAAAAAAATAAAAACGAATATTAATTATAAATCTTGGCAACTTTTCAAAATTGACAAGACCATAAAAAGGTCGAAGTAATAAAGCAATACGAGTATAAATTAGATAACACTGTTATTCATGGTTAATAAATATAATCATTGACGAATATAAAATTGAAATGGACAATAGAACTGATAGGAGAGGCGGTTACACTTTGAGAATATATGACGACAAGCAATTTAAAACAAAACTGTTTCCGTATGTGTATTATTTACTGCATAGGCATATTTTCTATTATGCAGTATAGGACATGCAGTCAACACATTTTTAACTTACAAATGTTTTTTTTTTACATTATTGTCGGAAGAATAAAAAAATAAAATAAAATTATAAATGAAAATTTTATACTTGGTTTGTTTTTATTTACTAAAAACTAACAATGATATTATTGAAACAAGTGAATGTAGGCATACTGTAATTATTTATATATTTAATTTTTCAATATATAAATTTTGTTAAATGGAAATTCTAAGTCGAAGTATTAGACTGTATAAAATACAGTTTTTAAAGAAAAATCTAACTGTGAATTGACCAAGAACTAATGTTTTTGAATTATTTTTCATTACATGCATTTAGTTATACCTATTTGAATATATTTTTTGTGAATCATGTACTTATGTTGAGTAATCTAAAAGAAAACTAAACATTTAATGCTAAACTTAAAAACTAAATGTTTGATTAGTTTAAACTAATTAAGATGTTTAAAGAATGAGTATATATAATAAATCATAATTTTTAACACTTCACACTTCATTTAAAGTCAATACAAGAATTTTATGAGATTTACGAGTTTAAGATATAAACCGACATTAAATAGTTATTAATGAATTTGAAATTTTGGTCTAAATGAACTGGTTGAATTATAAAATGCCACAATCTATAATACAAATATGTTATCGTTTACCGTTTTTTTGTAGTAATAGTATTGTTAATCCTTAGGCCGTATATCACTTATATTAGAACCAATAACAGTAATCAGAACTAATATAATTAAAACTTTTTAAAGAAAGCAAATTATAATTTTTTTTAAAGTAATTGTTTAAATGTCAGATACTATTTATATACTCAAATATTTATAACAGTATATTTTTATTTCTTTCTGAAAAAAATAAAAAATTATATATTTGATTCAAGGACACTCACAAATTGTCGTAGTGGGGGGAGAGAATAAATTTAGTGATAATTATAAATGTGATTTGTATTGTAGACATGTGAGATGTGTTATGTTACAATCAGAAGTGATACACAAATTTATTTTACAAAAATATTGCGATTTTTACCAGTTAAAAAACCACATTAAAAGTGTTTAGGCCTGTGAAACAAAGATATTATTTATTTAGACTAATTCCTTTTTTCCTGGAATGTAGTTATGGTTACTGTAAACTTATAATTTTGATAGTTAATAAAGAAGATGAACGGAACAAATTCGACGAAGAAACCGAAATAACATAGATAATCGTATTCAACTAGGGTCAAAACGTCATCGATCAAACGCCAAAACGCATAAAGCGTAGACAAAAGAATTGTCATAGAAATACAATATAAAACAAATATTACGTGTACTATATATAGTAAAAATCACTTCAACGTGCATCACAACGGCACGGATATCACGATTACCATAATTAAACGATTTTCAATTGTAAAGGACTAAAATAAGATAATATCCATGATTACGTAATCGAATAACACATTGAACTTAAAATCAAAATGTTCACGAGTAAAGATTCACTTGAAATGGAAAAATCCACTATTCGCAACGATTCTTCAGAATTAGTTTTTCGTTTTCGAAATAAAATATAATGTTCACGCGTACTGCACAGTAGTAGTAATAAAATATTATTGTTATTATTATTATTATTATTATTATTAGTAGTAGTAGTAGTAGTAGTAGAAGTAGTGTGGTACAATTAATAGTGTTCTTATTGTTAGTAATACACCGAAATACTATTATTACTATTGTTATAATTAAACATAAGAAAAAACTCAATTTCAAAAGCTATAGAGTTGTATCAATTGTAGTATCTATAGATAAAGTAACAGCAGTAGTAAACGCGACTAGACCATGTTTTTAGGATTTGTCCAATAAATACTGCGATGTAAGAAAGTCTCCACAGACAGATTTTAAACGAAAATCAGAAAATAATGTCAAAACATTTGAAGTTAAGATTAAAATAAATCAAAAACACCATACATTTTGTTGAAGACGATAGAACTTTAGTTGCTTAGTTGCTTTATATTTCGCCATAAAATGTCAACGGGATCTGAGAGATGTGCGATCCTCTAACATACGATTTAGACACGTCCCTGCATGGTGTGCCGTCCATAAGCAGGAATATTATTATCATCGTTATTGGTGACGCAGAATGAGCATTAGTATTGAGCTTTGGCGGTAGGAAGATATTGTAGTGTACAGTAGCACTGGAGGCACCATAACGACACAGTACCTGTGAACCCTGGACGATCTCTTGGTCGCGGAGTGCTGACGGGACAGCTGCCACGCGCCGGCCACCATCATCTCCCTTTCGGTCACGGCCGAACAGCTCCTCCTGGCCGGCGCCGCGCGCCTCCTCGCGCCGGACTGCTGCTGCAAAGACACCGCGGCCGTATCCGTGGCCGCCGTGGTCGCTGTCATCGTGGACCGCCGTCTCCGTCGATCGCACAGCTGTTCGCAGCCGTGGCCACCGCTGTCGTCGTCGCCGTCGTCCATGGAACGCGCGCTTCGCGTCGTAGTCGCCACCGTCGTCGTCGTCGTCGTCGTCGTACGGTCACTGCGCACGATCGGTGCCGCGGTCCATCGGAGTGGTCACTCGGAACGCGGTTTCGACCACTGCGGCGGCTAAGGTCCGCTGGTCAAGGGTGTCCGCAACAAACCGGCGGACGGTGATCACGACGGGGACGCCGCAGCTGGCCGAGTTACGTAGCGATGCCGGCCGGTTGAAGTTGTCGCATTCGCCGCAGTTACGTCCCCGGCCGTCGTCGCGGACGCGGGCACACGGCTGAAACGGTCGACACGATATTACACCACGAGTGCGCAAGGGGGCCCAGCGAATGGGACGGAGAGAGAGAGACGGAGAGAAGCGCACACGTACGGCACACGTGCGCGCGGTGGAACCCGTCTGCGCGCAGAGTTCGAGAGATTACGTCGTCGGCGGAAATCGGCACGCCGCGGCCAGGGGAGAAAGGCGGTTTCTCGCGGTTGACCCCGTTGACCGGTTTTCGTTGTTACTACTACAACTTCTACTACTGCTTCTACCACCACCACTACTACTACTACTACTACTACTACTACTACTACAACTGTTTTTATTACAATTATAATTATCGTTATTTTTATTTATTTATTTTTCGTACGACGTGCACGACGCGTTTTCGATCGTTCCGTATTATGCGCTGCTCGTCCGTGCACGCGCGTGCGACGTCTCAGAACGGACTGTTCTCTAATCGCCACCGCGATAACCTCGTGACCGTCGTCCGCGAGCGTAATAATATTATTGTTGTTGTTGTTGTTGTTGTGTGTCGGTAACTGGTAGCTGTAAGGGGGGGGGGGGGGGGGAGTGGAAGTGGTGCCCGTGGCCCGTTAACGCGGAAAACGGCGAGAATAATAATGAAAATAATTATTATAATTGTTTCGTATTCGTCGGTCGCGCGCGTAAGAGGAGGCTTCGGGTGGTGCGTTAAAAAACCACATCCGATGCGTTCTGAACCGCATCCAAACGACCTATTTTTCTCTTCTTTTTAGCGATCCGCAAGCACATATGCGCAACACGTATGTGTTTATCGCTCGCACATATTCCAATGTTAACGTTCGCAGTCAATACGATATTGTCCCGGACTCGACGGAATTAAAATCGATCAGGGACGCGTCCGGTTGTTTCGGTTCGTTTTCGTTGTAAACACGATCCAAGTGCTCAGCGAGAACACTCATAAACACGTTAACAAGTGGTTTCTGTACAGCAGGTAGGCAGGTATAGTGGTGCGACTCACCGACCCCTTGAAACAATTGGTACTCCGTCGTGGATTCGCGTACCCGGTTAACTAGCTGTAACAGCGACGATCGCGCACACGACAGAAATTGTCAGCACGTCGATTTCACACTACATTTTATTCGTAAACAATGCGGAACGATGGGGTCACGGGAAATGGCGGGAAGAGGCCACGGGACGAGACGAACGGTAGAAACGTTACCGCCGAGACGGTGCGATAGAAACACGTGTCCGAAAGACAAGAAAATATAGGTAATATCAAAGGAAATAAAACGGAAAGTATATCGATGGGTTATTTTTATCCGCGTAAAAATAGATGAACACCGCGTCAGTTGAACGTGCACGCCGCGGTACAACAGACCATGTCGACGGTCACCGAACGTATTGAAAACCGCACGCAAAACCTTTCGCGCCGACCGAAAGGAACGCGTACGGTTTATTTATTTATTCGGACCGCGGGGACCGGGTCGGTTGTCGGGGCAGCGTTGCGAAAGGACGGGAAATCGCGGCGCGAGAGGCGCGTCGAAAGCGATCGATCTGCATAATAATAATAGTAACAACAACAGTACTACGAGAAGACGACTAGTGAGCGCCTAAGTGCGAACAAAAATCGTCACGGCGTGTGGCGGTGAACGCGGACGGACCGGCAGGGGGCGGTGCGCGAAAACGCGCGCCCGCTTTGGGAAGCGGTGGTGGTCGGACCACCGTGGATTTACACTCACCTGGAGCACGGCGGCCATGGATGGACGGATGCGTGGACGGCGGATGCTACGGTAACGTCATTGCCGCGGTATCGCGACGACGTTCCGTGTGCCGCGGTCGGCGCCGAAACCGGTGCGCCGGTGGACGCGGCCCCGTTCCGTGCCTTCGCCGGCGGTGCGCGCGGGCGCAATGCGCGGGCGCGGCGCGACACGTGCGATCGGGACAGCCGTCGTCCGGGCGTCGGCGCGGTTTTTTCGGAACGCCGGTGCTGTCCGACCCGCGGGCGGGATGGTGGGTGGGAGGCAAGGGGGGGGGGGGGTGGAACGGACGAACTTCGCCGCCGCGGCGACGGCCGCAACCGCGGATGACGGGACGCGCGTCGACGTGACAACGAACACGGCACGATCGCAACGACACGGCACGGGTGTATGTACGGCCGTCCGGACGTGGCTGACGATGGTCGACGACGCGTTAATTGTGCGCGTGCACGAGGAACGGAAACGAGCGAGGGAGTGGAGTGAGAAACGGCGATGACCAAAAGGTGCGGCGGGGCGACTGCTGGTCGACGGACTGCTGTTGCACACTACGGACGCTGCACGGCGCGGCGGCTGGTTCGTCGGTGATCTTTCACCGCCTCGGAACGTTCAACGCACGCGCACACGGCCGGCAGCATCACGATTGTGCAACGTAATTCCTCCCTCCCGCCATCCCGCCGCCTTTTCCGCTCTTCCACTTTTCCACCGGCGCGTCGGGTTCTCAAAATACTCTTCGCCGCCGGCGCGTAGGCGTGCGCATAATTACCGTATTCATTCGTTTCCCCTCCCGGTCCCTCCCCGCCGCCGTCACGAGCCCGTCGTACGCTGCCGATCCGGCGCGCAACAACGTGTTTCCTGCGCGTGGACGCGCCGCGGTGACGCGCTACGGCGACGGGACGCGCGCGCGCGCGCGTTTGAATTCCGATCGTCTGTGAGGACACCTGCGGTCAGTGGCGGCTCCCGAGGTTCACAATTAATTTTTAAGATACCTAACACGTAGGCGGGTAAAATATGATTAATTTTCTTATAGTTATGAGATAGCAACGTTGATTTTTTTTTTTCCAAGCTGAATAAGCTCTTCGTCACGGTAAAATAAAAATAAATTAGAAAAAAATAGCTTAATACGTATGAAACGTAAACACAACGTTTTTATTTTTTTTATTTTCACGGACGACGCGGTACGTGCGAACGATAAAAATAAGACCGGAGCACACATTGATTGTGCTCCAAACTATCATGCATTACTGACCGACGTGTGTACACATGTAGCTAATTTTTGTACGGCCATCAGGAGCACAACGAACGTGTGCTTCGCTAAACGAACCTACTTCTGAACACGAAAAGCTGCGAAAACTTTTTATTAGTTTCAGAGTATGTGCGTAACAACCAACTATCGTTTACTGCAGAAATCTAATAATTTTCTATGGAATTTTTTTGGTTGGTCTACGTGCTCCTGTGCATCATAGCACGAGCCGCCACTGCCTGTGATCGTTGTTGCTACGCGTTTGTCGCTGCGATTGCGATTCGCAAACATCGGTGTTTCAACGTACGTTTTTTAATCCGACCACGTGTGCACTCGTCAAAGTTTTCGGTTTTTCGATCTTGCTACTCGTCAACCGTTTCCCGTGACCGCGCGCTGCACAACGACAGCTCACCGGCACTCGCGAGCACGTCTCACGTGATCGTCGTCGGTTTAGCAAAATACGTATAAATTTCATACAAACATCTAACATACAACTTCAATCATAAATTATTCAGATAGTCGACTTTGTTTCGAGCATTTATTTATTTTTTATTCATATTCAAAATTCACGAGTTTTATAATGCTGAAGACGATGTTTTGCGATGATCGTACGCTAAGCGATGGTTTATGTTAACTCCGTTTTTGTATGTGTGCACTTTTTCCTTCCCCCCCCCCCCCCACTAGTTTACATCATTATTCAGTATTCTTTTTATCTCCATTCCATTATTTTTCCTATTATTCAGACTTTGCTACATAATTCATTGTATTCGTGGAACAATAAATAATGTAACGTTAGTCGACTACAGACGCACCTAGGATTTTTTTTCGGAGCGGCTTGAAGTTGTTTCTCCGACACTCATTTTTTTAAACAATTTTTTTATGTAATAGATCATTACCAAATGGAAAGGCAAAAGAAAAAAATTCGAATTAGATTATTTTTAGTGAGAAAATATATTTTTTTAAACAACATTATATTTTCTCACTAAAAATAATCTAATTCGAATTTTTTTCTTTTGCCTTTCCATTTGGTAATGATCTATTACACTTACGTAAAGACTGTGTAATGTACGTAAATCGATATACATTAATTATTCAACAGTAATAGTTTTGATGTGGGTGAAGGATGGTTAAATTCGCCAGATATTATTCTAGATGCGTAACAGAATTAATGAACATAATATTATAATAAGCGATTTGTAAAAATAAAATAATAAAAATAATGAAATAGTAAATAAGTCACTGAGAGGATTGGACGACAAGATTTGCATCACTTATGCAAGAGAATTTATAAAAGTAAATAAATTCAATATTAAGTACCTACATTTCGTCCCGAAATGAATATCTCGTCTTTATGTATGAAATATATTATACTTCAATGTATAATCTGAACTTTGATGTGAAAGTTAGCAGATTAAATACAATTTTCAGACATTATATTGTAATTATATAACACAAATGCATTCGAGTTTTAATGTTAATATGCATATAATATACTAAAATGTGTACTTATTTACATTATTATTTTAAATATAAAATGAAAACAAGATTTAGAAAAATTGTACTAACAAACGAATTAAAAACCGATAAATCTCTACTTTGAATGTAACACTACTGATATACGAAATGATGAATTCGTCAATGGGGTTGATCTACAGTAAATAAGAATTAGAGATTTGGAGATATAATATTTTTGATTTTTATATTTTATTCATTATCAATACATAATATACACCTACTCGTATTCTTATAGATATTTATTATATTAACTTTCACTTATGATAATTTTTCGCCGGGATGATTTATCATTGCTTTTAATTTTATATAAGTAATACGTATATTGACAAAAAAAAAAAACTCCGACATAGTGCCTTACATTTTTTTGTCTATTTCACTCAACCTACATACAACAGTTTTTTAAATGACCCAAACAAGTTCATTTTCTTTTGTACATAATAATTCACAAGACGTTAAAATACTTTTAACCATATTGTTTATATTTTGAATAAAATGTATCCTACAATTCGAAAAATTAAATTTCCAACAATCGTTTTATTTCTGCGATTCCAAAGCCACATACACAAACGTATTAAAAATACTAGGTGCATACGTTAGCATGTTATTCACATTCATCGTACGATTATATACGCGTATATGAAATATTAATGATAAACGTATCATTTGTTTCGTTTCCGTTATATTTCGTTCCTTGCTCTAAAGTAATATTTGCTTAATTTTTTTTATTTTATTTAGTTCCTAAGACACAAGTGCAACGCCCGGAAACACGTGACAAAATTAGATATCTCATAATTCAATAAATATAACAATATTAAGCGCTCCAGAGCTGCAAACCATCCAATGCAGCGTAATAATAATAAGTATGCACTGGACGTTCAATTGCGAGTTTTTCGCATGAACATTTGAAAATATTGACGATAAATAACAATGATATATTATTGTTACGCTATAACTACTCGAGTGTACATAATATAACCGCACGCATACATTTACGTCGTATCTAATTCGAAAAACCGGACAATTTTGTCCTCGCACGTATATACTCGTGTCTTTAGTTATAATATTTAATATTATAATATATGGTACGTGAACAATCGTTAATATTTGCCACAATGTCGTTAATGGTGAAACTATCACTGTGTTATATAATTAGTGGATGATTATGCGTTATAAAACATAAATCGGGTAAAATAAATTATAAAAAGAAAATAGAACGATTTTTATTGTACTTATTATGCTGGTGTAATCACATATAAAAAATAATCGGTAAAGCTCATAATATTACGATATGTAAATAAATATTTACGCTCGTATAATTATTAGTTAATTACATTAATTTAAATGTGAATTGTGTAATTTTAATACTTGTATTAGTTTCATCGCCATTTTAGATTTTTAGTGAAACGAGGTGATATTTTTGTTCTAAAATTAAGTATTATTATTTTTAAACACTTTTAAGACTAAAACTCATCATAAAAATTCTTATAAATAATGTTATCTCAATAAATTGATAATTTCCTGTTTTACTACGAAATTTTTTCTATGAGAAATAAAAACTAAAAAACAGTGATAGAGTATTATATGTTTCGTTGAGTAAACGTTTTTAATATTTCTTTTGGTACAATATGCAATATTGTGTTTTATGGCTTGATAGTCGTGTGCATAAATTATGTATATATTAATAATATTAAAAACAAAAAATTGGGAATTTTACAGCTTGTACCAGAAGTTATACCCACTATTTCGTACACCACTGTAAATATGTACACTCTGCATGATCAACACCATGTGTAAGTATTCTGTATGATTTTACTATAACAGGTTGTTGAATGTATTTCAAAATAGTATTACAGTACCAATGTTTTAACTGTATGATAAATGAATTAACTGTTTCACGTATAAATATTTTATGTATAGGTACCTAAACATAAGGGGGAAAAGACAACGAGAAAAGATTTACGCTCCCTCTTGCATACAGTTTATGTTCTATGTGTTTATAAAGAATGTTATTTCATTAACTCAGTCAACTTGGCAGTTTGTAAAATACTTACCAAACCGCATTTGTAAGAAATAAATTACTCGATAGCAATAATATTGTCTGCATTAAAAATAATAACTGCAGATTAGATATT
This sequence comes from Sipha maydis, assembly GCA_034509805.1. Lineage (NCBI taxonomy): Eukaryota > Metazoa > Arthropoda > Insecta > Hemiptera > Aphididae > Sipha > Sipha maydis. The sequence continues at coordinate 73,625 of JASXSY010001396.1, forward strand.
TAAATAATTCGATGGATATTATTGAAAGTGAACCGCAATACAAACTTTTAAAAATGGATTATAAATTGTGTAGGCTTAGTAATGAATTCGTTTTCTTTTAAATTTTTTACCTTTAGATGATCTTATTCGTGTTGTATTAATAATTAAATTATTATTGAACACGTTATCATATTATTTTTGATATAGTAATTTCGTTTATATTTTTTTATTCTATAGTTTTTTCTTGCATTATTCGTCAATGATTATATTTTAATAATGACATAAATTCTGTGAAGCTTAAATAATTCATAATGAGTCATTGATAACTTATTTAAAAATCTATCATGACTCATTATTTTCTAGATTTAATTTTACAACGCGATGAGAATTAGAAATATGTAAGTAATTACTGTGTATACTGACATGTCATAGCTTATAATGCTGATGTTCCAGACCTGATTTGGGATAGTCGATCTACTTTCTTTTTGAAAACATTTAAAACATAATGCTTAGCTAAATGTAAAAATACTATGACGGACGTTTACAATATGAAATTGTTTTTATGATAAAATAATTAATTCGAAGTTATTTTATTTACGACCGAGTAATATATTATGTGTTTAGCTATTTTAAATACTTAGAAAAATTGTTTTTTACTTCTTCGAACAACGATCATTGTAGTTCGTAGAAGTCATTACTTTATCTATTCTTTTCGTCTATACGTAGAAAACTTGAGTCTTGAGGTCTTTATTTAATAATTACAAATATTAGTTAAATAACTGGAAAAACTGAAATAATTTATGTCTGTATTTATCAAGGCTGGGCATTAACGAGATAAAAAGTTTAAGTTAAGTTTGAAAGTTAATTTTATTTTAACTTTTTAACTTAACTATTTACATTTGGATGTTCATAACTTAACTATTAACTTACTAAATTCATTTTTAAATAACGTGAAACAACGAATTTATTTTTCATTTTAAAATATAAGTAACATTTCACTATTTCAGTCACTTTCATGTCAAAAAATATTTTTTATTGTAAATTTATTAGAGTTAAAAATGTTATTTTTCCAATCACTTTGTATTCTAAGACCCTCCTCACACGGATATACTCAAAAGAAACTGTAAGGCCGCGAACACACTGTCCGGTTTTTGTCCGGTTTCAACCGCAGCGGTAATATATCATCCTGGTCGACCGGACGCCTTTTTTCGACCACACTACTCCTATTTATATCCCGCTAAAACATAAAATTGTTTGTTTCCCTCAGCAATTTTAGGTTATTAGTTATTACATCAGTCCTATCATTTATTTTCACGTGGTGTGTACATTTTATATGTAATTTCTGAAATTTAAAATGTAAAAATTGAAGATTTTAATAGTGCTGTGGTTAGCAGACGAAGCCGGCCTATTAGACGAGCCATCGGAGAGGAAGTATTGGGTTCACCCATTAATTGAAAATCGCATTATTGTTGTGAATGCATTCGATGAATTTATCAATATCAAGCATTTTTAAAATGTATTTAAAACATAGACTACAGAGGTAAAAATTAAAAAATAATTTTTAACAGGCATGTAATGATGCAACTCGTCCGGTCGCGTACGTCAGTGTGGACGACTCGATGCAAATACATATGTTTTGATGGAATTCCGGTTGTCCGGGCAATCCCTACAGCCGCAACACGATGCGGTTTATTTTTGAACCGGACGGCCGCAGCGTTTATTTTAGGATAGTGTAGTCGGTCTAATTCAAAACAATGTATTTCGATCGAACCGGACAACCGAATGATTTCTACCGCTGCGGTTAAAACCGGACAGCGTGTTCGCGCACTAATCGCCTAGTTACTAGGAGACTGGGCGACTAGGCAACTGCGCATGTGTATCTGAATGGCGTCGTTCAGACGGCGCTACTAAAGTCGCCGCGACTTATAAACTGACGCGACTAGTCAAATGGCGACTAGACAATTTATGTACGTTGTCTACGTACATCACCCCAGCCCAACCTTATTGGAATTTTTGAAAATTTACTTCGCCAAGATTTAGAATGTAATTTGTATGAATTTGTACGACCGTTTTCAGAATTTGTACGATCTTAGTTTTTCCGTTATCGAACAAAAACCATCGGTCGGGCTGGAGTGACGTCATTTCAGTTGGGGGGGGGGGTCATTCGCGGAGAGAAGTCGGTGTACAAAGCATAGGAATTCTATAGAAATTCTAGGAAGTCTGTGGATGTCTATGATTTCTAAAGTCTAGGAATTCCTAATGAAGTTTTGGAATTCTTAAGAATCTTGAACACCCGACCAAACATTATTTACTCAATATCCTATACATATACATACAAAATTAAAAACGTGTTTATTAAACAAAGAAATTCAACTAATAATTGGAAAACATACTGCCACAGTTGACCATTTACGTATAATAATTTCTACAGAAACAAAATATCAGCATAAATTGATTGCATTTGATTTAAAAGCTACAATAAATACAGGGTGATTCACCAAGCATAAAACACTCATTATCTCAAAAACTATTTAATTTTTCTATTTTTTTTTTTTCAAAAATTTAAATCTACGTTGTTCTTGAATTATATAATTGTTTAATATTTTTCACCCTTATATTTATTGGTAAACCACTATCATCTTTTGTTTTTTAAATGGCAACATATACTAAAAATGTCATAATTTAGTAAAGCTTTTTTTCCTATGAATTATTACGTTTAGATTTTCATTTTTTGTTAATTCGTTAACGAGATAGAGCTTTTTAAAGTTGGGTGGTTTTAGGAGGTATTTGTATTAAAATGTGTAATAATTATTGAGTACACCAAGCCGCAGTAATATTTTTTTTATATATTATTTTATTTACATAGGTGATCACGAACCTGCCATAATCCCAACTGGACATGCTTCAGAAATGCTGGACAGCTGCAGAACTTGCCGTTTCATTTCCATAACCAAAAATGGGTACCAACAAACATGTTCTTAATTTTGTATGTATATGTATAGGGTATTGAATAAATAATGTTTGTTCGGGTGTTCAAGATTCTTAAGAATTCCAAGATATCCTAATTTCTAGACTTCCTTTAGAAATCATAGACATCCATAGACTTCCTAGAATTTCTATAGAATTCCTATGCTTTGTACACCGGCTTCCCTCCGCGAATGACCCCCCCCCCCCCCGAACTAAGATGACGTCACTCAAGCTCGACCTATGCTTTTTGTTCGATAACGGAAAAACTAAGATCGTACAAATTCTGAAATCGGTCGTACAAATTCATACTGAATCATGGTAAATTTTCAAAAGTTCCAATAAGGTTGGGCTGGGGTGATGTACGTGACTAGACATACTGATCTCCTCGCTACTTTGGTTGATCGAATTGCTAGGTGATTTTTATTTCGTGTATAATAAAATAATTTATTATAAAATGTGTACAACAAAGGTAAGTTTATTCTCTCATTCTCTAGAATGCAAGAAATCGGGAGTCACTTTCCTGTAATTCCTTAGCAGCAATAAATAGTCTGCAGTTAACATTTTTATTTCAATATAAGGATTCATCCAACATTTTCTTTAGCGTTTTTTTAGGTGGTGTTTATAGTAATGATAAAGAATAATTTCTTCGTCGCGACTCGAATCACTACTAGACATTATAAAAAATGTATTTATTTTAATTTATTTACTGTATAAATATCAATGTACACAAATAATACGAAAAACTGAACTGTACTGTCGAAATCTGTGTAGGATGACACTAATTTAAGAAACTAGTTACAAAAATTTAGTATACTGTGTGTGAAGATAACCGGCAACTGTAGTTGCCTAGTTACCCAGTTTCCTAGTACCTCGGCGATTGCAGTTTATTTTGAGTATCCCCGTTTGAGGAGGGCTTTAAGGAACAACGTGACTGATTTTAAGTATTTAATACTTTGTATCAATTTAATAAAATATTTTGTGATATCTTTTAGAAATTAAAAACTAATAAAATATATACTATATAGAAATACAGTATGTCGTATGAAGTATAAGCATTATAATCTATAATTTAGTTTTACGTTGGTAAGGAATAAAGTAAGCTAACGTACAAAAAGATAACAACTTTTTTTTAACTTGTTATTTTTTCATACGGTGACTTTTTACTAACTTTATTTTTAACTTGGTAAAAAGTTTAAAAAAAATATGCATTAATTTTTAATTTAACTAAATTAACCAACGATTTTATTAACTTTTAATTTTAAATTGTTTCTTATTGATGCATATTAACTTAACCTGAGTAAAAAAAAAAATCATTAACTTGCCCAGCCTTGGTATTTATATACTAAACATTTTTAAGTGACATGCACTTTTTGAACATGAAATATATTATAAAACTCACGGAGCTTATTAAACTTAATAAAAATAATTAGTTAAAAATATCTAAATTCAATATATACTATGAGTATTAGTATATACGTAGTAAACTTTCATGTCACACACCTCATTTTAGTCTTTCAGCAGCTGGCTTCAATGAAACTTGCATCGCGTAGTGATAATAGTCATACGATACAATATTTATAGTATTTTAAAATTTGTTTAAAATAATAGTTATATATTAAGTAAATATTTATTAATTTAGCTAAAAATAAATATATTTGTTGATGAATCACGATTTGTAGGCTAATTTTTATTCATAATCTATAATTTCAATGTTCATTAAACATTTTTACATTTTTGGCATTTCACATAATAGTAAATTCTTAGGGATTTCTTAGGATTATGTACGTATTAAATATTGGCTTGTTTACTCATACCAATGATTAATATACATAGTAATCAAACATTACGAAGTGTGACGAAACTAAGAACTATTTATTTAAAGTAACTAAACGCAAACATTATTTAATGCTTTCATATTTTTTCAATAGATTAATATATATTGATGAATGAATCAAAAGCATTTCACATTTCAATGCATAGAAAAATATCAATGTAGAACATAAATAATAATTATTTCAGTGGTCGTCGCTTATAGTGATAATTGTTTATATGAATTAGCCGCTTATAGCGATTAAAAGTATCAGATAGAGGAATAACAATTGTTAGTAGTGAATTTTATGCCGCCTATTGTATTCAGATTTTCGGTTACAGTGATCAAAAATAATTATATACATCAGAAACAAATACTAATATACATTATATTCTATATATATTAATCAAGTTACGTATCACTATTGAATATATTAGTATTTATAATCAATGGTTTCATGTACTATACTACGTCGAAAAACTTAAAACATAATTTCGGTCTTTAAACCAAAAAAAACCTGTGCACATCACTGAATTTTTCAAAAGAACCTAATAACGTATGTACTATTTTGACATGTCCATTTTACAATACAGTTATTACTTTGTACAAAACAAAATGTTTTAAAAAAATTACATAACACTTATTATTAATTATGTGTTTTCATAAAATAAACAATAAAATATAAAGGGCGTTATAATTCGTAGTCTAATGTATATCAATTAAATATAAAAGAAAACTCCTATTCCATTATTTTTTGACGACCACCATCCACTACTAGAGTTCTGTGAAAATACTAAGGATAGACATAGGTTTTTAGTGTTGAACATGGTTCTTTTAAAAATATGCACGAAATAAAAATAAAATAGATTTTCATAAAATTAATTTCTATGTTCAAATTAATAAAGCAATACATACTACTCGTATATTATATTAAATGATATTTAAATTTTGATGAGCTTAAAGAAACGTTAAAAAAGTCAAATTTCATGAACTATAATGAATTATCAAAACGTTTTGTTTCACTGCTGTACAAATGTTTTTATTATTGAAGATATTTTTTTTTTTTGTTTAAAAGTAATTTATAATTTATAATGCAAATTATAATTATTTTAAAATTAACAGATTTAATATTTATACATCTGAATATGCTACCTTGGTAATTCTGTGCACAATAGTGCATTTTACGAAACAATATAATTTATTTATCGTATGAATATTTATTATTTTACTTCAATTAAATAATTTTTCAAATATATTCTTAACTTGCAATCGCATCAAATTCATGAATATATAGTGTATTAATTAATATTGTTATAATTCTCTTTTACTAATTATTAATTACCAGATCTCGGAATATATAGCACATAAAACCATTAAAATAAGCGCTTTAAAAAACACATTATTATAACCACTTAAATAAGCGTTAAAAAAACTTAAATTTAAACAAAAATATACAATTAAAAAAAAAAAAATCTAAAATAGAAAAAATAAGCAAAAATTTCAAAATTTCTTTTTACATGATAAAGTACTAGATATATTTTGAAACTATGTTGAATATAAAATTAAAGATTACGAAAAATATTAAAAAAAAAAATGTAGTCCATATTATAATTTTTTAATTAAAAAATCAAAAAAAATAAATAAAAATAAATTTTTATATTATACAAAAAGTTTAACTTTGACTTTCGAGACATTTTGCATTATTTTGCATGTACAACATTTTTTATTTATTTTATTTTTCAAGGCATTTTATGAAAAATAAAATGTAAACGATATTTATAAATAATTAGAAAATCTGGGGGAGATCAATGGCCTACGTCATTGTTCATAATTAAGCAGAAATATACAAAAAAGCAAAAACAATCAGAAAAACTGAAAAAAAAGCATTTTTTTAAAAAATCATCAAAAAAGCAAAAAAAAAAAATAGCACTTACATATTTCATAATTTAACGTGTTATAACATTATATACACATCCATAACTCTCTGATACATTTTATGTCAAATAACAAAAAAAAGCAAATGCTATAAGTTGGTTCCCGTCCTTTTTCCCGAATCAAAATTTCCGAATGGCCTTTTTTCCGAAAGTTTTTTTATCCGACGGTCATTGTTAAAAATAAAAAACTAATATTATTGTAAAGTAATAAAAATATACTTTATTATTTTACTAAAATAGTATTTTATTTATAAAACATTTTAAGTTTATAGAAAATAAATATTAATCAATATAAATTATACTTAAATCAAAAATATATACATAAATTAAATAATTAAAGAAATACAAATCATACTCAAAGATAACACTTTATAAAACAATATTATGCGTGATTGCTCATAAAAATTGCAATTCTTCGAATGAATCAAAATCAGCTACATTGGACATAGTGCGCGTTAAAAAATACATAGGTACACTGGCTATATGATTAAAACTATATTATGAATATACTGAATAATATTTAGTATATTCATGTAGTATATTATACTATATGAATATACTATACTTGAACAATTTAGTGCTAATAATTTTAATATTCACCATCCGGAATGAAACATACCGTGCCAGTTAATAAATATGTTCTTTATATATACATTACCAGGGCTCGGGGCACAAAGCATTTGCTTATTTTTATTGTTTGACATAAACTATAGCAGAGAGTTATGGATATGTATGTCATGTTAAAACACGTTCAACTATGAAATTTGAAAAATGCTTCTTTTTGCTTTTTTCAACGATTTTTTTTAAAAAAAATGCTTATTTTCTGTTTTTCTGATTATTTTTGATTTTTTTTGCATGTTTCTGCTTAATTATAAACGATGAAGTAGGCCATTGACCTTTCCCAGATTTTTTGACTATTTATAAATATCGTTTACATTTTATTTTTCACAAAATGCTTTGGAAAATCCATAAACAATAAGGCAAAATGTCTCGAAAGTCAAAGTATTTTTTTTTTATAATATAAAGATTTATTTCTTTGTATCTCAAATTCTTATAATTGTCATGCTATAATATCGTAATGATAAAAGCAATAAGAAGAAAAAAAAATATTTATTTATTTTTGATTTTTTTATTAAAAAATTATAATATGAACTACATTTATTTGTTTTAATATATATTTTTTTAATCTTAAATTTTATATTCAAGACAGTTTCGAAATATGTCTAGTACTTAATTGTGTTCATGTAAAAAGAAAATTTAGAAAATGTTGCTTATTTTTTCTATTTTAGATCATTTTTTCTTTTTTAATTACATATTTTTGTTTAAATTTAAGTTTTTTAAATGCTTATTTGAGTGCTTTTAATGATGTTTTAAAGTACTTTTTAAAGCGCTTATTTTAATGATTTAAAGTGCTATAAGTCCCGAGTCTTGTACATTACCTATGCAAGTTAATTTTGTTAATATTGTGTTCTGACGATTTTTTTTTTTTTTGTTAACATTTTGTCGAACAATAACCGTCGGGAAAAAAGTATTCGGGAAAAAAGACATTCTGGAATTTCGATTCGGAAAAATACCGGTAACCGCTATAAGACCCGAGCCCTGATTATTACTGCTATACATTATGGTTTTCGAATTTTCAGATAAGAATATTCAGTTATAAATAATAATAATTTAAATTTATAAATAATATTGGGAATTAATTTAAATAATTACATTAAATGAAAATACTGATGGGTGGCTTCAGTATAATGTTGATAGAAAATAAACATTAGATGAACTCGGAAAATGTACTTAATTATAACTTTCCATTGTAATTCGTAAGGCATTTTGCAAATGTAGGGTGTTTATCGATGTTTATCAGCAGCTATTGTACTATTTATATCCTTATGCCATTGAAAATTATTGTAAATATCAGCCCTTTAATTTCATTGCATTTATTGTAACTATATGCTAATGATCGAATTAAGGAAAATAAATGTAGTAGCATTTTCTTAATTAAAAAAAATCGGAATTTTTTTAAAATATAAAAATAAATTGAGTGCATTTCACCTACATAAATCAGGGTATATTATAGTTGCTGAAAAGATAGTTAAGTAATTAAGTTTTTCTATATTCACCCCTCCTCCAAATTTTAACACCACTTAAAACTACGATTACCGAATAATATATTTTAAAATCTGAAGCATTGTAATAATATACATTTTCTAAAATATAAACCTATTTATATTTTTACTGATGTTAAATAAAAAAATAGTGTGATCATATGTTTAAAATTTGATTAAAATAATTAAATAGTGGATGATTTTTAAAAAATTACATAAGGCCTATTTCACACAGTCTATTTCTTTAACGGCAACGGAAACGGATTGGATAAAAATTTCCGTATATAATAGTAAAAATGGATAGTGTGAACGGATTGTATAAATAACTATGTGTCTTATCTACTCCGTTTTCTTTTTTTATCCGATCCGTTTCCGTTGCCGTTAAAGAAACGGACTGTGTGAAAGAGTTCGAAATCCTGCAGATTTTTGAGCTTAAAATTCTATATTCGAATTACGCAATGGATTAGCGTCGTAATGTTATGTTGACCACTAGTTACAACAGAAGGTCATTTAAGTTAGTCCATGATATTTAAGTTATATTTACATGTGCTTATGGCGTACCAATTAAAATTATTTTTTATTGTAATAAAAATAACTATGTAATAACGTACTAATATTAAATATTAAATGCATGTTAATTTATTTCTTATCCATATGGAATTTCCCTTGAAAATATTCCAATTTCGTATTATATATGTTCTAATACGTAATTTAATGAAATCATATTTTTTAATGTGTTCTTTGAAGAATTTATTTTTAAAACTTTTAAAGTATTTGATTAAAAACAATATATTTGTATATGTTTAAATTAAACTCTCTCTCCTGTGAATTAGCTATGCTTGAAACAAAAGTTGTTGGTCAATTATAATTACTTGATTGAGGATTCTCAAATTAAATTTAACAAATGTATGATTTTTAATTACGTTGTTTTTCAAAATATTAAATGAACGCAATTACAAACGTTTTAACAGCCATAAATGATGTTATGATATTACAACATATTGCATGTTATTGTGTAAATATAATTAAAATTATTTTTTTAGCAAATATACGGTTTGTAAATATATTTTACAACATTAAAATCACTGAAATATGCGTATTTAAATTAATATAAATTATGAGCAAAGTGAAAAAATAAAACAACACGGTGTCATGAGTATAATATTTTTCATTCAAATTTAAAAAAAATATATCGAACGTAAAACAACTTATAAAAATATATATTTTAATGGAAATGTGAACTTGCATTGCATTTTTAATACTTGAAAATTAATTTCATGAATAAACAATATAATTCAAGTATATTTGTTAATTAGGTGGTCTAGAATGAAAAAAGTAAATGTGATCGGCATTTTAGAATTTGCTGTTAATTTCAACAATTCCATTCATTTATATTTCAAGTCATAATACATAAATTTACTTGTTTTTTTTTTTTTAAATTATAAGTAAATACACTTAGAAAAATAAAAATTGATTTTTCAATTTATTACATATTATTTTTTTAATATTGAAAAAATGACTGATTAAATCGAATAATTGTTTAATTTAAGTAATTTTTGATAAAATTAAATAAACACACAAGTATTCAAAATTGCATTATACATTTACGACCAATAAAAAATCTTATTATATTTTATTAATCTTATGTATTTAATACATTTTATTTTAAAATACAAAAATTATAATTCTTTAAGTAAAAATTGAATTAAAATCATTCAATTTTTCTTTTCCTTCAAAACTAGAAATGATTATTTATTAAAATTACCTGGATTATTATTAGTGAAACACTAAATAGTAAAAATGTAAAATAGAAACCGACTCTTCATAATTTTTTTATTTTGTTAGTTTTAATTTTGTATTGACATTAAAAAGCTCATTAGAGTATTCAAAGAACACACTCAATTTTATAGAATAAAGATGACATAATATGTACTTTACTGCGAGTTATAATGTTTTCTAAATTTTGTAAATATTTGGTTTTTGTAAATTTTTTAACTATTCCATATTTTGTAATTAATAATTTTAAGTTCTTACTTGTACTGTATCTCTGTATTACAAACACGATTCCTAAAAACAAAATTAAAATATCAGAATAATTTTTCAAATAATTATCTGTAAAGTATATTATAATACTTAATTTGAGATTTATTTAAAATGTTTAATTTTAATACACAACAAATTATAGTGACGTAGAGTCAATAAATCTCCATACAAAAAATATGTTACTAAATTGAAATAATCAAGTTAATGAGTAAAGTGTTACTTACATATCGTTTAGAGCGTATTGTTTTTTTATTAATTGTTTATAAATTATTTTTTAGTAATTTTTTATTTTGTAGTTTTTTTAATAGAACTCAAACACAGTTTTGTAACTATATACTTTAAATATTTTGTAGGTATAAGAAATAGGGAAACATTGAAAATATCGATTAGAATGGTCAGTAGGGCCAACTTTTTCTACGAATAAAAAAAGAAAATTGTTATTACATTATTATAAAAACTTTAATACATTTTAAGTTATATATATATATATATAACTAGTATATATATATGTATTATTGCTCATAATTTTAATTTATACGAAAGTTTTAAAAAAAAAAATTTAAGTAAAAATCTATAAAATAAAGAAAATAATATTTATATCATTGAATCTATAACGTTAATATTATAGAAATTGAATCGGCAAAGAGTAAAGTCTAGAAGTTATATATGATTTAAAATTTTTCAATTTCTTATTAAATAGATAAATTATTCATTTTTTACTTATTATAATTTACAATTATAATCGTATACAAATGTCAGTCAAATAGAATTAAAATTCACATTATTATTGTTTGAAAATGGAATATGTACAAAAGTTGTCTATGAATAGTAGACGTTTTTTAGAAAAATGTTTTTAATTTTTGAAAAATGAATTATAACAAATAACATTTTTTATAAATTATTATCGATAGATGAAATAAATAAATGTATAATAATTAAAATTGATTTTATATGTTTTTATACTCATAGCAAATACAAAGCACATATGGCATATGGTGTTACATGAGAATTATAAACATTCAATACACATGAACAATTGAATCAATAATAATGACATTCCAACATATTTATTATTATTGCATTTTTTAATTTAGTCAATGATACAATTAAGTGACACTTCAGAAAATATAAGAATTTATGTATTACTAGAAAAATAATTAACGAAAGAATAATACCTAGTAAATAATAAAGTAAAAATACATAAGTTAATTATTGACCATTTCACATGATAGATCAAACATATCAATTGATAATAGGAATAAGATATTTTGCGACTTCTAACCCTTCTACTATATGTAAACAATATGCTATGGACATATAAACTTTGAATAATTTATGATTGGAACTCATTCGAAATATTCGTGTACAAAGAAAAGAAAAATTACAAGAAGAAAAAAAACAACAGAGCAACGGAGTATTCACTGAATTCATTTGAACGTGCATATAAGTTTCAATGATACATCGGAACGGAGAAATTGAAGAGAACATTATAATTTATAGAAAATAGTGTAAATAATATACGATATAGTATTATATAATAGATTCCTAAAGTTTTTTTTATTCATGTTTTCTTAAAAAAATTAAACAAATGTATCACGTTTCCAATGATAAAATAAAATAAAATGAGACATAGGTTATACGAATTATTAGATTCTATGTTATTCAAGTACTGAAATATTTAAATTTACCCGTCAAAGTGGTCTAAAAATAAAATTTGTATGCAATCTTGCCTTCTAAATCTCAAGGCGGTGTTCGTCAATTGCGCCGCATTTGGGACACTACCTGTATAGTATACATCTATTGCGCCGAAATAAAAAAGGTATATTAAAAAGGTATACATGTATTGTGCCGGTATAAAAAAGGTATATGTTTAATAGAAGAATTATACTGCACAATACTATAGTATACGGATTTATTTTATAAAACTACAATATTTGTCCACATTTTATTTTATCTTCAAATAATAAAATAATATAATATTAAATATTAATGGTTTTGAAATGTACCTATGATATAGATATACGATGTAAATATATTAGATCGCAAAACGTAAAGTCCTTAGTTTTAACAAAACGAAAAGTTGCAAAACCTATTTGTAAATTTATTATTAACCAAATGTATAAAAATGCTAATCTGTAAATCAATAAAAATAGTTTTAAACACGATTATATATTTAAGAATCGATCGGCGCAATTGATGTACACAATATTGGAATACTGATCGGCGCTATTGATGTATACCTTTTTCCCATCCCATAATTTTTCTTTCTTTACCTACGATTTTCGGCGCAGTTGATATATGCCCTCTCAGTGGACTGCGCACAGTTTGAGAACCGCTGTTATGTGGTTTATATCGACAAAATACACGAAAATAATACTATAAAATAAACGACGTGTCGTGCGTTCGTAAATATGAATAGTTGTTCAGAGGAATTAGTGTTATTTTTCAGGCACACTCGACAATTATTTACGAATCAATCATCGAGCATGTAGGATGAAATAATCAAGTTTGGACAAGTAAACTGAATTTTTTAAGTCGTTAAGTTACTATTCCACAGAATTATAAATTAAGCTTAAAATTAAAAGTTACTTTTCTTTTTTATAACTTATAAAATGTACTAGTTAAATAGAACAAACGTTACTTAACTTAGTAAAAAATAATTAGACTATTTTTAACTGAATAATATTTTGATATTTTAATAAGACTATTTTTGTAAACGTTATTTTAAACTTTTTTGAAAAGCAAGAAAATTTAATTTAACATATATATTCTAAATCTATGAAATTTTTATTCAGGAAAAAATTAACTTTGTTATTAAAAATTATTAATTTGTTAATTTAGAAGGGCTTAGAAAAAAAAAAAACGTTAAAATACTTTGTGAAAAGTAACTTAACTTTAAATTTTCAATTCGTTTAAAAAGCCTTGGGAATAATTCATTAAGAGTAGGTATTGAAATCGTAATGGTACATTTCAACTAGCACCGTGTGCGTTATTTGGTTAATTATGGTCGCGTTGTTGTTTTGATGGACAACGCATCATCGAATACGTGGTGGCCTTGCTCGAAACAAAAATAATAGCTTTAAGCTGGTTAAATTTTGTGCAGAGATGACAATCTCTTATTTCATCGTTGTTCATCGACTTGGCTGTGAATTTAATGTGATATAATACAACCAAAATGCATAGTACAAGTATTATCTCAAAACAAGCATTCGACATTTAAATGCAAGAGGAATCGATAACTTGATAGTAAAGTAGAAAACTTGCATTAAATAGATATAATTAACATAAGTATCGCTGCTATTGATCGTGCGTTCTATAATATGTTCAAAAATCCCTTATTGTAAAAAACAAATAGAATATAAAACTATAAAATTAATTATTTAATGTGATATTTATCAGAACCATCAATAATCCTGAAAAAAGTCAATAGTACCTAATTTTAAATCCTACTAATAAAATTTTAAATAAAAAATGTAATATTTAACATAATATTAAACAAAAATGTTTATGCACTAACGACTGATATTTGCACTACACAATTACTTATTTAGTATGATAAGAATTATAAAAACTCCCTAATTTTTATTTCTAAATAAAAGTGATGGCTTTACAAAATAATTTAATTAGAAGCTCTATTAATTTTTATTGTACAATTAATTTCAAACTTTTCACAAAAAGGATATAAAAATATACGGTAGTATTTTTACGTTAACAGAAAGTTTTTTTTTTAAATTATTTATTAGTAAGAGATTTCTTTGGTTTATAAAAAACATTTTCAGCACACATTTTTTACAATATATAATAGTCTAATGAAAATTTGACATTTTACATGTGAATTAAGCTAAAAGACGCACTATTTATATTAAAAAAATCAATCGGTAAGTGGAAATTATTTTTTTTGATCATTTGTGCGTTTTAAGTTTCATATAAGAATTAATGAACTCATGAGTTAAAATATGAGTGAAGCGTATTATATATTTTTTTAACTAATGCGCAATTTAAACGACGACATTTGTCTCTACGTCAAAATTGAAATAAATACTAACATATTATTACATTTAAAGATGATTACAACTTTGGTGATTTATGATTGATTTTTAATAACTTAAGCCTTCTATTCTATATAAATATTATTTTATAACTTTATATAATCCAACTACAGTAAATAACATATTTGTTTTAAGTTGTTATTCGGAAGTAGATATTTTACAATATTTAAAAGGTGTTTTAGATTCTGAGCAAAATGAGGAACATGTTTGCTTTATAATTATTTTTGTTATATTTTTATGTTTGTACCCAATCATTATTTGTATGAAACGATTGTAATACGGTAAAAATAAATTATTTTATCGTTGAATTACTTACATTATTATTTACGCATTTGAAGTAATTTATATATTAACTCGCATGATATTACAATTATCCTATTCATAATGATTCATAATTTAATTTATCTTAAGACAAACTTATTTTATGTGTTTTACGTTTCTATACCTACAACATTTTGACAAAAAAAAATAAATATGTATTATACTATATTTTCGAAGAGTAATAGAGAATACAATGCAAATAACCATTACTTTGCAGTTTGATATAGAAAATAGAAATAAACTAAAACAAAACTTAAATTAATGCACTGCTCAAAAGTGAACATCTCTAGGAGGATGCTTTTTTATCGTTTCTCGCTTAATTAATTGAAGGGGGACGATAAAATCTATGAATAAATGAAAGATGACTCCGTCCGGCTGCGACTCCCACCCAAATTTGAGCACTGTGTGAGAATTGCTTAAGAGTTATATAATTTATTCATTGAAAAATCGTAATCAATGATAAGTACTTTAAATTAAATTTTTTATGTATTCAAATAAAATTAATGTAAACAGTGAAAAAGATTAATTAAAATAAATTTTTATCACATATTTGAATGATAAAATGTAAACAATAATAAATTAACTTATATCTTATAATAGTAAATAGTTGATCTAATAATAGATTTAATTGTATCATGATAATATCATCATATTATCATGGTACCTACTAGTTTTATCATGGACTATATTTATTTCCATTTTGTTAGATACACTGTAATATTCAAATGCTGTGAATCATTAAGTCAATTTGTATAATTAGTTGCAAACTAATACACATCGGGCGCAATTTTATTGTAAGTAAAATTGTAGTTACAATAAAATTGCGCCCGATGTGTAAAATTGTAGTTTGGATATTTATATGAAAAGGTGCAACAAATGATTTTATAGAATTTCAAATGTTTGTTGAGATTCGTATAAAAGCGAGCTTTTTATAAATATTTAAGCCTTAGAAATAAAAGATCAAATCGCATACATTTGATTAAAAAAAAATTACTTGTTTTTTGTTTTAAATAATCTAAACAACTTGAAACATTAGAACTAGTGATGTAGTCACATAAAAATGTCTAGAGTCTAAGCAAACTGTAAGAAAAAGGGTGAGTGGGGTTAATTCCTAGTTAATAAATAATAAATAAATAATTCCTAGGTTGATTCCTAGTCTTCTCCCATTTTTTTGTCCATGAGAAATAAGATAAGCTAACAAAATAAAAATCATAACTTAAAATCAATAAAATATAAATTAAAACTTTTCTAGCGTCTTTCAAGAGCGTTACAGTTTTTTAAATTATATTTTCGTGCAATAAAATTTAAAAATATTTGTGTGAAATGTAAAAATAACAATAGTTCCTAATAAGCGTGATAACAAGGAAATATGTATGGTATTTTTGATTTTTTATTTTTATATTAAAAATGGTTGAAATTTGTTTAAATTGTTTATAGCTCTTAAGGTAGTATACGCTGGTCTAGTATATCCTACCTTAGCTAATTAGTATAGCTAATATACCCATATTCCAGTATGTTAAAAATGTGTATAAAATAAGTATATGCATCAACCAAAAAAATAAAGAAGTTGTTATGCGCCGTATAGTCGCGTATACGTTCCACTACACTATTGATTACAATATGCTGTAAACTATATTACAGATCATTCAGATCTTAGAATACTGTAAAATTCCATGGGTAAGTTAGTTTTGAATTAATTTTTCTAGTCATTGAACTTTTTATCACTTATTTTTTTATAAATTATATAAGGGACATTTATAAAAATCCTTTCTCTTTTTAAACTTCGTTTTTTTTTAGTTTTGTTAAGAATCAATATTTGTTGAAAATTTGATGTAAATTTATTTCTATAATATTTAGTTATCCAATTAGTATAAATAATAAATTATATAAATTATATTATGGACATACACATTTATATGCATTTTATAAGTGTCAATAATTCATTAATTTTTGTAAGTAACAAATTACTAACATATTATCTATTGTAGTGATCGCTTTGCAGAACACTGCGTACTCAGATTTAATTATTTAAACGACATAGCATGTTCAATATGAGCTCAAGACGTAATTGAGAAGGTAGGATAATAGTTTAACAAATTGAACATTGATAAAAATGTTAAATAAATATAGAATATTTTTACTAACACGTAAAACACAATTTAAACTTGTGAAATATTTAAAAAATAAAATATAAAAAACTAGTTAAAAACTGTGTCCTAAAAATTACTGCGCGTTTCAGAATAACGCTTCCTTTGATAGGCATTGATGAAACGTGTGTGTGGTAGTGTGTACGCAAGTAATTACTTCCTAACTTTTCCCCTAATTTTCTGGTTAATATTACGTACTCTACTTGTATTTAAATGAGTTCTAATAATGACGTAAAGTGGCGTGATATGTCCAAATGCGTGCTCAGGAATTTTGAATGGGAGGGGAGAGGTTAACTTTTTTAATACAATATTATAATCAGTATACATCAGGGTGGACTGAGACATTAAAGTTATGTATGAAGGGCCTGAGCTATAGCCTATTGGTAGAATCGATTTTATGAGAACCTTATCCCCTTTTAAACATGTATTATGCTTCAATTTTTTGTAATTTTCTATACTAATCTATATATATTTATAAATGGACAAATACATTTTTAAGTGCTTTAATACATTTTAAATTACTCAATAAAAACAATACTCGAGAGTTAATAGATATAAATAAATATAATATACTAGTGGGTGTCATGCTATAGGTAACTATGTTATTTTAAGTAGAAATGATTCTAATAATATAGTTCTATATTACTATAAAAAAAAAGAACCGGATGGGCCTCGCTCTGCTGTACACTTGGGGGTGGAGTGCGACTCTTCATAGGATAGGTCATTATAATGGATTTGTTAAATTTGAATTCAATGATAGGTATCATTGTATTCGAAAAACGATTCTGAACGGAGATGATATGTTTGTCTAGAATATAATACAATGTTATTTATAAATATTGTATAATTATATTTTATTATTAAACGAAAAATTTAGAAAAACCGAAAATTTAAATTGTCTATAAATAAGTCAAAATATGTCAAAATACTTTGAAATTTTAACCATGTATAGAAAACGTCAGTATAAAGATTTAATGATAATTTCAAGTTGTTGCAGTTTTTCGTTTTTGAGTTAGGGCATTTTAAAAAAACCGATATCATTTGTCAGTCTAGAACATTCTACATTATATTATATTTTACATGTAATTTTATGTCAATATTCGCTGTTCAAACGCTTACAAAAAAAAATTGTGCCTATGGATTTTAATAATTTTTGAATGACATTAAGAACTACTTCTGTGGAATCTTCTATTAAATTTTCAAGTATTTTGTAGGAGCAAAATTTTTTTATCACCGATTATAAAAATAAAATGTAAAAAAATCGAATATTTTAAATGCCTATAAGTGGCTTAAAAATCAATATAATATTTTGAAAAAAATATTACATAAAAGAAATACCAATCTTAACAGCTGGTAGAAATTTAAAAAATCTGCGACTTATACTTTTTGAATTATAACAAATATTTAAAATCGTTTGAGAATAAATCGCTATTTTATGCAATTTCGTAAATATTTAAATTTCAAACAGTCATAAAATTTTTTCCTCTAAGTCCGGTAGAAATTTTTTTAAAGATTTTTGTAGAGTAGCTTATAGATAACCTAGTGTTAAAATTTTGAACCTTAAGTATGAACAGAAAAAATTTTATGAATTTTTATCTACAAAATAACTTGCAAATTATCGTGATTTTTACATATTTTATACAAATTGGAACTTTGAGCACTTATAAAAAAAAATTGTGACTAACGATTTAAAATTTTTTTTTTATCAGTTAAGGAACAACTTATAAGAAACCTTGTATTAAATTTTCAAGATTTTCCGGCCAGCCAAAAAAATTTAATCGTAATTTTAAAAAAAAATACTTAAAAAAATTTAAAATTTCATTTGTCTATAAATAGCTCAATAAAAGTCAAAATACTTTGAAAATTTAACGGTATATAGAAAACGCTAATCTAAACATTTGGTGAAAATTTCAAGTATTTACATTGATTAGTTTTTGAGTTATAGCAAAATAAAAAATTTGAGTATGTCGAAAACTGGTTTTGTGTAAAAACTCCCGTTTTTCCTTCATTTTTTTAGGGTTTTTCGCGTCGCATTTAAAAAATATTGAAAATTTTTTACTTTTGACCCCCCAAAGTACCAACTAAATTCACTTTCCTTTCAGAAAAGTTGCTACATAAGCTAATCGAAGCATTTTTACTGCCAAAAAAGGTGTCGTCAGACACAAAAATAAAAAATAAAATTAAAAAATAAAAAAATAAAAAAAAAAACACCAATAGATTCCATCACTCCGTTCAGAATTTAAAATACAACTAGCGTCTAGTAATATAAATTGTGCTTCATTTGCTGTACGAGTCTAAACAGATATAATAATATAAAATTAATTTACTTTTTTAGAAACTAGGATTATAGTATCACTAGTTCAGACTCAGCGCTCATCGTTCAATAATATGAGTAAGACAATACATTCGTTAAGTTAGGTACGTTCTGGTTTACAAAATATAAATAATCAAACACCAGCTATGGTAATCAGATACTCTTATCTATATTATAATATAGATATCTGTGATAGTAGTGAGCAATATGAAATGATAATAAAACCCAATAGTTGTTTGTGACGACGATTAGAAATAATTATTTTGTTTTATTGTAGATCGAATTCTTTATTGCTCTATATCGCAATTTCCGGTATATAATTTCGGCACATTATTGTCCGTGGCAGTGAGGCATATTCTATGCATATATAGAATTTATAATCAATGGTAATAATAATAAATAATGATAGATTATTAATAACGTTTTTTGGACCCACTGCATTGAAAAATAATTTTTATAATCAGTTTATTAAAAATATTTTTCCAAGTGCATTTAGGGCTTGATATGCGATTGCATTCCGGCATCCCTTACCAGTCCGCTACTGATATGCATTATGAATTAAAATGTAAAAATTATTAGTAAACAATGCATCATTTTTGTAGTAGAAAACATTTATTAAATTAAAATCATAAAACAAAACCAAGTTTGCGAGGTTTTTAAGCAAATTCGTAGTGAGTAGGTAGTTACCACGGCATTAGAATAATAATAGTTACTATTACAAATATAAAATTGGGTAACACAGACTAATAAATAATAAGAAAACTAATAAACTAATAAGAAGAAAATGATACCTAATCAATCAATCAATTTTTATATACATATATATATATATATATATATATAAACTCTAAAATTGGGAAATATAATAATTACAATTATTTGTAAGTAGTTAATCCATATTATATATTTGTCAAGTATCTATGGAGGGTTTTGAACCTCCCGAACACGCTCATGGATGTGCCTTTATTCTAATATTACTTCCCATTCTAGTCGAATTTGGATTATTATGTGAATAGGTAATAACAACTTGTTGTTTTCACCTTTAATCTGGATTTCCCATTAATTAGGCTTACTCGTACGTCTATGCATTTATTATTTTAATACATGCATCATAAATTATACTACGTGTATCAATTATTGTCTATAGTATAATGAAATTCATAAATTATACTAAGTATTAGGTTTACTATAATATTGATTATTCTTACACAATTAATTAATTATTTTTTATCGAGCTCAGACTATAACAACAAACATAATGTAAAGAGCAATAAGTATACAAATAGTATCGATATATTTTTAATGATTTCATTTTAATAGTATTTAATAAATCAAGTTGTTTGTCCATCGAATAAAAAAGTTCAAATAGGTTATCTAGGGGAAAATCCGAATTTATCGTTACTTAATGAAATATATCTTATATTTTATTACATATATATATATAAATATTAATTCATTACGATTATTCAAGTAGTAATATTATTAGAATTACATACTCGATTTGAACTCGTTGATTCTTTTATTTTGTTATTTAGTTATTGTGCTTAGATTTTGTTCAAAAAAATGAAAGTGTTATGTTTATTTAATGTTTTAATAATATTTTTATTAGTATATTTTTCAAACGGTCAATTAAAAACAGGATATCCGAATAATGATCCACCTGGCAATCCAATTACTGATTACGATTACTATGAAGTAGAAATAAATAAAAAAATTACAAGGATACCAAAAAGAGTCCGTGCTGTATTGAAAGAACTAAATCGACCAGGTAACAGACATAATTTTGGTAGTACGTTTAACGAGCAAATGCAAGGTATGGGTGCCAATAAAAATGAAAAATGGAGGGCCGATGATGAAAAAGGTCACATAATTGCTTCTCAATTTAATGGGCCGGCTAAAGACTACAATATGGTTCCTATGATTAATACTCAAAACAGAAATTTGCGGGTAAATAATGTATTCATGCCAAGTTATTATGATATGGAAATGCGAATGAGAGATTTTATTTTAGTAGGATGTGGTAGTGTCGATGTTGAAGTTGTTATTAATTATAACTGTGATTGCCAAGAAGCTTGTGAGCGGGAAGACCATTGGCCATCGCTTCGACCAAAAAGTTTTGAAATGCATCATATATTCGTATTTAATATTGGTTTTATGAATATGTATCAACCAAATGCTCTTCATTATACACGGTTTGAAAATAATCTTGGGCTAGTGAATATACCTCAAAAATTAATTGATGATAGTAAGCCGACAAAAATTAATCATTTTGGTCCATCAAGATTACCGAAATCTTTGAAAAAAAATATAAGGTTGTTCGATAGAAAATTCATTGAAAAAAACCATGTAAAACAAGTAAAGTATATTCGAGATGGGAGAATACGCAATGTTGCAGCAGAAAATGGGGATCCGATAATCCCTATGACTATAAAAAATTACGAGGAGAAAGATATATCTGTAGAAATATTTAAACGTCCATTATCGTTTGACCGTTTAGAATGTATAGATTTAGGTACATTTGGACATTTTATATTTACCGAGGCAATAACAATAACAAAAGGTCGTTGTGTTGTTGTATTCGACGGAGAAAGTTGTACAGGTTCTTATCGAATAATTACAGAAAAAAATATTAAAATTTTTACAGACAACTCAAAAAAAGATACAATTTTATTCGGCATCAAAAGTATTACAGGCTGTTGTCAACATTTAGCTGGGAGTTATGACAATAATTATAAAGTCTATAATGTTGGAACGTATAGAAAACGCCAAAAGAGAGATGTTACTATTGATTCAACCAGAGAAACGGAATGTTCATGTGCCTGTTCTACAACTACGACTACTACAACGGAACAGTCAACCACTACAAGTACTACACCTGAAACTTCAACCACTACTAGTACAACTTCGAAACCATCAACTACAACTTTTCGTCCTAAAACTACAACCAACCGTTCTCAGAAACAACAATCCGATAATTCACAATCATCAAAATCTAGTGGGATACCGGGATCTATGGTAGGATCAGAGGCAGCAACTGGAATATCAGGAGTAGCAGGAGCAGCAGGAGTAGTAGGAGCAGCAGGAGTAGCCGCAGGAGTCGTAGGAGAAGTTGTAGCAGGAGTAGCAGAAGGAGTTGGAGGTGCAGTAATGACAGGTAAAGTGGTTGAAAATCAGACAGAGGACAGAAAGAAAAAATGTCGAGAGGAAGAAGTAAAAACATGCGAAGATGAAAAAGAGAAAAAATTTCGAGAAGAAACCGAAAGAAAACATCGAGAGGAAGAAGAGAAAAAACGTAGAGAGGAAGTAGCGAAAAAACACATAGATGATGAACAGAAAAAACGTCAAGAAGAAACAACAAAAAAACATCGAGAGGAACAAGAGAAAAAACGTAGAGATGAAGAAACAAAAAAACTCCGAGAAAAAATAGCAATAATTCTTCGAGAGAAAGAAGCGAAAATACATCGAGAAGAAGAAGAGAAAAAACGTCGAGAAGAAACAGAGAGAAAACATCGAGAGGAAGAAGAGAAAACACGCAGAGAGGAAATTGCAAAAAAACACATGGATGATGAACAGAAAAAACATCGAGAGGAACTAGAGAAAAAACGTAGAGATGAAGAAGAGAAAAAACGTCGAGATAAAGAAGAGAAAACACATCGAGAAGAAACAGAGAGAAAATATCGGGAGGAAGAAGAGAAAAAACGCCAAGAAGAAATAGCCAGAAAAATTCGAGAGGAAGAAGAGAAAAAACGCCGAGAAGAAATAGCAAGAAAAATTCGAGAGGAAGAAGAGAAAAAACGCCGAGAAGAAATAGCAAGAAAAATTCGAGAGGAAGAAGAGAAAAAACGCCAAGAAGAAATAGCCAGAAAAATTCGAGAGGAAGAAGAGAAAAAACGCCGAGAAGAAATAGCAAGAAAAATTCGAGAGGAAGAAGAGAAAAAACGCCAAGAAGAAATAGCCAGAAAAATTCGAGAGGAAGAAGAGAAAAAACGCCTAGAAGAAATAGCAATAATTCTTCAAGAGAAAGAAGCGAAAATATATCGAGAAGAAGAAGAGAAAAAACATAGAGAAGAAGAAGAGAAAAAACGTCGAGATAAAGAAGAGAAAACACATCGAGAAGAAACAGAGAGAAAATATCGGGAGGAAGAAGAGAAAAAACGCCAAGAAGAAATAGCCAGAAAAATTCGAGAGGAAGAAGAGAAAAAACGCCGAGAAGAAATAGCAAGAAAAATTCGAGAGGAAGAAGAGAAAAAACGCCGAGAAGAAATAGCAAGAAAAATTCGAGAGGAAGAAGAGAAAAAACGCCAAGAAGAAATAGCCAGAAAAATTCGAGAGGAAGAAGAGAAAAAACGCCGAGAAGAAATAGCAAGAAAAATTCGAGAGGAAGAAGAGAAAAAACGCCAAGAAGAAATAGCCAGAAAAATTCGAGAGGAAGAAGAGAAAAAACGCCGAGAAGAAATAGCAAGAAAAATTCGTGAGGAAGAAGAGAAAAAACGCCGAAAAGAAATAGCAAGAAAAATTCGAGAGGAAGAAGCGGAAAAACGTCGAGAAGAAGAAGAGAAAAAACGCCGAGAAGAAATAGCAAGAAAAATTCGAGAGGAAGAAGCGGAAAAACGTCGACAAGAAGAAGCGAAAAAACGCCGAGAAGAAATGGCAAGAATATTTCAAGAGGAAGAAGCGAAAAAATACAGAGAAGAAGAAGAGAAAAAACGCCGAGAAGAAATAGCAAGAAAAATTCGAGAGGAAGAAGCGAAAAAATACAGAGAAGAAGAAGAGAAAAAACGCCGAAAAGAAATAGCAAGAAAAATTCGAGAGGAAGAAGCGAAAAAACATCGAGAAGAAGAAGCGAAAAAACGCCGAGAAGAAATAGCAAGAAAAATTCGAGAGGAAGAAGCGGAAAAACGTCGACAAGAAGAAGCAAAAAAACGCCAAGAAGAAATGGCAAGAACATTTCAAGAGGAAGAAGCGAAAAAATACAGAGAAGAAGAAGAGAAAAAACGCCGAGAAGAAATAGCAAGAAAAATTCGAGAGGAAGAAGAGAAAAAACGCCGAGAAGAAATAGCAAGAAAAATTCGAGAGGAAGAAGAGAAAAAACGCCGAGAAGAAATAGCAAGAAAAATTCGAGAGGAAGAAGAGAAAAAACGCCAAGAAGAAATAGCCAGAAAAATTCGAGAGGAAGAAGAGAAAAAACGCCGAGAAGAAATAGCAAGAAAAATTCGAGAGGAAGAAGAGAAAAAACGCCGAGAAGAAATAGCAAGAAAAATTCGAGAGGAAGAAGAGAAAAAACGCCAAGAAGAAATAGCCAGAAAAATTCGAGAGGAAGAAGAGAAAAAACGCCGAGAAGAAATAGCAAGAAAAATTCGAGAGGAAGAAGAGAAAAAACGCCGAGAAGAAATAGCAAGAAAAATTCGAGAGGAAGAAGAGAAAAAACGCCAAGAAGAAATAGCCAGAAAAATTCGAGAGGAAGAAGAGAAAAAACGCCGAGAAGAAATAGCAAGAAAAATTCGAGAGGAAGAAGAGAAAAAACGCCAAGAAGAAATAGCCAGAAAAATTCGAGAGGAAGAAGAGAAAAAACGCCTAGAAGAAATAGCAAGAAAAATTCGAGAGGAAGAAGCGGAAAAACGTCGAGAAGAAGAAGAGAAAAAACGCCGAGAAGAAATAGCAAGAAAAATTCGAGAGGAAGAAGCGGAAAAACGTCGACAAGAAGAAGCGAAAAAACGCCGAGAAGAAATGGCAAGAATATTTCAAGAGGAAGAAGCGAAAAAATACAGAGAAGAAGAAGAGAAAAAACGCCGAGAAGAAATAGCAAGAAAAATTCGAGAGGAAGAAGCGAAAAAATACAGAGAAGAAGAAGAGAAAAAACGCCGAAAAGAAATAGCAAGAAAAATTCGAGAGGAAGAAGCGAAAAAACATCGAGAAGAAGAAGCGAAAAAACGCCGAGAAGAAATAGCAAGAAAAATTCGAGAGGAAGAAGCGGAAAAACGTCGACAAGAAGAAGCAAAAAAACGCCAAGAAGAAATGGCAAGAACATTTCAAGAGGAAGAAGCGAAAAAATACAGAGAAGAAGAAGAGAAAAAACGCCGAGAAGAAATAGCAAGAAAAATTCGAGAGGAAGAAGCGGAAAAACGTCGGAAAGAAGAAGAGCGCCAACAAAGAGAAGAGCAAAAAAGGTTTGATGAGTTTATTGAAACATGGGTGTCAGTTAATAATATAGAATAGTAAAAAAATATCAAATTTTTTAAATGGTTTTTAACTTTCATTTGCTTAATGCACGTATTAATCAACAAATATTCTATCTTTACTTGAAGAATTATAAAACACATGTGAGGAAAACTATTTATAAATTGTTGTGAAAATGTGATTTTTATTTATATTCTATAAATTATATACTATTAATAATATTATTATAGAAAATTATTTTAGTGAATAAAAAATGACATACCCATGACATGATATTTTTAAATTATTATTATGAAAAAATATAAAACATTATTAGATTTATTGTACCATATGTTTAAGGCCGTTATCAAAGTTAAATAACTGATTACTTTGTTATTTTACATCAATATCATTATTATAAAACTAAGCGGTTCATACCATTTATCTAGACCATGGAAAATCAACATTAAATAATATACAATGAAGTATATTTATTTTTAGTTTCAGAAATTGTATTATCTTTAAATATTATTGATTTTAATGAAAAATCTAATTAATATTTTCTTTAAGCTTATTATTATATTTACTTCGTATGGGTGATTTCAGAAATAGGTTTATTATATAAAACATAAGTATACCGTTTTTATCCAAAAATTAAATGAACGTTCTATTAAGCATAAATTATAATCCATAACTGATTAGCCACCTTATAATTAAAATGTTTTAACTATTAATGTTGATTGATGTTTATTTTTAGTTTTTATTATCTACTTGTCTATTAAATACCAAGATTAGGTAATTCCAATAAAATATAATGTATTTATCGATGTTATTTATTATAGTGCCTATAAAATGATAAGCTTATCATTTTTATTAACGCTCTCCTATCAGACATTTTTTCAAACCAAATGAATTTTTCTTTTTACATGTTCTAATTAACTTTTTCTTTTAAAATGATGGCTATATACTAATATATTTTTCTGTGGCTAAAATTATAATTTCAAACACCTATAAACTACAATATTTCAGTAAAAATTTCATTAATTACAATGTAAATTTGATGATATTTCATTAACTAATGAAACTTAGTTAGGTTTCCTATTGTAACTCGAATATTTGGTACCTATTCGTTAAACTTTAGCGATTGTAGACCGATAGAATCATTTTGTGGAGTCCTCACGATATAATTGATTAGATTATATATGCAATAAATATTCTTAAGTTCCCTGATTAATATTTATAACCATAGGACTAATAATATTAAAACAGTTATTGCGGGACTCCAAGAGTTCGTCGATCTCGTAAAATATATATTTATCAATTGAGCGACACAATGATGTGTATTACTTAAAATATAAAATATAGTGATTATACGAGAACATCTGATTATTGGACCTCAACGTTGAACAATTACGGTCCTAACGGTAGGTGGAGATGACCCACATGAACGTAGGTGCTTGATATTGTTAAGGTTTTAATTAACTTGCACTAAAATGGTAATATGTCAATTGATGCGTGTGTCATGATTGGCCGTTGACGTCAGAGACGAGAGATATCTCTCCACCTGTCATACAATATCCGATACTTGAACCGATTTGGCTAAAAACGGATAAGTGTTAGACTTGTGTAGAGGAGTCATAAAAGTTTGGGTACAACGATATAAACTGATAAGTTATTACATTTTCGTTATTTTCTAGTTGCAAAAGTTTTAATTACGGAGTATAAAAATCGGGTTTATGTATATAATTATGCAGACAATGGGCCTATGGTAAAAATAATACCTAATAAACATCAACTACCATCATATATTATATATATATAGTTCATAGGCATTCTCAAGGGGGGGGGGGGTATGGGGGATAGATCCTCCTAAGGTTCTTTATTTTTTTACATATAGGTAATACACATTTTAACTACTTTTGATATGTGTTTTCAATATTGACTAATTATTATTTTATTTTTTTTGGCTTATTTTGTAACAATTTTTTTCGTCCCCCTCCGTTGAAATATACTGAGAACGCCTCTGATATACTCTATGAACTTTCTCCAAACCAAAAAATAATAATATATAAACAATGATTACTGTGTGTAAACAATAATCATATATGCTTTACATCTGAATTACGAAAATTAATTCATTAAAAATAATATTTTTCTTACTTTTGTGGAAATATTTCATAATAAGTACCTTATTGTTATATTATTATTATTTAGTACCTTATTATACTATATATGTAAATTGATGTATGTATTTTTATATTCATCGTGTACAAATAGAAATTATTAGGTGGCACACAATGTTATCATGACCAGAATAATATTTTTTTATAAAGTTGGATTTCTTTTTATGTAAACAGACATTTATTGTAAAACTAGCAATTATAATTATAATATCATAAAATTAGTGGTATTTAGTATATTATACGTAAGATGATGTACAAGATATGTACAAGGTATTATACGCTATGTGACAAAAATGTTCTTTGGTGATTCAAAAGGTATGACTTATTGATAACGCACGTCGTTTATCGTTTGATCGGTGCAAAATTCAATTAAATTCCTTACATTGTCTTATTACTAAAACTTGATAGCTATGAATTTTAATAATAACTGTTGACTGTTGTTAATGTTACGAACGTGTTGCCAATCCCCTTCTCCAGTAAAAAATCTAAAAAAAATTATTCTAATAATTAGCACGAAGACGCAAGATCGATTCCGAAATTCGCACGACACTCTTCTCCTCCAAAAACAAAAATCCAGGGTGGGTTGGCATCACGTTTCACTATTCCTTCTCTCTGGTCAATGTTAACATAATCAATTTTTTTTTTTGCAAATATTTATTACACGAATTGCATGAAATAATTATTAGGAGTAAATATTAATTTGAAACTTCTAAATTTAAAAAGTAGTAAAAAATATTAAATAGAAAGAAAAATTTAGTTTTACGATTTTACTTAAAACTTTTATTAATATATTTTATCATAATAAATAATATTATTTATAACGAGTAATTTTTTAACCCGATTTTTTATAAATTATAGTTTGACCGTCGCTTCCCAAACGGCTCCCGTCAAAAAAGGTTTTTATGAACAGGTCAATACTCAAACGGCTCCCGTCGAAAAAGGTTTTACCAACAGGTCAATAACCTAACCGAAGAATTATATATATAATATTATACGTACTCGTACTCAGCGAGTATCATAATCGCCAAAGCTTGTGTGTATTATTTCGTCGTGTATATATGACTCGTATATCATCGATATCTAATCTATAGCATATGTGTTATGCATGGCTAATTGGAAATTTCGACAATAATAAGTGTTTTAAATAGGTACATATACAGATTTTGAAAAGGCTATTCATTTTGCAATACGAAAAACGTGGCCATCAGTAAAAATAAAAGGATGTAGATTCCATTTGGGTCAAAGTTGGTGACTGAAGATTCAGTTAGTGGGACTTAAATCAGAATTTAGAAACAAAGATTCTGAAATAGGAAAATCTCTAAAATATTTATTTGGCCTTCCTTACCTACCACCGTCAGAAATCTTGAACTGTTTTTCAAATGATTTTTAACCACACCTCTTTTGAGAAAGTCTGTATGAAGTGGGAAGGAATTTGCGTTGTAAAAAACCGGAGCCGTTTGGGAATTTACCTGTTGGTAAGACCTTTTTCGACAGGAGCCGTTTGGGAATTGACCTTTTTGAAAACAGGATCCGTTTAGGAAAATTGGGAACCGAATGGGCTATGCCTAGTTTTACAATATACTACAGAATATTTCCGATGAAAATCAATATACACATTTATGAATCATGCTTCATCTTGTGGTTTTGTGATATTTTCAGATTGGTATAATTTAAATCTTATTTATAAATAATTATTACTTATCTTTATTCAAAAACTGATCCATTCATACTTAACATTATCATTTGTCTTCTGATGTTGAGCGAACACGATTGAAAATTTCTTTTATTTATTTTATCATTTTTAATATTGCTGTTTTTAACAAATTTTACTGGAAATGGCTAGAAGAATATGTGAACTTTCATCGGCAACAGTCGTCCATTATACGAATCATTGTCGTTGTATAAAAAGATCCAAAAAAAAATGTAAATAATTTTATTATTAAATTTTAAATTTGTATATTTTTATAATTTTACTATTTTAAACTTTTATAGTACAATTTACAATGTATTTGTATAAAATTATTTACATTTTTTATAGAATAATAGACAGAATAAACGTATATAAAAAATCTAGTTCACAATATTAAAAAATGTTAAATTAAAGTTAATTTTCAGGAGTGGATAATATGTTTTTAAGTAAATTGTAATTTTTTTGTTCAATATTAGTTATATTTTATAAAAAATTAAAAAAATAACCGTTAAATTTATTGACTTAATGACTTGGAAGATTTATATAATTATAACTGTAAACAATACTCTTATAACTGTAAATCGTACATTTTTTTAATTATAATGCAATGTAGCATATTACACACATGATATTTTAAAATCGACAGGTGCAAACGAATTGGATAAAAATAAAATGTATAAGAAAAAATTTGGATCCTGTATAAAAGATTAACCTAGGAATCTAAACAACGTTAGGGCCGTAAATACGGATATTTAAGAGGTTCAAACCTCTTCTTGTACATTATAGAAAAATTAGAAAAATAGAAATTAAAATTTTTTTTATGTGCAACAGTATTAAAAAACTATATAAAACATTACATTGTTTAATTTCATATTAAATCACAAAATGTACACACAATTTATATACTTAAAATATTTAATAATTTATAATAATAATAATAACTTTATAATAATAAATGAAGGGTACAGAGGCAAAACGGTAGTAGTCCATTTCTGTAAAGTTTACAATCTACAATCTATTTTCCCTACATCCAGATAGACTAAAATCTTTCTTCGTCAGTATGCCTAATCTTTTCCATTTAATTACTAAATTACTAAATTACTAATTGGACTGAAAGATTTTTTCACTGGATGGATTCTAACTGTCAATATTACTCCTAATTTGCTATCGTATGAAATCATAAAATCAAAATCGAAAAAATGGACTACTATCGTTTTTACCCTGTACACTTCAATGAATTCATGCGGATTGTATGCTAAATATTAGTAAAAAAAAAATAAAAATAAATTTGAATATTGTAGTTTTGAACAGAGAGAGGGGTGAGTGAGACGAATTGCCAACCCATCCTGGATTTTCATTTTGAAGGAAAGAGTGTCATGCGAATTTCGGAATCGATCTTACGAACTCAAGCGAATTGAAAGCTATTTAATTTTTGTTAAATACAATTTTGAATTAATTAATTTTTGTCATGGGGGCTGGCAAAACGTGTTGCAAGCTTCCCCCTATACATTTTCGATTTTTTAGGGAAAGGAGTATCTCGTGTAAATTTCGAAATCGGTCATGCGAATTCATGCGAATTGCGTGCTAAATATTTGCATAATTTTATAGATCTTTTATTGAGTGAGGGGGACAACACATTCGATTAAATATTGCTAATTTTTACTCGTAAAATAGTATAACCATAATTTAAAACACGAAAATTAATTTGAATTCATATACTTTGTATTTTATATTATGTGTTTGTAAAAAAAAAAAAAAGAAATATGCTTTTATAACTAAGAATTTTTTTGTACGTGATTATTTTCGAATACGAATACGTTTCTTTTCGGAGGGAAAGAAAGAAGTAAACCATTAAGTTTGTAATCATAGGTCTTGCAAACTTGTTATTACTTTAATCTGTTAATAAACGTGTTAGCTATCTCATTTTTGTATCGATTTATTTATTTTTCAAACAATTTCCAGCCAAAATCATGACATATGCAAATTATAACAGTTACAAAAATTAAAAATATAAACGGTGGACAATTATTCTTCGGATCAATTAACATTACGGTCGGCATGGTCGATAGAACATACAAATGTCGGCGCAGGTGTCATCGGGAACATTAAAACGTAAAACAATAAAATACGAACAGGAGGAGGGGGTCGAACGGAACGTTAAGGATGTTAAAAACACATTTCGATTATAATTAAACGTAGGTTAGCGGATTAGTGCGAGAGCGAATAAACGGAGTTGAAAAAAGAAAAAAAAAAAACGGCAGTTGACGCGTTGACGCTGAAATGGAAACGTGCGGCGAGCCATGCGCTCAGCTGTCGTCGTCGTTGCCGCACACGGTGCCCTGGATCATGCGCACGACGGGCGCGCTGAGCACGCGGTAGTTGACGTCGGTCACGTCGAACTCGGCCACCCGGAACCGGAACCGCGGCATGCGGTCGCTGAGCACCCACAGGTTGGAGTTGGCGTCCACCTTGACGTCGGACGGGAAGTTGAGAGCGACCGGGTCGCGGGCCACCACGGCCGAGGTGTTGACCGAGTGCCGGCCGTTCCACCGGTCCGGGTTCCAGCAGCCGATCGCGTCCTGATTGACCAGCGCGTAGAACAGCGTGCCGGTCACCGGGTCCATTGCCATGGTCGCGGCCTGCATGCCGGCCGGCCGGTAGCCCAGGTGCCGGTACTCGTCGTACGTCGCGGCCGCGGACCCGTTGGACTGCAGCACGCTGGTGTCCACGCTGAACATGCGCGTGCTGGCCAGCGCGTGGAAGTACAGCGTGCGGTGGCCGTTGGCGCGGCGCCGGGACAGCGCCAGCCCGAACACGCCGTCCTGCCACTCGGCGCGCACGCCGCCCATGTTGAACACGGTGGCCATCGGGTCGAAGAAGAAGTACGGGTGCTCCACGCGCCACGCCACGTCGTCGCGCCACCTGTACACCAACATGCCCCAGCCGATGTCGGGCAGGTACGCGTGCGCGCGGTCGCACTGCCCCGCGTCCACGTCCACCGCCAGCCCCGGGAACCACGTGCTGCCGTCCGCCCGTCTCAGGCTCGCGCCGATCGTGTACTGCCGCACCTTCCGGTCCGTGTTCAGGTCGAACACTATCAGCTTCGGGTCGCCGTACTCCGTGCCGTTGGCCGCGTTCATGTCCACCAGCCACAGCCGGTTGCACGCGTCCACCGACATCCGGAACGTGTTGACGATCCTGCCCGCGGCCTGTTGGTTGCTCGTCGGCAACCGGTTCGTCGCGTAGTTCGGGTACGGCACCAGCGACGGCGAACGGTTCCGGTCCGAATCTGCAAAACCACGCTCGTGTCGTTAAGGCTCTTTGGTTCCGCGTAGAAAGAGGGCGTAGGTCAATATTATTCACAAAAAAAAAAAAAAAATGTTTCCCCAAGCATTTGAAACTTTTGAGCCGAATCTTTTGGTCAAAGTACCATAAGTGACTTACGATGAATCAGCGAAGAATATTACTAAAATAATTTGAGCATCACTAGTAATTTTCCGATTTATGTGTCGTAAAAAGGCCATTACGTCTCATGGCTTATTCTCAGTTTGCATTAGTTCTTTTTACAGGTAGAAAGAGCTTAATATGACTAAATGTTTATTATTATCTATTTCTCTATTATACTTGTAAGGACATCGCCAAAACTATCGAAAATTAAACGAATACGAAAAATACAAAATTAATAACGAAAATCGTAAATCACTGATATTGATTAATGACGTAAAATTAAAAAGTAAAACCTTCATGATAACATGGTATTACAGCAGACTATACGAAAATGATATTGGAATTTTCGTATAATCTGTAACATAGTTACTGCCATAGAAACTTTGAAATCCAAGTCTTGATCAAAATCACATAATTCATAATTAAAATATGTTCTATAAAAAAAAGTCAAAAGAAGCGAAATTTAAAAGGCAAAGCTACAGTAATTTTTGAAAAAATACTATAAATTCAAAGAATCTCAATTCATAAATGTATCTTAAATTTGATTAATATCCATATAGTATGATTTCTTTATGATACTCAAATGAGATGTAGAACTTTTCAAAAT
This sequence comes from Sipha maydis, assembly GCA_034509805.1. Lineage (NCBI taxonomy): Eukaryota > Metazoa > Arthropoda > Insecta > Hemiptera > Aphididae > Sipha > Sipha maydis. The sequence continues at coordinate 107,374 of JASXSY010001396.1, forward strand.
TTTAAATTGTTGCTTTGAAAAGTTGATTAAATCGACTAAAGCTCTTTTTATCTGAAATCTATGGTTATTTTTGTGGAGTACGTAAAATTTAGAACATGTACCGAATTCGTAATGCTTAGGGTATAATATTATATAGTTATTGATTAAAAAGTTTATCCTATATTTAATCTATAACTATATATAGGTAATAAGGTATGAATTTGAAAATCACTCATATGTACTTCTATTTGAGTAAAAGTTGTTTTTTTCACTTACATATATATATATATATATATATTATTATAATGGCTTTTGTAATTACCACTACCTGTGGACCGTAATAGTTGTGTTGATCTGTACATCACTTTAGGAAATCTATAAGATCTTCAAATCAGAGCGAATAACATAACATAGCATAACCGATACTAATAAAGTGCTTGTATTAATAGTAAAATGTTATTTATTTTTGACAACTTGGTTAATTGTGTTAAAAATATCAGTATCTTAAAATATCACAACAATGTATTATAATACGTAATTAAATATAAATTAATAATTTGCAAATAAACAAAAATTACACATCGACGTTTGTATAATTTTTACGCTGTTGCTTTAATCGAATTTAAATGAATGACTGACTTAGTCTTATAATAAGTCGGACAAAAGCCCAAGTACAAAAAGGTGGTGACCAATTGTTTTCTGCGACTGTTTTTGGCATTTAAATTATGTACCGAAGCAGTATCTGAGATATAAATATTTACTACACGTATTTTGTATCAATATAACCTGAAGGAATCTAAATATTTTCTATTTTTCTAAACTAAAAGTTACGTAAAAAAATTCATCATCGTAAAAAAAATCATATTCAAAATATTTTTTTAACAACCATTTTTCCGTACATTTAAGTTGTTACATAAAACCATTATACAAATACAACCTTTTAATATTATTATTATAAACATATAAATTACACGTTAATACATTTTAATTATTGCGCCTGGTATAAATAAGTGCACACAAATTGTGTACCAAATCAGGTGAATTAACTTTACTCACTTAACTTTTTTTTAGTGATTTCTAGTGGTTTCCAAATTGAATTTTAATTTTATAAATATATTTTAATTTTTAATAATAATAATAATAATAATAATAAATTAAATATTTATCATTAATATAATTTTAATTTGTAAAAACTAGTTTTAGTGTTTTTCATTTTTATAGACATTTTCAATAAATATAAAATTAGTAGATACATACATAAATGAAAATTTAATATTTCTTCCGGAGTTATGGACAAAAAAAAATTCAAGCTCACAAAGGATGACTGACGCTTGTGAGTCTCTTAATTTGAAATTTAACAAGATTATATGATTATACACATCCAAACATAACAAATGTATAGAAGTTTTAAAAAGTATGCAAACCCTTACTATAATATTAATATTAGTTTAGAAAGACGACAAGTACCTAGAAAACTAATAAGAGAAAGAAAAGTATTTATAGAAGATAAAATAAATCAATTAAATAATAATGAAATTCCAATTAAAGATTATGTTAATACATTAGCTAATAAATATAAATACAGAAAAAATTTAATTAATAAGTGATTATTATTAACGACGTATTTTACGATGTTATGTTTTTACAATTTCAATTTTTTTTATAAATATGTCATTATGATTTATGATTATTTATGATATTATAGTTTAACTAACATTTTAATATTATAGCAATATTACTTTAGAAATATATTAATATACAATCAAGTAGATATGACAAGTAATAATTTGGTTATTATTTAGTAAAGTAAATAAAATTTGATAAACATGAAAAATAATAATAAAGTTTCTCTTTAATTATTGATTACCATAATAGTATTCAAATTCACTTCACAGTGTAAAGTATGAGAATAAAAACGCTACCACTACTAGGTACTAATAAAGTCCATTTTGCATAAAAAAAAAATTTAGAAATGGTGTTCAATTTATATTACATAATAATGACACGGCGCGCGGCGGATACTACTGCATTAATTTTTTTATTACATGGATTATTTTAATGATTATTTTTACTGATTTCTACAGTAAATAATTAAATACATGCATATACAGTATTTAATTATATAATAAAATAATTTATAGGAAAAAAATCGCTTTGATAACAACAGCTACAGTTATACGTGATTACTGTTAAGATAAAATATTTCAAAAATTATTAATCACATTTTTTAGGCAAGTTTGGGTGTGTTAAATATCCTTATAATTATAAGTTATCTTATGTTATCAATAATATATTTTATGTTAAATGATAAAAACACATTGTTAGGGGTTGAAGATATTTTATTATAAGATGTTTGACTGCGAGGAATTTTCCCAAAGTCGCTCCTAAATATTAAAAAAACGTTTTCAATAAACTATAGCGATTCGCCACCTGAGATATTGCATATTGGTGTTTATAGGTGACACATTAACTCAAAAAATAAAAAAATGGAGGTGTTAAAGATATTAAAAATTTAATATATAGTGTAAATATTATGTTTACTTAATATTTATTTGATTTTTAACTATTTTAACTATAAATTACTATCGATTTCGTATATAATGATGTACAAGTGAACAAATAACACACTTTGTTTATTCATAATATACCACCGTTAAATCAGTATATGCCTTCTAGAATTATATATTAGCATATAGAAAAACATAAACAATAAAACTGTATTGTTAAATGGGTCTCAATAATATGGAATGGGCCATTGGAGATTTTATAACTATTTGAATAATCAATGCACAAGCTATACTTTCACTACTAATACACCTTTATGTTTTCATTTTAAACAATTTGAGTCATTATAAAATTTTCCTTTTTTAATTTCAACGGTTATCTTTTATAAACTGCAAATGTATTTAATATCAATAGCTATTAATTATTATGCTATAAATATATATATATTTTTCAACTTAATAATTTGACAGAAAAATTTGGTATCGCCGTGGATTAGGATTTTAACTCGTTCGTACTTCGTATCATATAATATTTGAATGTTTGAAACCACTCGCGTTATCAATTATTTTCATTGTTTAGTATTATTGTTGGTGGAATATATCTTGTGTGACAAAAACGGAACGGAAATCTTATGATATCAAAAAAATGAGTGTCCTCTAAGAGCGTTCGGTTATCAAAACTGTATATTTTTAAAACGCCCAAGTGCGTTCACAATGGAATAAACGGAAATTTACGTCCCAAAATGTTACCTGTACCTACACGAGTTACGATGATTTCAATAATCAACTTACAATTTTGCATTTCTAAATCGGATCTGAAATATGAGAAAATAGAATAATAATCAACTGAAAAAGCTTGTCAACAATTCACTAGTATGTAATATGTTTAAAAAAAAAAACAATAAAAATCAATTGTTCGGATGTAATACAGTTCACTCATTCAAAGCGCGTCCCCTGAGTAATGCTACGTGGAACGCAAATGGGCTGTATATCAATGCAATTATTTTTAATCCGGGACGCGTGTAGGTCATACATTTTTTTTGCGGACGCACTCGGGACGCACTCAGGACACTACGCAGATAGAGGTTTGAGACTCATTCTGAAGTCCACTGAGGAAACCGATTGGAAATAATTGTTCGTATGGAGTTGATAATAATTCGATATCGAAGTGAACAACGAGTGATGGACAACGTGAAGGGGAACGGTTTAATTTGTTCGTTCGTATTCGGTTCGAACTGCCTCGTACTGCGGTAATACAGAACAGAGTTAAAAGTGAGCTGGCACGAACACATCAGCTCTTCTGCCGATCATACAGTACTTATCGTCAAAGGGATTGCAAATGGGAAACAGGGGTTGGCCGTCGGAAAAAAATAACAAAACGCGTGTCGGTGAGATGAAACGTATAATTCGTCTGGAAACAGCGCAAATACTTATCAATGCGGTACAGAGTGAATACGTCGGGAATACATGATCGTGTGATAGGTAAGATGTAAAAAAAAAAAAAAAAAAAACAAAAAAGGGACGAGCGCACGCTCGCGCCGGTCGGACGTCTACTTGATGTCGCAGACGGTTCCCTTGATGACGTCGACGACGGGAGCGTTGAAGATCCTGAAGTTGGTCTCGTTGGCGTCCAGGCCCTGGTACAGGTACCGCGGCAGCTTGTCGGACAGCACCCACAGCGTGCCGGTCTTGTCGACCTTCAGGTCGTTGGGGAACTCGAGCGTCTGGCTGTCGGACGCGACCAGGAAGTTGGTGTCGGCCGAGTACTCGTCGGCGTTGCGGAACGAGTTCCAGCAGCCGACGCCGTCCTTGTTGATCTGCGTGTAGAACAGCGCGCCGGTGCCCTCGTCCAGCGACGAGCCGCTGGCCTGCGTGTTCGGGCCCCGGGACCCGAGCACCTTGTACTCGTAGTAGCTGTCCGAGGCCACGGTGGCGTTCTGCACGACGCGCGTCGACACGGAGAACTCGCGGGTGCTGGACAGCGGGTGGAAGTACAGCGTGCGGAACCCGTCCTCCTTGACGGGCGACAGGGCCACGCCGAACACGCCGTCGGTCCACTGGAAGTTCTGGCCGCCCACGTGGAAGTTGCCGTTGAGCGGGTCGAAGTGGAAGTAATGGTGCTTGACGCGCCACGACGTGTTGGCCGCGAAGCTGTACACCACCAGCCCGTAGCCGCCCAGGTCGGGCACGTAGGCGAACGCGTCTTCACACGTGTCGCGCGTCGTGTCCGCGATCACGTTGGCGAAGAACGAGTCCGGCTTCATGTCGTCCGCGCGGAACGTGTACTGCCGGATCAGCGTGTCCGTGTTCAGGTCGAACACCATCAGCTTGGGCGTCTGCACCTGGTTCGCCTCGCCCCACACGTCGTTCAGCCCGGTGTCCACCAGCCACAGCCGGTCGCACACGTCCACGTTCACGCGGAACGCGGACACGATCCGGTCGGTGGAGTTCGACGCCAGCCGGTTCTGCTCGTAGCTGGGATACGGGATCAGGCTGGGCGACCGGTTCTCCGGTTCTGAAACGTCACAAACATCATGCGGCCGCCGGTACACCGTTCGCAACGCGGACCTGGTGCGTGCGCCGGGCGAACGATTTCGGACGCTTCCCCCCCCCCACCGCCCTAGTTGGTCATGCGTGAAGAAATGATTTCAGGCGTTTCTCGCTAAGCGACCGAGGATTATCCAAATATCTAAAGTTCATACCGATAAACGTGTATCGAGCAATACCTATAATTTACTTTTTTTCTCGTTTCCTTCATCAATAATTTCTCCAGCCACATACAGTTCTATAAACGTTTTTTTTTTTTTTTTTAGGCGGAAACAATAATACGGAAAATTATGAATGCTATCGAACGTTGTATCTCCGAAGAAGTTCCTGCGTTGGGTGCGAATTACAAAATCTAAAAAAAAATGCGTTCAGATCGGAAGCAGCGGGATTTGAAAAATTGTATTTTAAAAATTAAGTTGCGATACGCTGTATGGTATGTTTAGAAGAGGTGTATGGTTTAAAACAAATATGTCTTGGCAAAATTTGAGTGTAATTGTTATACAGAAGTAAGAAGAGCTCGAATAGTTATAAATATGTGGTTCAATGGTTACTAATTTTTTTCGAATAAATATAAAATATTAATCGTGCTATTTTTCGATATAATCTACAAAATGTCTACACGAATAGCTTTAAAATCGTTCGGTATGATATGATAAATCCCAAGCATAACAAATTTCGGTTGAAACTTCGATTGATATATTATTTTATTTATTCATATCATTTATGACGTGTTTTTTATTTTATATTTTATTTTTTAGAACCCTTTACAAAATTTATTTTAGTTCCGGAGAAAAGTTTGTAAATTAAGTTCTGAAGTAGTCTAGATAAATATTAAATTACGACATAAAAACATTGTTTTCAATGACTGCGTGTTAAAAATAAATTGTTCTCAAATTATTAGAAAAACTACCTTGAAATTCTGAATCACTAGGAGAATCATCCGAAGGATCATCATCCAAATAACTTTCATCGCCGGAATCATCGACATGAGTAGCAAGCTCTGAAATTTAATTTTCTATAAGGCTCATCATTAATACATATTGAGTATCGTATTATTAATAATAATTATAGATCGTTCTGGAAGTATAAAAATAATTTTTCATATTAACTCGATCACAAAATTTGGAAAAAAATTAACATGCGTTCTACACACTACTACACTATACGTCAACCATAACCCATTCATAATCCGATATGAATTTATTTTTAAATAGGATTAAATGTAGTAGATAACAGTGAATAATATGACTGATGAATCAAATAAAACATAAAAAATAAGTAAACAAACCAGTATTAGAGAGTAAAACGTATTTATACGAAATAAGATAGATTTTCATGTTCAAAATACAGTTAGTATTTTATAAGTTTGATACACAATCATTTCCTCCGAATTAATAATATTAAGCTATTATGTAATAGTGTATAACTATTAAAGTAATTTTTTTACACCTGAAATCATTTCTTACGTTGTCTTTAACCAAAATATAAATGTAAATAATATATAAAATCAAATATTTCATTATATGTACAGGATGCTAATTTAGAATATCTTCACCAAGCTGCGTAGAGGCGTTCAATTATCACCATGCATTATAATAAAAATTGTATACAGTGTTTAACTAAATTTGCTTAAATCATGCAATAATAAACAAATATGTGTACCACGTAGCGTATTTTAACGGTTTCCTTTTCGAAAATACCTGATTTACGATCATTGTAGTTGTAGTCGCTCCATAATAATTATTATACAAAGTACATTTGCGGTCTTGATTCTTATCAGAATCAGTGTTTTCCATAACCCCTACACCGATGCTGGTTCAATCCGTTCGAAACACATTTTCCATCACCAACTTATTATAACTTGTGAGTAATCGAATAAATTTCGAGCTTAGAAAATCAATTTCCGTTATAGTTTACGCTTGTCGTACTTCATTTGCGGAACGAGAAATCCTTTTACATTATAGTATGTTTCATTGCGTATGGAAAAAGAGAGATTTCGGTAATCGTTTTTATAATATTAAGATGTGTTCAACTGAAATGTTTGGATGTCTTTTCAAGTCTTAAATGTTATATTAACAATTGAGTCTTTTATACATGTGAATCAGTCTTATTTTAATCAGGATATCGTTCTACTTCGTCGAGGAATATTGTCACGGGATTCATTGTTAACAGTGGTCAGTGAAAAATAAATTATAGCGGGACACGTGATTCGTTTATTGTTTCATAAACGTAGGCACACGAATTTTCAGAGTTTCAATTTCGAAGTTTTCGCGTTCTGGGTAGAATATTATCGAAAACCATGCACGGATGATGATGACGTTTATTACTGGCGTACGTACTCTGTAATAGAAATGTTACGAAGGACATAGCCTCCGGAATTATTAGGGCCACCACTGAACGTTGAGTGTATAGTATTTACATCGATACCGCCTCCAACTGTGAATACACGTTTGCGTTGAAAAGAAGAATAATCATTTGTAGACCCAAACTTGACCGACTTATTATACTTGCGGGCAGTATGTGTAATGGCGATTACGATCGGTTTATTGTTCATTGTTCAAGAGATAGCACGGACAATAATATTAATGTATACATAACATGCAGAGTTAGTTAATATTACAACCATGCACTATAATATAAACGTGTATTTTTATTCTTTCATTTTGACATTAAAATATGCAGCTTTCTGTGAGGGCACCTTAATACTGTGCGTATAAAACCATTTGATCGTTAACTGTTAAAACCTCCAGACAAACTGTCCAGTGTTGTACAACAGAAATCTGGTAAGATTTTTCTTGAACTAAATACAAATGAATATAAATTTTAAAACAGTAGGTACGTAATACGGTGAATTTGGAACGGTTTATAACACAATATGACGTCTATGATATTTGTATAGTTAACTATGGAGATAAAGTCATAAATCTTGATGTTAACGTGTATGAATTAGTTAATGTATACTTAATATCGGCCGAGAGTGATTAACGATGTATTAAATTCCTATAGTGAATTCTTATAGACTTACGCCATTGAATGTTTGGGATGTTATGATTTTTTATATATGTATTTTTATATTTTTTATAAACGTTGTTTTTTTAAAACACTATAACACCATATTGCGTAATAATTATTGTCGTTGCATGTAAAACGATGGACGGAGGTTGATTTTTAAATATCGTAAGTAGTGGAAAAAACGCATCGAGTTCTTCCTTTTATTACGACAAATGAATAATCAAACGAAACTTCTAATGCAGTTAACTCAATTTAGAATATAAACATACTTTTTTAACACGCACTCAAAAAAATAACTAGCGCAAACACCATCACCAAAAAACTAACTACAACAAAAGCAAAAGCTATAAAATAAAATAATAATGTAAATAAATAATAAATTTACTTATAACGTATAAAAGTGTGTACTCAACGTGTAAAAGATTGTTCGACACTCCGTGACTGAATAACAATAGTAAAGTGTAATACACACAGATAAAAAAAATTTGTTTTCGGAAACCAATAACAATATGTCGGCATTCACCATCTCTCTCCTACGCGAATTCGACTAATCGATGTATATTATACTCGTATTTTACTTATATTAGAGATCGAGGATCAATAATAAATTAATAAATGTAAAACAATAGGAAAAAAAACCCCGTGGAATTCATCGTTGTGTCGAAATGCCGAATTTGATTGAACTGCAGGCGCAGTGATATTACGGCTCGGCGGAGACAGTAACGATCGTTTTCACTTTCATACAAATATTGATTACGTGTATTATTTCCACAGCGTCGATGTCCGAAAATAATAATGATTATTTATTTATATTATTGTATGCGTGTACACGTATCGCCGTGTGCACGCGTATATATCAACGGTTATACATCTCAATTCTAAAACTAATCGCATTTTACCGTTTAATATCGATAATTCTACAGAAATAATATATGGTACAGGTTTTGTAAAATAATTTTCCGCTTTTCATTATTATTTTTGCAAATGGAAATTCTTTGCCGATGCGATATATTTTTATCAAATCGTTATAATACTATACTTATTATTCATTACGAGATACACAACCAATGTATGTAATACTATGATGTAGTGCCGTTCTACTATGCGGTTTCATCGGTTTCTAACTGTTTCTCGGACACTGGAAAGTGATAATTACGTGTTGTTTCTTATCGAGCACGCTATTGATTTCGATGATCTACCATTTATAAAGTTTATAAAAGGAGTTACTACTTGATCTGGCCTTGTTGTGTTGTTAATATTATAATATTAACATAATAATAATAATAAATAAATAAACACTTTTAGCTGACCTCCACCGATTTATTTAAATAAAACACAATGCTGTTGTACAAAAGCGTAGTATATACAAATGACGTATCGCAAAGGCATGCTTAATTACGTGAGTACATTCATGGAAAAGCGGGAAGGAAAATGGTCACATTTTATTTATTTATACCATTAACAAAAAAACTGCCAAGGATTTAGAGTAGGATACGCGCTTGCCGATTCAGAGCCGGCCTCGGAGAGCTGTGTGAGTCAAGTGTTGATCGATGCACCTGAACGTTTTAAAAGAATTTTATCGTAATAATTTCAATGCGATTTTTATCACGAAACGTATGAAAATTGTGTAGAAAATTATACTCGAGAATACGACAAAAAGTCAAAAATTAATTATAAATCCATACAATATTGCAGAAAAGATTAAAATCTATCTGATTTGTTTTCAATTAACAGTACATGGGAATCGGTACTGTTCTTCACATATGGAGAGGTACGGGATGCGAGTTTGGTAAATGCGCACGCGGCGTCACGGATCTAGAACCATTTGGGTCGATGTCAGGCATCGTCTGATTACCATTACGGTCAGCCGATGTCACCACACTTGACGTTATGCTGCTCCTCATTATTATCATTATTATTATTACTATTATTATTGTTGCTGTTGATATAATAGTTTTTTTTTTATTGCATCATGTCGTAATATAAACTTGTCACTTAATGTTTTAAAATCATGAGTACAAAAAAACAAATTTCCCAAATTGATAAATTTATTCGAATTTCATGTCATGTGTAAATACTATTGATCTATAGATGTACGTAATATTTACTAAGAGTGATCGATAAAAATGTAATTCAAAGTATATTTTTATACTTGTTTTTTGATATACTATTTTTAATTATAAATTATAAATAAATTTTGTTATGCTGTACACCAAATTAACTCGTGTATCGTAATTCCAAAAGTTTGTAAATAATCGATTTAATATTTATCTAAAATTTTCAGTTCATCGAATATGTTAATTGTTGGACGTATAATTTTTAAATAAAATAATAATCATATGCTGTGGGTATTGAGAATATCACAATTAAATGGCACGCAACTTGGACAACCCCGATAAGCACGGACTGCGATTAAGAATTTGTTTTTCTCAAGTGTAATTTGTACAGCGCTATTTTGGTGAAATTAACACAAATTAATAACTAGAGAATGGATGTGAATGACTTAGGAGTAACAATAATGCTTTTAGAAAATCGATGTTGTGATCAATAAAGCCCGTGGAAATGCATTTTACGAAAATAATCCATAATCATAAGACATAACCAAAAAAAAAAAAAAAAAAACTGTGAATATATCTATATATCTAGGATATCTGAAAGTATTAAAATGCTTTGTCGTTCTAAATATAAGTTTATAAAGGTTTATGAAAAACGGAACTAAAAGTCAATAACGTCTGTCGCGAATAATAATAATAATAATAATAATAATTTTAAAAATAGCAGCTACTGAGTACACGTTATAAAACGATGGGTACTTATAATGTTACATAATACATAATATTGTAATTACCCGATCCGAGCGATACGTAGTTAAGCGTGGACGCCACTCCGGCCTTCCATCGGGGCACCGTGATGAACAGCTTGTCCCTCCACACCTCCAGACCCAGTGGCAAATTGTTGGCTTGTATGTACTCGCCGCTGGCGATCGCCGCCTGCCTGGTCCTCTGGTCCGGGAACACAAAGTCTAACTGCCGCCAGCTGAACACCTCCCGCAGCCGATCGTTTACCGACCACACGGCGCACGTGCAGCAGCCCAGAAGCAGTATCGCTATAGTTGCTCTCGCCATAATGAAACCTGAAAAACACGACGAGGCGTTCAAGTCTCTACTGTGCAACGGCGAAGGCAAATCCGGTCGAACAAAATATATGTTTTCGAGTGTAAGTTCATGAATATATTTTAGTGTAAACGATTATCGAACCGAAAACATTTCGAGTGTGATAGCGTAGAGAACAATAGCATTTTATTTCTTCTTTCGTGTATCGTTTACACAATAATAATATTGTACTGTTGCACTGGGATCGTTAAAAAAAGGAATTTCATGTATGTTTGTCCTTGTGGTGTTAACATACGTATTAGGTACATAACGAAACCACACTAGATTTCAAGTAATTTTTAAAATTATACTGATTCGGTTTTAATTAATTTATAAGAGGACGATTTTCACACGAGGACAAATTTTGGAGAAAAAATAATAAAAACCCGGTGAAGTACGCGTTGTTAAAATTAATGTCTCAAGGCCTTGGTTGTTTGCTATGCGAAGTCTTGAGGCTGCGTATAACTGTCATTGTTTTTGCATTTCCGGGAATTCGAACCGCGATTGAAAAAACAATGCGTGGCACTACTCGGGGCAATAGGCGGAACATTTATATCGCGACACTTTTTCGTATTTTGATTTAAATTTTTTTTTTTACACATTTCTCTCTCTTTATTCTCATTAATTATTTCGTTCCTCCAGCTCATCGAAAGGTTTTCATGTGAATAAATTATTATTTCTATTAAGATGACGGTCAAACTTTATACGTTTAATGTCGAGTTTACATCGCTTCATATAACATCGGACAAGAACTACATTATTATGCAGTAAACAGGTTACAATTGACCGCGTTCTCCTGGCCGCAGATGAAACGCAATTTATAGTTTAGTGAACACACGAGTTTTTTCAATACGCAATGCAGTTATGATTTTCGATGACACAAAATCTGAGGGTCAAAAATGAAACGGTTCTAAATTTCGGTCAATTGAACGAACTGAGTGCATACACTAATAATGAGGAGCTGAATTTTTTGTTTATTCGACTAGTTGATAAAAAAAAAAAAACTTTGACTGTGTTGTTCAATATCTTTGCGTTCGAATTTTGTGAAGCATTAAAGATCAGTGTTTTATTTATTATTTTTATGGAGTTTAAATAATAAAATTAAAAGAACGGAATATTATTTAATTCAAAAACTTTTTTTTGACTTGAAAGCGTTTTTAATTTTAAACACAGTATATATTTAAATACTAATCTTATGACAAAACGTGATTACTTTAACTTACACACACACATATATACATATATACATACATACATATATATATATATATATATATATATATATATATATATATATATATATATATATATATATATATATATTGATTTTAAGATGTTTTATTTTTATTTCTAATTTAAATCAGTATAAAAGGTTATAATAATACAATAATAGAGAGTAACAGTAACATTGATACTGGTGACGGTTTTCCAATAATTAAGATCAACCATGAAAATTACAATTATTGACAATTTGCAATTATTTAAATAAATAAATATTTATAGAAATGTATTTTCTTGTTGCCTCAGGTTGCATTAAATTTAAATCTTAACACAGTACCGTGCATATGAGTACTTAAAAATTATAAATAAATTACTGGTACCTCTTCGATATACTTATAATGATTATTGTACAGTTGTAAATCTCACCAAAACAACGTTATAAATATCTACACCATTTCGTCTTATCGAAGGACGATGTTACGTTCACTAATACTTCATGTAATACGTATTGAGCAACAAATCAAATTCACTGGAGTTATTTTTCTTTTCTAAACTATAATATTTAATACTACATTTTATTGTGTGAATATATAATTATAAACGAGGAAAAATTATTAATTTAATAAATAAAGAACTACATTTTAAGTTATTTTGTCCGGGTGATTAAAATATTATTAAAATAATTATAATTTATAATAAATCATATCTAGACATATCTTAATCAGCGAATCATTTTGTATATATTTGATAAGTCATTGAAATTTTGAATATTTTTCATATGCTGGATTGTTTTTCAATATTTTTATTAGAATTTAGACGCCGTGATATTTGTCCACCAACAACCGTTCCTCTATAATTAAATCACCTTTCTAACATTATCGTAAATGAAAAAGAATTAATAAAAAGTACGATATCACGTTTTAATTAAACTCAAATCAGCAATAATTACAATTGAAATGTTTATACAATTATCACTTTGATTTATCATTTTAAAATTAACTATATTAGGTACGTATTTTCTTTTATATAATAATAGTGTAGTATATTGACGGTGAATATTATTCGTCATAATGCACTGCAGCACAGTTCGTTAAAAATTGTTAAAACGTCCAAGGTCCGTGGGTTCTGATAATTTTATTTTAGTTAATTGACGTTGATAAATACCCGCGTTTTGCACGTATTTTATTTATTAGCGAATAATTTGATTATATAGGTTATTATAGTTTATGGTTTCCATGTTATACAGTATAAGTTATAATTAATCTGTACCACTGGGTTTCGGCTAGTTTTCATTTACATAGATTTGAATGAAAAATGTGATTTTTATTATTATAGTAGTTAGGTATATCAGTTGTTTTCAGAATACATTGAATATGTTAGTAACGTAAATATTCGTTAAACACATACAATTTTCTAAGATCATATTTTTGAAATATCAATGGGTAGTAGAAAAATATATAGGTACTATATTTATTTATTTAAATAATTATGTTTCTTGGTTCGTTGACGTAAAAAAGACCGCAAAATATGAAACAGGTTTTTAATAGTTATTTCGATTTTTTACTATGGCATCTTTTTTCATATACTTTTATTAAAATTAATACATTTCACAAGCAATATATGTCATTTCATTTAAGAATCTGTTGTGAATTATTGGGAATATATCACAGTTATAAATATATATAATTGCAAAATTTAAAAGATATTTGTTACAACTAATTGTTAATCACATCACGTGTACGACTGTTCAATAAATTCCTATACTTTCATTTTCATTTCCAGTCATTCGTTTTAGATTATATTACAAAACAAAGTATTATTATTATTCTTAATATTACATTAAATAGTATATCCTAAACTATTTACTGGTGCTCTATTGTTTTTTTTTAATATGTGAAACATAATGTAATGTACTTATTCTGATGTACACTAATAAACATTATGGATTATGTGAGTAATTATTAAATTTAATTAAAAACAATAAAATCCTGTAAAAGGAATTTAATAAAATGTTATTACATCAAAACAAAGAATTGTTAACGTATAAGTCAGAATTTTGTATACATTTTTAAAATTATTTAGGAACTAATTTAAGATTAAAAAATATATAGTTACTACGAGAATAGACACACTTTTGAATGTATTATTTTGGTATTAAAGTTTAAACGGCACAGTAAACGTGAGTTAAATACTTATTTAAAAATGATTTTTTTTTTTTAATGTTTAAGCTATTTTTCATATTTTATAAACGTACAGGATTATTAAATTTAACCACCAAAGTTAAATTAATCTTATTATTTAACAAGTTATATAATAATGATGCGATAAATACTAGTTATAAATATAGGAAAAAATAAATCCTCAAACTTACCAGTTATGGTGCTGCTACGAATGGTTGCAACAGATTAATAAGTTTTTAATGCAGAGTGATCGGTGGTCAGAAAACTGATGGCAGTGAAAGTGGGGGAACCAGTTTGCACCTCCGAAGTCCTAAGACCTTGGGTCTCCCCCAGTAATTATTTTATTATTTAATTATTACCATACGTGTGTACAGCTATATTATGGTTTGGTTAGAGTTCTTGCGATTTTGGATTCCCCTGTAGATACTGGACTAACACATTAAAATATTTTAATAGAGCGCTTTCATTTAATTGATTATTTTTCTCCTCCTATGAATAGCGTATAAACTGAACCGTACTACACGCGTATACCTACATCTTAATATTTCATGCATATATATATAAACCTGTACATGAGTTTTTTTTTATAATATATTTACATAGATTGTTGTAATTTATATTCTCTGGGTATTAATATTTGAGGCATGTCAACGAAGTACTTATAACCTTGTTACGCCGGAAAATTAAGGTAGCCTTCCTCCAGTTTCCTATAATTTAAAAAAACACGCAGCGTATGTAGTGGTTCGAGCATTATATATATATATATATATATATATATATATATATATGTTGGAGTTTAAAAAACTGTAGAAAATGAATTTTAAATGACTCAATATAGCTGAAAAATCAAATTAAAAGGTACAAATATATATACAGTTGTTTTTGAAAATAAAAAATTAAAAAATAACAAAATAGGTATGTAATTTGAAATGAGGTAAAAATAGTTGTGTACATTTGTATTACGTTGGACAAATAATGTTGTTAACTGATAAAAATTATAAAAAAAAAAATCAAAGCACTTCAAAATCTAATTGTGTACCTACTTTAGTTATGTCGAGTATAATATAGACGTAATAATAATATATTATTATACTCGTTTATTTTCACAACACGTGGGAAACTTATTCCTTTTTTTAAAAAATATATCTATGGAATAACAATTTTTTTATACTGTTAAAATACAACATAACATGGTACAGTGGTGTATGGTATACGGAATTATTTGAGAATTTATGGTCTCCTATAATATTGTATATTGCTACATTAGTATTCGCTATACATTAGCTTAAAGTTATAATATTTATAACGAATTGATAATGGAAAATAATTGTCAATGACGTATTCATTATTGTATTTTCGAAAAAATAATTTATTGCTGATATAATCATACGTAAATACTGTGAAAATTCATAACGTAATATAATACGAAGTGTAGTATGTTATTATTACCTATTCAAATATAAATGGTACCGAATTCATTATAGAAATGAAATATTAGATGTTTTTTGTGTAGGTAAAATTAATATAAAATAGAAATAAAAAATCTTCCTCAGTATAAAAAGGCGTAATGCGAAGGTTTGTGAAATAGAAATAGAAAAACAATTTAAAAAAAATTGGTTTTTTGGACTCAACACAAATGGTGTATAATGTATTTTTTAACGAAAACGAATACATATTTTTTCATGTAGGCGTTCGGTTTAATGACAGGTATATAATCATTTTAAATGCAAAATACGTATACAGAAATTTAATCACATTACACATACCTATATAATACGAGTATATTTAATTCAAAACAAATACTAAAATTAATCTCAATCAAACATTTCACTACTGACATTATGAACTTCAATATATAAACATCCATCTAATGACCTATTTATTTACTATTTATTAACTAGTTTGATTATTAACATATTGTTTTATCATTGTTTTTTATGAGGTTCTTCATAAATCTCGAACCCAACTGATATAATATACTTATTTTTAACCTTGTAATGTATTTTCTTAAAAACAATAAGTTGTGGTTCGTATTTATTTTTATTCTAATTTTTGCTTATGTGAAATTTGAATTTTATATTTTAATCCATTATATATATGCATATAATCTTATTCACATAATATATATGCATATAATCTTGTTTTAACTATTGGTATTATTGAAACCTTATTTAAAAATCTCGTAATTTTACAGGGAATCGGAGCTTCAAAAATATTGAGAACCGCTTTTGTAAAATATTAAAAATATAAACTTTAAATTTGTTAATTTTATAACCTGGGTAAAACGTTAATATAAATTATATTTTGAGATATTATTGATCAACACTATTTCGATAAATATTTTAAATTAAATTCAAACGAATAGAGATAAAAAAAAATAAATATAAAAATGGATGTCTCTATTGGATAACCTCATTATATATTTAATATACATACAACATACCTTTAAATATATGTATATAATTATATATTAATGTATTATATTATATTAAGTACAGTGTGGCCGATAATCAAATTAATAAACTATAAATACGAAATAAGTAACTATAATATTTTAAAATAGTAAATTGATTTCCTGATAAAAAAAAAAAAAAAAAAAAAAAAAAAATGGATATATAATTAAGTAAATGATTGTATAACATACATTATGATATACAATCTTATTATGAGTATATTATTAGTTGCACTTTATTGAAATTCAAATAATGTAAAACGACCATTATGATATATATTTGTTTTAATATTTCTAAATATTTTGTGAATTTGAAACCAACAACGAAAAATTAGAAAAATATTTTTAATTATATAGTTAGTGATATAAAAAGACAACTAGATAAATTATATTATACTTATAGCGTATAAAAATATTAGAGTAATATTGGTTAGTTTATTGGACTATGAAATAAAGTAAGTACAAGTTTTATAGTTTTAATTACCACTTATGATTATATAAATATGATATGTAATAGATATTTATAATAAAACTTTAATTACAATTAATAGCAGATATCCTATAATATACTATAGTTCAGCGATTCTCAAACTATAAGGGTTCGCCTCCTATAAGAGACCGCAAGACAAATATTTACATTGTATATAACACTACCATATATAAATTTTTGGCAACAATATTTACTTATATTTAAATAATTAAAAATTATGTTTTATTTATTCATAGGATGCACAACCCAAAAAAGTTTGGTAACCGCTGCTATAGATGATTAGAACAATTGTAGATGTATAGTCACATTGATTACATAAGGTGCTGATTTAAATTTTATATTTTGTATATCAGTAATGTGTATGATAATATAGATGAAATCTTGTGGTACATTATTTTTTAAATATTTTGGATAAACAAGAACGATGATAGTGGGATTCGATCTTAATATTATGTTGAATTAATTTTTGAATATTAACACATTGTATGAATTTATATTTTTCGTTTATTATAATTCTTATATTTTACACTTTATGTATAATATTGAAGTTATATTTAGAACGGACGTTCGTAAGAGACCAGAATCACACGTACTTGGTTTTAATATGAAACCAAACAATTACAATTCACCGTCTATTTAACAACATCTTATTATTTCGACGTGATTAATTATATTATATTAATGTATAATTAATATTATAATAAATAACTTCCCCGGAAAAAAGACCCACAATACGTAAACTCATGTCACCGAAAATTAAATTGATTTTAGTAATAGCTGCGTTACATAACCAAACAAGTCGATAAGTGCTTAAAAATATTACCCATGCTCGGCTGATAATTATCTCTTATATAGTCCATGTACTTGTATACATCTATACAGGCGTTTAATGTTAACGCTGTAGAAAATTCATCATTGTTATGTGATTAAAGCGGTTAATGCATACGATTAAAATAATTATGTGCCAAGAACTGAGATATTTAAATTCGTATAATCCGTGGAGCATTACGTTAGGGATAATTAAACGTTTCAATTGTTAAAATTGTATTATTTCCATCCTCGCATACATATTTACGCATATACAACACGTATTGCAGTGCACATGAAAATATACCCACTTTTTCAAACATTATTTTCGGGTTATATATAATCGAGGAATTAAAATGTAACACCTTAATCATTATATATATATAATATATACAATAATAATATAACAATGTTACAATTTCAGATATTGCATCGCAGTTAAATGTCAGTTTTTAGATTCTGAACGGAGTGAAGAATGTATTGATTTTACAATGATGTGTGTTTTTTTTTTTTTTTTTTTTTTTTTTTTTTTTTTTTTTTTTTTTGTGTCTGTCGACACGTTTTGGGGCAGTAAAAATGCTTCGATTGCCTTATGTAGCAACTTTTCTGAAAGGAAAGTGAATCTATTTGGTACTTTGGGGGGTCAAAAGTTAAAAATTTCCAATATTTTTTAAATGCGACGGGAAAAACCATAAAAAAATTTGGGAAAAACGGGAGTTTTTACGCAAAACCACTTTTTGACATAATCAAATTTTTTATTTTGCTATAACTCAAAAACTAATCGATGTAAATACTTGAAATTTTCACCAAATATTTAGATTAGCGTTCTCTATACACCATTAAATTTTCAAAGTATTTTGACTTTTATTAAGCTATTTATAGACAATTGAAATTTTCAATATTTTTAAGTATTTTTTTTTTAAATAACGATAAAATTTTTTTGGCTGCCTAGAAAATCTTGAAAATTTAATACAAGGTTTCTTATAAGTTGTTCCTTAACTGATAAAAAAAAATCTAAAATCGTAAGTCACAATTTTTTTTTATAAGTGCTCAAAGTTCCAATTTATACGAAATATGTAAAAATCACGATAATTTGCAAGTTATTTTGTAGATAAAAATTCATAAAATTTTTTCTGTTCATACTTAAGGTTCAAAATTTTAACACGAGGTTATGTATAAGCTACTCTTCAAAAATCTTTAAAAAAATTTCTACCGGAATTAGAGGAAAAAATTTTATGACTGTTTGAAATTTAAATATTTACGAAATTGCATAAAATAGTGATTTATTCTCAGACGATTTTAAATATTTGTTATAATTCAAAAAGTTTAAGTCGCAGATTTTTGAAATTTCTACCAGCTGTTAAGATTGGTATTTCTTTTATGCAATATTTTTTTCAAAATATTATATTGATTTTTAAGCCACTTATAGTCATTTAAAATATTCGATTTTTTTACATTTTATTTTTATAATCGGTGATAAAAAAAATTTGGCTTCTACAAAATACTTGAAAATTTAATCGAAGATTCCACAGAAGTAGTTCTTAATGTCATTCAAAAATTATTAAAATCCATAGGCACAATTTTTTTTTATAAGCGTTTGAACATCGAATATTGACATAAAATTACATGTAAAATATAATATAATGTAGAATGTTCTAGACTGACAAATGATATCGGTTTTTTTAAAATGCCCTAACTCAAAAACGAAAAACCGCAACAACTTGAAATTATCATTAAATCTTTATATTGACGTTTTCTATACATGGTTAAAATTTCAAAGTATTTTGACATATTTTGACTTATTTATAGACAATTTAAATTTTCGGTTTTTCTAAATTTTTCGTTTAAAAATAAAATATACTTATATAATATTTATAAATAACATTGTATTATATTCTAGACTAACATATGAACTCCGTTCAGAATCGTTATTCGTATACAATGATATCTATCATTGCATTCAAATTTAACAAATCCATTATAATAATGACCTATCCTATAAGCGAGGTGCACTCCACCCCTAACTGTACAGCAGAGCGAGGCCCATCCGGTTCTTTTATAAATTTTATTATTAAAATTTTAAAATATGCGTTGTAGGTTCAAAAAATATTATACTTTTTGTTTTTAATATCAATTTAATCGTGACCGTAAATGAACATAATAAAATGCTTTCAATTTGTTTGGTTTTCTCTCTCAATGATTATTTACTGAATTTAATTAAACAGTGAAGTCGAGCTTTATACCTCAATAAAATACAGTAAAACATTGTTTAGAGTCTAAACTTTAGACGGAACTTTGGTAAAATGGAAACCCCGGTATTACGGAAAATTTGTTTGGTCCCGTTTCAAATTACATATAATTTTATTCCGTTAAGACAGAAACCTCTCCAAGCCGGAAACAGACACGTTTTTGTAATTAAAGTTGATGAAGACCCTCGCTAAGACGGAAATATAACATGATTTTCGTAAAATAAGTTTATTTTCGTATTATCGATACCCGTAGAAAATCGATATTTTTGTATGATGACATTACATTATTATGGTAATACAAATACAAAAAAATTCAACAACCAATTTTTTTTAAAAAATATAATTATTATTTATGTATACTGGCTAAAAATAAGTATGTAATTTTAAATTAAATTAAATTAAATTTTTTAAACTCCGCCAAGACGGAAACCCCATTAACACGGAAAAATTGCATGGCCCCAAGCGATTCCGTCTTATTGAGGTTTTACTGTAATTATTTAAAATTAATCACATGTATCAGAGACGCTCCCGACTTATTGAGAGGTCTGAAGTTTTGTTTAAAACCAAACGGAACATTAAAATTAATTGTCAAGACAATTCACGTATCACCTGCACACTGGACGATTTGGTCAAACATTAATTTTAGATTTATTGTTATCAATCGATGACTTTAAAAAGGATTATCGGATATGATATTTAGAAGTGTCATTATTCTTGATGACATTAAATGGTAGAGTAGTACACGAAAAAAGTGGTTCTACTAACTGGAGGACTTAAAGAAAAAAAAGATGTATTAACATAAATCATAAATATTATCTATTTCTTTAATGTATTATGAAATAAAATAATAATTATATGAATACGTAAAGAATAAATCAATTTCCAATGAACAGTATAATAATTTTGTTAAATTATTATTTAATATTTTTGAAATTTATATAAATATTATAAAATCAAAATGTATTTTTTTTATGCCATTAAGGAAATTAAAAATCTGCATCTGAGACTATTAAAAACATATGAACCTTGAGACTCCGATGCATTGCACCCCCTTCACCTCCTCTAAATCTGACACTATTGCTCACGAACGAATTTTCTTTTGCATCTATGGTAAAATTGCAACAATAGCAACCTTTCTCTTGTACCGTTCGCATAATTTTTTAGTGCAACGATCAAATGATCCTCCTTATAAATCTATAAATAAGACGTGTTAGCCTTGCAACTGCAGCAGTCGGATCTTCTGAACGGATCTTCTGCTATAATGCATATACATATATTACATTTTTATTACGAGTACAATTATATACGCTCCAACGAACTCGTGCTCGTCAAATCGTGTGATTCGTCTTCTAAATAACCTTTCGGCATTACATACATATAAGTACACATTTAAGATTGTAGTTTTCACGAGTACCCGTATTGCTCATATATGTTGCCCAATGTGTCCGTAATAGTCAGTGGTGTGTATCCAAAGTATATATGTATATAGAAGTATTATTATTGTAGAAGCAGATTACTCAAGAGACGTACCTTGAAAACGCGCCTATCCGGTTTTTGGAAACGACGCTGAACGGATAAAACAATATTCCTTGTATGTACATACAGTATTATGTAAACATAGATTTGATGTGTTATGGTCAAAGACCGAATGTCGAAAAAACCTATGTGTAGTCGGTATTACTCGTAAGATTAACCGAATAGTCTTCTATAGATTCGTCGTTGTTTACGATGGATTCGAATTTTGGAGACTTACAGTGTAATCTTAGTAAACCTTATAATAATTTATAAATCATCAGTGTACGGAAAAAATTGAGATTTCTTGAAGTAACTGGAAATAGAGTTCATATAAAGGCAATATAATAGAGGGTTTAGATGCTCATTTTGGAGTGACTCTATAAGTAATATTGACCAAGCTAAAAGAGATACCATTTAAAAAGAAAAATTGTCTGCGGTTGGAAAGGTATGAGCGAAACCCTGGTAGAAACGGATTATATTTATTTGTTGGTGCACAGAAATTACATAAGACATTTTCAGTTCAACATTTACATTTTTTTGTTGAACTGTATAATTTAGAAACAATGGCGTAAAATTATTACTCTGTTGTTAATGAGGATTAATAAACTGTTTTAGTCCAAAATTTCATAATTAAAAAAAAAAATATCAACAATTTTACTTATTGTAAATAAATTGTTTCAGATTGTAAAAATTATATGTAAAAACAAATGTATTCTCGAATAATTAATTAAAAATTGCTTATAAAACACAGAGAAATTGTTTGAATTTATTAATGATAAATAAACAATGGTTAAATACAAGTTTGTAAATTGATATGACATCAATTGAACAACTACATCATGATGTTATACGATGTACCCAATGACGTATTTAGGAGGGGTGTCTCGGATCTAGACCCCCTCAGCAGAAAAAAAAGGTTCAAAAGTCATAAATGACTTTCTATGAAGTTTCAAAGAAAGAGAACATGAATTTATATAATGTGGTTGTAAATAACTCTTTATTTATATTTATAATTATAGAATAATATAATTTTTAATTCATACCTTATATGTATTTTTTATAACATTATAAAATTACTTATTTCTTAAAAATGTTTAAAATCTTTCTCATAAAAAATTTGAAAATACACCACTGGATGTACTTAAAATATGATGTACATTTAATCCCATGTATTTTAATAATTTTTTGTGAAATCATATGTATCAACTTAACTTCAAATCAAAATTAACTTTTACATGAAACACTGTTTTTTTCTTACTGTTTTTATTTTAGAATTATGATTTAAAAATCATATTAATAGTTTGTATAAACACTATAAACGTGTGCCATACATGTTTTAGAAAAAAAAGTCGAACCTACAGATATTCAAATAAATTTGAGAATAAAACGTAAAATAATTTAAAATAAAAAAATTTATTCTTATCATTGAAACTATCATTTTTTGTGGCAGACAAAATCTTTTTTTAAGAGGTCATAGAGATAGTGGTCCCTAGAATTTAACAGAGCCTAATGAAAATGGTGGACATTTTCGTTCATTGTTGAAATTTCGTGCTAATAGTGGTGATTTATTATTAAAAACGCATTTAGAAACCTGTTCTAAAAATGTTTCCTATACAAGTCCAATGATTGCTAATGAAATATTTTCAACGTGTGGAGATATTATTTAAAAACAAATAGTCAATAAAAGCAAAATGTTTTTCGATATTAGCAGATGAAACATCTAATTAATTCTGTTATCGAACAATTTTCTTTGTGTTTTTAATAATGATCAAATTAATGAAGATTTTCTACTGTTTGTTCCGGTAACTAATGTCATGGGTAAAGGCCTTGATAGTACACTGTTAACTTTGCTTGATTTGATTGGGAGAGATTACAATTACACGATTGGCCAAGGGTATGATGGTGCTGCCACAATTAGTGGTGTATTTCATGGTGCACATGTTTATGTCCAAGAAAAATGTCCACTAGCAATATACGTAAAATGTGCATCTCATAGTCTGAATCTTGCTATTTCTGATGCATGTAATATTACTTCAATGAGAAACTGTTTAAGAAGTGTTGAGTAAATTTATAATTTTTTTAACTTGCCAAAAAGACAAAATATTTTAACTACATTTATTCAAAATATTGTACCTATTTTATCTCGTATAAAATTAAAATAATTATGCCCAACACGTTGGGTTCAGCGCCATGACTCGGTAATAATTTACCTAGAGTTACAAGATGCTATAATTGATGCTCTAGAAAAAATAAGCAGTTGGCCCGATAAAAATATATCTTTATCAGCAAATCAATTGTATTTTGTGATTAATAACTTTGAGTTCCAGATAACTATACACATAATCTCAACAGTATTTGCTATTAGTTTACCATTAAGTAAGCTTTTACAAACACCGGGATTTGATTTATCTCATGTTATTAACATGGCTGATAATTCCATAAATGTTTTAAAAGAAATGAAAAAAAATGTTAATAGTAATAAAAATAATTTAAATTAATATTTGAAAGACCAAAAATATTTTGTAAGAATTCCAATATCAATAATTTTTTGCCTCGTCATGTTGGTAAACAAGTACTTCGAGATTATACACCTATTACCACGCTTGAGGAATATTACATAGTGATAGTATTTATTCCATATTTAGATAATTTAATAACAATGATAAGTGATCGTTTATTAAAACATAAATTTTTGTTGAAGAGCTTTAATTATTTTTTCCGAATAAAGATAAAGATGTTTCTTATACTTTTAAAAATGACATTTAGTAAAGATTTAGTAAAGAAATATTCACAATTATTACCATCTTTTTCTACTATAGTAGTAATTGCAAAATTTAAATTATGGTGGTCTTCTCTACAAAATTTGTCTAAAATTCCAACTAATTTATCAGAATAACTTAATAATTGTATTGAAAATGACTATCCAAATATCTTCAAACTGTTAAAAATCGTGGCAACTTTAGCCATTATAACAGCTTTTTTTCGATATATGTTATAATTTTACAATAAAAATAGGTGTCCGAAACCATGAAGTAAAGTATGATAAGTTTAAATTTGCTGAGCCCCCCCCCCCCTCCCCATAAAAATTCCCTGGCTACGCCACTATAGAACTATAATTGTGTATTTTTTAAGGTTTTAAGGTACATTTGTAATCGCTATAAAATATAATCGCTCGTTTTGTTTTTGACATTTTGGTTTCGCTGTTATAACTAACGCTGTTATGGTTCCGCAATTTTGACCGGTCACACTATTAATATTTTGTACTTGCGATTACTATAGACCGTGTCAATACTTTATAAAAAGGTAATACATCACTGTCCATTAATAATAAAATAAGAACCTAGTAGGTACATTCTATTGTTCGTTTAGACAATATAAATACGATAACCGAATGTAATATGATAAAAAATTAATCCAATAGAGACTTATAATAGTATATACCGATTACTATACGACCTAAGTATTATTAGAACTACAAATCAACCATGTTTTGGATATGCGTCAATGTCCGCAGTGATTGTTTAATAATAAAGAAAAAATTTATGTTATTGTTTTTTTAACGAATCAAGACCAGTTATTATCAATGTTCCTGAAGTATCGTACGTGTTTTATACTTTTGCATTACGATCAGATGTATCGATTTTACATCATTTGTGGTTAAATATTGGTCGTGAAGTATTTAACCTTCATATTTGTGTAAGTAAATCTGTATCTATATATACATTATTTTTACACGTCTGACATGTTATAGCGTATAAACTGCTGTCTAAATTCTACTCTTTCTTTTTGACCTTCAAATGATTAAAAATTTAAATAATAATGTACTCCATCGTATTAACGTCATAAATGAACCGCAGCGATTTCCCGGGGCACCGATTTTTTAAAAACATAATATTTAATTTCGTAGCAACCATCAGCTATACAATGATGTTGAAGTTTTTTCAGACTTCGAGCGCTGACAGGAAACATTTGGTTTTTAAATTATATGATTATTTTTACTAGACTATTTCAGATTTATACAGGGTTACTTATAATTTAATTTGATTTCAAACAATTTAATACGGCTTAATTATAAAACGAAAAAATGTATAACTGCCTAAATAGGTATAACAACATAATGAATACAACAATATTTATGTATCAAACTAATTCGATAATTTTATGTCCAATTTTGGATTATAAATTATTTACGACTTGTATAAAATGGCTTATAAATTTAATTTTTAGTACTACTCAAATCATCAATCTGTCTATTGTCCACAGGGGCGTATCCAAACCTTGGCTATGAGGGGAGGGGGGGGCGAAATAATAAAAAAAAAATTAAAAAATTTAATTGGCTTAAACAACATAATATACACATATACAAATATACAAATATAACAAAAAAATATAGACAAGATTTAAAAAAAATGTACCTAAGAATTATAGGTATTTTGTAAAACAAAACTAGAACATCGCCCGACGTATGGGAGGGGCGATTGCCCCAATCGCCCCCCCCCCCCTCAGGGACGCGACTGATTGTCCAAGAAGCGAATCATCCTGCATAAGACGGAAGGCTTTTTTTTTTGCCTCAATTCTACTAAATTAATTATGTAAAAACTTGTGAAATCCAGTATCATAATCATATGTTATTTGATTATTTTAGTATTGTCACTATAATCAGAGATACCATATTGAATTTTCAAAAAGGAAAAAATTTAATTTTCAAGTATAAACTAATGTATTAAATGTATATTATAGATCAGGGGTGGCCAACATGAATACGTTTGCGAGCTACATAATATGTATAGATATATGTATATGTACATATGTATATATATACAATATACAATATATATATTATATAAATGCTATGATATTAAGAGCCAAAATATTTGTATATAGATTTTATAATTTTATATAATCTTTATCTAATAAACAAAAAAAATTAAATTATTAAATATTTTAAAAATAGTTACACAAATTTAGTATAAATAATTTTATTTATAATTTATATTAATTTATTATACATTTTTGTTTATTAATTTGTATTCTATAGCCTTATATTTAAATAATAAAATAATTTATATGTAAATATATACAAAAAAAAAATTAAATTATTGGTTTTTGTAAATAAAACGAGAGCCGCAAATTGACCACCCCTGGTATAGATTATATATTTATTGCAATAAAAAATAGATTCTAATGCATATTGATTAATACTATGGAAAATTAAACAGTAGCAAATTATTGGAAAAATAATACATCTTATGGTATTTATATTATACTTTATAATACATTATACATCATTAAGATACATGGTTTCCGCACATTTACTATTTTGAAAGGCGCACAAGGTCAACAAAAGTTATTGCATAGCAATTATTTCCCTATAAAATTAGAATAATTTATAATAGGTGTGATATGATATTATGAATAATTCTATGCTATTATATATATGGTTATGGAAAATAAAAATAAAGAAATGGTTAAAAATGTAACATCAGAGTTTGTATGATTACATATACAGAATTAAGTATGTACATATTTATATAAAATACATACATTTAGTTGTAAATTTATAATACGCCATGTAATTGTTAAAATTATTTTTTGTAGGTAACAGAAAATAAATCACTATTATAAATAAATAAGTAAAATTATATGTACGTGTAATTAGTATATGGTAAACGAATTGAAAATGAAATACTATCATCGAAAAATATTTTTAAACATTATAAAAAGAAAATATATGGTTAGCCAAAAATAGTAAAAAATAATATTTTACAACTATAATGGTTATGGGTTTTAGGACCAAGTTTTCCTTGATAAAATATCTATTGAAAATGGCCTTGTTCGAAATAATAGAACTGAGCTAACAACTATATGAAATGTTCATATTTTCTTAGCTTTTCCTTTTGTAAAATATCGCTAAAATAATTTTGTTTAGGTAAAAATCATAATACGAGTATTATAAGCTTACATATATAAATATACTCCATCTCCCCTCCGTCTTCTTTCCAACTCTAATATACCACTTAAAAACAAACTACTTATATATAAGTCAATCGTAAGACCAGTTTGATCTTATGGAATCGCAATC